>JWIW01000082.1:258021-399960 GCA_000966855.1 Fusarium sp. JS1030
ATAGTCGGCGTGACTTTGGGATCCAATCGCGTCGCGATTGAAGGCCATTCTGTCGGCGGCCTAAGGTCATACGATTGACCTTATATATATCTGCAGCGCGTCGGACGCTTAATTTAGTATTATTTTGAAGGGCCTGAAGCGCAAGAAGGATTCTAGCTTCGTAATTTGGGTCTGACATTTTTGTTGGTGCGAAAATCAATTGATCAAGTGAAAGGTTTGGTGTAAGATGGAAAAGTGGCACACATACTTGGATGGCACACATACTTATCATATACGTTAAACAAACACGGGTAATTTATTTGTCTTTTTCTCTGCGATGTAGGGTGCTCGTAAAGAGTAGGATTATTATCAGACTTATGATAAACTATCTATGACTGATTATAGTGAAGTGCTCTTATTAATATTCAAGAATGGTTCACACCGTATGTCTTCTTCTTTTGTGCTCTAGTAAATGGGTTCAGACTCTACAGCCTTAAACCAGCCGGACAGGCGTTGTTGTTGAACAGATAAGTTTCCGGAGACTCATTGGCAGTAAGTGTCAACTTGAAGGTGACTTAAATCTCGGCTTGGTACCAGAGTCATTGACCTGTGCCATTGATATCATGATGATTTACCAGTCAAGATAACTCCCCGTGATCCTACGACATGTTCCAATGAAACAATGAATGGAATCTGTCTGAAATAAATTTCTCAGCACCATCACTGGATCAGATTTCCTGCCAGGCTTGAAAAGTCCATGGGGCATCTGCTGGTCAAGATATTCAATATGCTCTTTTGGATGATGTCTTTGTTTAGCCCCTCGGGCACATATCAATTACCTAGTGACTGGCAGCTCCAATGGGAGTTTGCTTGCTGGGCTCGCACCCGAGTCCTCATGGATGCGGCAGGACGAAAGGACAGCAAACGAGTCGGTAGCTAGATGTGACTGCGATATTGACACAGGTGCATAATATCATCCCCCAAAATTGCACTGCAGTGAGGATTCAGACCGAGCGGCATTATGAGCGGCAATGTTTGCTGTTGAACGACCGTTTCTCAAGAATAGCTGCGAAATGGGCGCCTGCCTGGAGAATTAATAGACCGTCACTGTGGGTTTTGTCATTATTACTATCGAAGGCTGTTTCAACAATTTAGTGAACCTGAGAATCATAAAAATTCAATCAGCCATGACGTCGTTCAGCTCAAGGCCATGCTGGAGGGGTCGGCCTGATGGAAGAAGACAAGGATCAGGAGAGCACAGGTCTAAACATTATCCCATCCACAAACGGACCTTTGACAGATTCTCTGGCGAGAAAGACGAAAACGCGGCCTGTAAGGATGATGCACCAGCGGAATTACGAGAAGTTGTGCGCAGTCACCTAGGATTCGAATTATCAGATTATTTGGTCTCTTGAGAGAAAAAAGAGGAGACGCCGCATGTGTTGGGGTTTGATTAGACACCCCTAGAAAGCCTTGCAAGATATCTTGTTAGCTATTTGCTTGGACATTGTCCTTGTCGCTGACTCCGGTACTCTGAAACTCTAATTGGAATAACGTCTGTTCGAGCAGTGTGCTAGCACCGGCAAAATGAACCGGCTATAGGTAAATAGCGATATGGACCCTGTTCTGTTTAGCTCCTCGGATGTTGATTTCGTTTGACCGCCATAGCCAGGGTTCCCCGCGATCGGCTCCTTTACCCCAACCGGCACTTCAATGACACCTCACTAAGGTCACCAGTAGACGACGATCATGCCTCATAAAGACGAACCTTGCGTAAATAGCCTAAATAAACATACTCCACTCCGGATGCACTCTGGTCGTCACGTCGGACCACCCCTCGCTTGAATCATGCTATAAGTCTGGGATTTCCCTTGGAGAGAGGCTGTAGTTTAGCTAGGTAGAATCGCTCTGCCAACACCAGTTAAACCAATCAGGATTAGAAGGGTGGATAACAATGCGGTCTTTGACTTTCCTCCTCGCCCTCACTTCTTGCGTTCTCGCGGAGAATGGTCTCGACGGTTGGCTTCGATACGCCCCTTTACCTACCGAGGATATTTCAAACAACTCCAAGACACTACCACGAAAGATTCGCGCTATTGGTGGAACAAAGGGCAGCCCACTGTACAGTGCTGTGTCAGAGCTGAAGAAAGGCTTTAACAGCATACTGGATGTTCAGCTCGATACCGATGTCGACAACGAGACTTGTGATTTCTCACGGGAAATCGTCATTTCAACTCTAGACAGTTTCAAAAAGGACTGTAAAGGCCGTGTACCTTACCCGGACCTTCAAGACGATGGTTTCTGGCTCAACACCAAAGGCGATTCAGTCCAGATTCTCGGCCAGACTGAGCGCGGTGCTCTCTACGGCGCTTTCGAGTACCTCTCCATGCTAGGCCAGGGCAACTTCTCAGAAGTAGCTTACGCAACAAACCCAAGTGCACCCATCAGATGGGCAAATCAGTGGGATAACCTCAACGCCAGCGGCAGTCATGGCAGTATCGAACGCGGATATGGTGGCCCTTCAATCTTTTTCGATGGTGTCGGGCACGTCAAGAAAGATCTTTCCCGTGTTCCTCTTTTTGGGCGCCTTCTGGCTTCGATTGGCATCAACGGCATAGTTATCAACAATGTCAATGCCGATGTTGGGCTTTTGAGCGATGACAACCGCGAGGGACTTATCAAGATAGCTGACCTCTTGCGACCCTGGGGTGTTCGTGTCGGACTGTCATTGAACTTTGCATCGCCTAATCTAACTGGAGACCTCGATACCTTTGATCCTCTTGACAAGGCAGTGGTTGCATGGTGGACAGACTTGACGAACGGCTTGTACAAAGACATCCCGGATCTAGCGGGCTTCCTTATCAAAGCCAACTCTGAAGGCCAGCCTGGCCCTCTTACCTACAACCGTACCTTGTCCGAAGGAGCCAACTTATTCGCTCAAGTACTTGAGCCTCATGGCGGTATTGTCATGTTTCGAGCCTTCGTCTACGACAAACTCGACTGGAATGACTGGTACGCGGACCGCGCCAATGCAGCCGTCGATTTCTTCAAATCTCTCGACGGGACCTTCAAAGACAACGTCGTGGTTCAAATCAAATACGGACCGATCGACTTCCAGGTGCGAGAGCCCGTGTCGCCACTGTTTGCAAACTTGCACGAGACCAACATGGCCATCGAGCTGCAAATCACACAAGAATACCTCGGGCAGCAGTGCCACCTAGTCTATCTACCACCTTTGTGGCGGACGATTTTGGACTACGATCTCCGTGTCGATAATAAGGAAGCTCATGTCCGCGATATCGTATCTGGCAAAGTCTTTAAGAGACGCATGGGAGGGTATGCCGGAGTTACCAATGTTGGAACTGATGACACTTGGTTGGGGAGCCATCTTTCCATGTCAAATCTCTACGCTTTCGGCCACTTAGCTTGGAATCCGACAGCAGATCCTCAACACGTCCTGGAGGATTGGACTCGGCTGACTTTTGGTCTCGACCAAGATGTTCAAAGAGTCATCACGAGCATGTCCATGGCGTCTTGGCCCGCATACGAAAACTATACGGGCAACCTTGGCATCCAAACCTTGACTGATATTCTCTATGCTCATTATGGACCCAACCCGGCTTCGCAAGATAACAACGGCTGGGGTCAATGGACCCGGGCAACTCGTAACAGCATTGGGATGGATCGCACGGTTCATAACGGCACCGGGAATGCGGGTCAATATCCCGCTGAAATTGCCAACCTGTACGAGCATACAGATACGACTCCCGACGATCTCATGCTCTGGTTCCATCACGTCCCTTACTCTTTCAAGCTCCATTCTGGAAAGTCGGTCATTCAGCACTTTTATGACGCTCACTATGACGGCGCCAAAGTAGCACAAACATTCCCAGCACTCTGGGACTCGCTTAGAGGCAAGATTGATGACAAGAGATTCGAACACGAACTGTTCAGGCTGAAGTATCAAGCTGGGCACTCTATTGTCTGGCGAGACGCAGTCACCGAGTTTTATCGAAATCTCTCCGGGATTCCAGATGAACTAGGAAGGGTACGCCACCACCCTTATAGAATCGAAGCTGAGAAGATGGTTCTCGAGGGGTATCATCCTGTCAACGTCACACCAACTGAAACAGCCTCAAAATATGTCGCAGTGCAAACAAATGGAACAGGTACAGCTACAGCAGTACTTCAGTTTCCCAAAGGCAAGTACAATCTCGCGATCAATTACTATGACTTGGCGAAAGGACAGGCCACATGGACTGTCTATCTCAACAAGCAGCTCGTCGGCCAGTGGCGGGGTGACAACGAAGATAAGCTGGGTCATTGGCCAAGCGACTTCCTGGACGGCCACTCCGCTAGTCGGATCACGTTTGAAGAAGTACAAATCACTCCTGGAGATGAACTGGTTGTTGTAGGAAAGGCAGATGGCGAGGAATATGCCCCGCTTGATTATGTTTCTGTTTTGCCTGAGGGCATCGTAGACTAAAAGCGAGATTGGTAGATCTCCCGCTTCTCGACTTATTCCTAAAAATAACAATTTACTGGATCTCTGTTGTTCAAACGATTGGTGTTTTAAGGTTCAACCGTATATCTCATTCTCCTATCTACGGGGCTCTGACTCTCAATAGGATCTGGGGTCATGAGGGCACTTTTAACGCCATATTTGTTGCCATGTCATACAGTTACGAGTGGCTTTGAAAGAATTGGGGTCGGCCACCTTTTTGGGATAACAGCAAGTAATGTTGATTTATTGATTTATTACAAGATACATTTGACGATCTTGTGGTTAGTTATTACCTTGGTATAATATAGCCGATGCTGTCAGTTCGACGCCAAGTCCGCGACTTAACACTGTGGGTCGATAGCAGGCTATGAGCAAGCATATAATTGGCTGGCCACTCCCCTGTCCGTATACCAGGGTCCGTAAATTTCTCACCGACACCTAACAAAAAAGCCAACATAACTCACTACAAACCACTCACTGACCACCTGCCTGTCTATTAGGCACGCAATACCACAACAGCGCATTGCCATGGTCTTCCCATCAGTCTACGCGGCACTCGAGCCATACCTCGACGTGCCCTTCAACGCGTCCCTCAGTGCCATCATCCTCCTCACCTACCGCGTCCTTGTCTCGAAACCCGGCCTCCTGCTCACCATCGTGCTTGTCGCCAGCGCTGTCATAGCCATCTTCGACCGCACCTCCACCAAGGGCGAGATGATCAAGACTATGGCTGAATTACCCCTCGGCCTCGGCTCAGTCCTCCTCTTCATCGTAGCTAGTAGACCAGTCAAGGCGCGGTGGCTGCACGCCTTTACCATCTATGTCAACTTTGCTGTCTACGGCAACATCATCATGATGGTCGCAACGCCATCTGGAGATACTTTTCGTGGTCTTTGCTGCAAGATCGCCTGCCTTGCGCTGTCGGCTTGGATCATTATTCAAGGGTACAGAGTGCAGTGGAAGACTATCCTGCTTCACGACAACCTCTTCGTCTTCACTGCCGCATCAAAGAGCTGGATTTTCGCCCACGCCCTCTACAGGTTCATCCTACTCACGTTGCCGTGTTTCGGATCTGGGCGACGCCATAGGCTCTTGGAGGTATACTCTCTTGGTCTGACGTATTTGTTGTCGCGAACTACTGGGCTTCCGTTTGAATACTGCTTTGGCATGGCTGATACGGTGGTGGCACCGGCTGTTACGGCATGGTCGTCGATTTCGAAAGCCTTTGACTTGATTCCGCGTGATGGAGGAAAGGGTCAGTTACCTATGGGTAGTATTACAGCTACTGGTGATTTATACTTAGGAATTATTGCGCTTACTATTGCTGTTTATACTTGTTTTAAGATGATATCTTTAGTCAGGTATTAAATTCATACCTAGTAACTTTATACTGAACGATCACGATCGCTTCAAGTTCAACAAGTGCGCGGTTTGTGACGCCCTCCCAATGCCTGGTAGAGTCAATTGCAATACACCTTGGGTGCGACTTTTGTAGTCACACCTCGGTCCATCAGTTGCCTGATGAGTTGCTGTTAAACGACTTTCGGTCCATGTTCGTTACAACCCACCTACCTGGTTATCCTCGTCTACTTTCATTATATTTTGCGTCTAGGGGCCATTACGGCGTGGCTTGATAAGCACAAACGAGTATTTCAAGCCAAGCGTGTTTGATTCAAGTTGCGACATACCAATTTCTCGCCAACTCACTCTCACTATGAATCACTCGCCATCCCAGCTCATCAATCGACAGAGCTCATCAGCCAAATACCTCGCCGCTCAATTGCTTACAGCCATTACTCGCCACCACTTCTCGCTAACCTAGTAACAAGCTAATTATCTCGCGTCAGCCAGTTTCTCACCAGCTGTTCCTGGTACCCGGCGAGCAGACTCGGTTGGCTCTGCCGACGTGATGTCGCTAGTTGATTGGAGCTGGCATCTAAGTTGTCTGCTTAGGACCATAAGTAGATAGT
Source organism: Fusarium sp. JS1030 (assembly GCA_000966855.1). Lineage (NCBI taxonomy): Eukaryota > Fungi > Ascomycota > Sordariomycetes > Hypocreales > Nectriaceae > Fusarium > Fusarium sp. JS1030. The sequence continues at coordinate 264,475 of JWIW01000082.1, forward strand.
CAGTGCCTGTAAGGTAGACTATAATTTAGACAAAAGGCGTCAAGACGACACTCTTTACAAAAGAACACATTTTTTCAGGTTGATAGATTGAGGGCATCTAAAAGATAGTGTTCCATTAAGACTCTACTTGTCGACGCCTATTGTGAGGGCGATAATGGCCACCGTTGGCCACCATCAATACATTCGCCCGGACCTCAGGAAAATACCGGGCGGCTCAGTGCGGAACCGTAGCGTTCTGCGATCTCGTGGTTGGCGTAGGTGCGACTGTTGACTTTGTCTTCGGCGTCGTCTTCGGCGGTTTCGGTGGCTTGTTTGGGGGTGGGCTTGAAGAAACGTGTTAGTATTTTGGTCAGGTCCGGGGTTTTGACAAGAGGTGGTGGATGCTTGGTGGCAATAGTGACGTAGAATAGTGATAAATAACTTACGGACAATCGGCCCCCTCCCATCTTGCTATAAATTTACCCTTGTTCCTCCATTCACATGAAAACTCAATGACATCCGGCCAGGGGAAATCAGACCAGTCAACTCGCTCCTCAAGGCGAGCCGTGCGCGCAGGCTGCAGAGCCACGGCGGCCGTAGACAAAGGCGCAGTAACAAGAGTGATAGTAGCCAAGGACTTGAGAAGGTGCATTTTGACAAGTTATAACGGTCAAGTGGCGATGGGGATGGTTGTTCTAGATGCTTAGGACGGGTTCTGGTTGTTGGATAATGTTGCTAGAGTTCGTCCTTGGTCGACCCTGAGTATGGAGATTATAGTTATATACCTAAAGACAAGCATTTTTCACATGCTTATGTGTTCCCTGGATCTTGCGGCTAACATGGCGTAGATTGAAAGAATAATAATCCTCTGGAATGATGATTGAGTGTAATATTTGTGCGTAGGTATAAAGAAAATGAAATGTGAGGAAGGATTGTGAGAGGGGGCGAGAACATGCGGCCAAGAGCTGGGAGATATGTTTAAACATGGATTGTGGAATGTGCGAGACAACGTGATGCAACCAGCAATCTCTTGTCTTTGCAGCAAATACACGTGTCGTGAGATCTTCAGCGTGATTCACTGCTTTTTGGAATATACCAACGAATGAATGTCGGAATGAGCTCAAGGAGGTATCCCATATGTTCCCTAAGGATATTTGCCCACGCTTCTGTCCGGTTCTATATACCGTTAGTATCCCAGACCTTATTTTAGTGATATATTTAGAGTGGGTTACCACAAATTCTTGTTAAACAGTGAGGCTGAAAATTCCAACGCTGGGAGTAAGTAGACGGCAAGTCCCGAGGCGAAGGGACGGAGATGCTGGCGAGCTGACAAGCCGCGCCCTATCACATTCCCTATTCTTTTCAGCGTGGCACTGGTTGGCGTCTTATGCACTTTTTTTCTTATGTAACCCTGCAACTACAAAGTACCTATCGTGCCTACTTGAGATTATTGATATTTTCAAAGGAGTACCCGTTGAATCATTGTGGGGCTAGGCTAGGTTGGATCGCCTGGGGCTAGGGCCCCACATGATCCAACGGGTAGCATTATTCGCCGCAACAACTATTATTATTTACCGCAATAGATCTAGCTAATTATAGCAGGTTAATACATATAACGTACTTGATAAGCGAGTGCACCAGACAAGCGAGTGCACCAAAAATCCCTCAACCTACATTGTCTCTATTTGATCAATTGATTCTCAACCACCTAATATGTCACAATCTAATCATGAAGCTAGAATGCTCCTTGCCCTTCAGGCCCTTCAAAATAACCCAAGTTTAAAGCTCCGACCGACTGCAAGGCTCTACCAAATTAGCTACTATACCTTACGTCGCCGCCAGAATGGCATTCAATCAAGACGCGATTCTATCCCAAAGTCACGCCGACTATCTGATCTAGAGGAACAGATCTTAGTTCAATTCATTTTAGACCTAGATTCGCGAGGATTTCCCCCGCGACAGCGTTATGTTGAAGAAATGGCTAATCGACTGCTCGCCGACCGCGACGCGCTACCTGTCGGCAAGCGCTGGGCTCATAACTTCGTTACGCGACACCACGAGCTTAAGACGCGTTTTTTTCGTAAATATGACTACCAGAGAGCCAAATGCGAAGACCCAACCGTTATCCGCGATTGGTTTCGGCTTGTGGCGAATACAATCGCGAAATATGGCATCCGATCAGATGATATCTGGAACTTTGACGAGACTGGCTTTCTTATGGGCATGATTGCAACCGGAATGGTTGTCACAGGCTCAGAAAGGCGTTCAAAGCCGAAATCAGTGCAGCCTGGAAACCGGGAATGGATTACGGTCATTCAAGCGATCAATGCGGAAGGCTGGGCGATCCAGCCGTTCATCATCGGTGCGGGCCAATATCACCTCGCCAATTGGTACCAAGACAGTAACCTCCCGGGCGATTGGGCTATTGCAACGAGCCCAAATGGTTGGACCGATAACAACATCGGTCTCGAGTGGCTAAAGCACTTCGACCGGTGTACAAGCAACCGATCAGTTGGTTCCTATCGTCTTCTGATCCTCGACGGCCACGAAAGTCACCACTCCGTCGATTTTGAGAGATATTGCGAGGAAAAGAAGATTATTACGCTTTGTATGCCGGCTCATTCGTCTCATCTACTTCAGCCTCTTGACGTCGGGTACTTTAACCTACTTAAGGACGCTTATGGTCGAGAAATAGAGCATTTGATGAGATGCTCTATAACCCATATCTCTAAGACTGAGTTCTTTCCAGCCTTCTACGCCGCGCATCAGGCCACTATGACGGAAAGAAACATCAGGTCAGCCTTTAGAGGAGCTGGGCTTGTTCCTCTTGACCCAGAAAATGTCATCTCAAAGCTTGATGTGCAGCTACGGACTCCAACGCCTCCCCAGGAGGTCACCAGCCCTACGACACCTTGGGTCTCAAAGACCCCAAAGACTATCCGAGAGGCTCAATCACAGTCTGAGTACCTTGAAATACGAATCAGAAGACATCAAAGCAGCTCTCCAGAGTCAATTATCGAAGCTATAAAGTCACTAGAGAAGTCAACCAAAGAATGTATGCATAAGGTTACCTTATTGACAGCTAGGCTCGATGAGGTTCAAGAGGCAAATAAGATACTAAGCCGGCGCCGTAGGGCAAAAAGGACCAGACTACAGAAAGGAGGGGTCATGACAGTAGATCAAGCGAGGGAGGCAATTGATCAGATGGATGTAGATGCGCAGGTAGTTGCGGAATCATCGAGACGTGGTGGTCGGGGAAGGTCGGTCGGACCGGGTGTTCGGCGCTGTGGTGTATGCAGTAGGCCTGGGCATAATGCAAGAACGTGTCAGGTAGTGATTGAGACGTCTGGGGAAGAGTATAGTGAGTAGTTCTAATTGATCAAATGGTTTGTGGTGTTTTTATTGCAATCTCTAGTTAGAAGGTTAAGATTTCTGGTGCACTCGCTTGTCTGGTGCACTCGCTTATCAAGTACGTTAGCCTTAATTTAAACCTTATTTTAATCCTATCTAACCCTATCTAACCCTAACCTCTAACCCTAACTAGCTTTTTAAAAAGAATAATAGAAATAAAGAAGTTATTAAGGAGAGTTATAGAGAAGTGGGATATACGTAATAGCCCTACTCTTTGAAATTTCTGGAATATCCTTAGAAGAAGTGGGCTATGAGGCCTCTAATTGGCTTATTTTCCTTGTTACGGCGAATAACAATAGTTGTTGCGGCGAATAACACTACTCTTTCAAAGTGTTGTCTTTGTCCTTAATAACAACAATTGCAAGGTACTAACTAATGTGCTTTCTACCTGAACTCTCTTATAACGCGTCTCTGGGACAGCAAGTAATACTCCAACGAAGTAGGCTCCCGAGATGACGGCGCTCGTCTACAAATTAGATATCGCCGGCAAGAGCAGGGGCTGCGGTATGGGCGACAGCAGTTAAGAGGACCGCCAGGCGACGGACGGGCTGGCTCTACCTCCATTCATCCATTGACCCGAGACACTACCTAACCTAGCATCCGCCTTAACTATTTAGTAAAATGCCGGGCATCCTCGGGACTGTATCCCCACATCCCGTCGGGAACCTCTCCCCACAGCCAAGGTATTCGCCCACACATTGTAGACTGATGCGGTTAAACGGTACATAGAATCAACAATTTGTTTAAAGTTTCCAATGATGAACAGCCATTTATTTCATTTATTTGGTAACTATACCATCAAGCCCGAGCTAACTGCCACGGGATGTGGACAGTTGGTGGGTCACTCAAAAGCTCGTCGGCTCCACTCCCTAATACACCAACATCGCACAGGACTTGGTATCATCAAGTCTTGCCGACCTCGTACATGCAACACTCTCTATATATTGCGTGAGGTTACTATTAATGAACGTGGAATTGCAGTATTTAACGCAGGTTTCTCTCAAATAATGACTTCTTCCTGTCTCTTGTGAACCTGCAGTGCTTTTCTACATATTGCCTTCTCCACACTAATGCATCACCATTTGTATTGCTTCCTTTTCATCAACGGCAGGGTTTAGTTTCCCACAGTATTACAATACATCTAAACAAGGCTCTCAACTGATACAGCACTTAACCCAACCTACCTCTCAAAGTGTCATCCTAGCCTCTGCCTAAGCTAGTAAAGCATGTCTGAGCAAATCACTTTCGAAGGCAAGTACCTCAGCGGACAACTGCCATCCGCCCAACTCGCTCACAATATACCTATGCAGAACTACAGGGAGTTCAAGCTGCTCTCTATGAATGGGCCGAGAGCTATGATACCAAAGATTGGGAAAGGCTGCGCAATGCCGTCGCCCCCGAGTTGCGAGTAAGCCGCCCAGCCCGACCTCGGGTCAACCGTGTGGATGTTAACATGGCTGCTCCAGATTGACTATCGTTCGTTTCTGAACAAGATGTGGGAGGACATGCCAGCCGATCAGTTTGTCAGCATGATTTCAACTCCCGCCATGCTAGGTAATCCGACACTCAAGACACAGCACTTTATTGGTGCTAGTCGCTACGAGCGTGTTTCGGACACCGAAATTATCGGTCATCATCAGCTACGAGTACCTCATCAAGTTTACAAGGACACCAATCTTTCTGAAGTTCTAGTCAAGGGCCACGCCCATAGCTACAACAAACATTGGTATAAAAAGGTCAATGGTCAATGGAAGTTTGCAGGGCTGGCCCCAGAGTTGCGGTGGTCCGAGTACGACTTTGACAAGGTCGTCGCTCAAGGTCGTAAATATGCCGAAGGAATCTAGGTGTTATTTCCTGTAGACTTTCAGTGACGAGTTGAGTTAATCTTGACTCCCATTAAGTTGCGGAGGCGAGACTAACGACGCGGATAAGAGGATTGGGGCGGCGTTGCTGCTGACTATTGGACCACAGTAACTGAATAGTACATAGACATCTAGCCAATGTAAACAGCTTGAATGACAATGCTAGAACCACCGATCATTTCTCAGAACGTGTGTCAAGTATCGAGGAACGTGCTGCCACTGATCGGAATAATTTGCCAACAGCTATCAAGCTTACACAGCTAGCGACTCATGGTGCAAGATTGCGGCACATCTTGGATCAAAATATCATTTAATGATATATAGTTAGAGGTACTCCATCTGGATGATGGAAAAGTGATTCCAGTTCACGGTGAATGGGCTGCTAACCGAAGCAAGGCAGGACGTTAAGTAAGTCATCTTACTTCATATAAGCAACGTTGTTCTTAGGATGTCGGCGATGGTCTGTATGTGTGTAATGCATCCATGTACAGGTGAGGGCCGGTGGGAAATGGGGAATTTGGTGAAGCAATGGAAAGATGATGAGATCTTTCGATCAACTACATGGAAATGTACTGAATTTATTTTGAACAGCAAGTGCCGCTGAGAGGCATGCATCACAATTCGGCCTTGAAATACTCATCATCTCCTCCGCTGTAATTGCTCAAAGCATTAGGCATAACGAGAAAGATCTTTGATGATTGCTCAACGGCGCACACGGCGCACACGGCGCTTCCCATCCTGGCGGTGGTTGACTAGATTGGTGGCCGCCGACCCGCACCGGGAAACATGGCTCCTGAAATCCGGACAAAACCAAATATGTCGATACGGCAAAACGCCATGCCGGACTCTATCTACTGATGGACACGTCAGCTCCGGCAATTAGGGGCGGCAGAGAGCGCCATGTCCTCGGCTATGAGGGCGCAGTCGCTTTCTTTAGCTCTGCAGCCTGCTGAGACGCCCATGCCTGCTAGGTTTAGGAACTTATAGCGCTGATCAACCAGATATCTGGCACTTAGGACCCCTGCGGCGGCGAAACACGACCCCAACTTGACCAAATAGCACCAGGGGCGTTTGCGGGTCCCGCTCTCCCCCGGCACCCGAGCCGCTTAGTCACGCCTTTTAGACCAATTGCAACGATGGTCCAACCATAAACAAGAGCGAACCCAGTTCTTGACAACCTTTCCGGGGGGATTCTCGGTCGAAAGCCCCGGCTGTCCGATCCTAGGGTTGTAGAGCACCAGTACAAACCTCTTGAAGCACCCGAAAAAGTCAATTGATGAGGAAGGAAGCTTTGAGCTGTGCTATAAGAGTCTAGTCGAGCTTGCGATTTGGTGTTTGACCCCACCGATTGGCTTAGGCTTGCATGGTCCGAACGTTAATCTGTAATGCCCCAGAAGCAGAAGTACGGCCCTCAGATTATCTGCTCTAATGGCAGGTCTGTAGACAAGGTAAACAGAACCTGGTACCTTGGCCGTTAGACCAGTAGAAAATGTCTGGCTGGTCTAAGATTTGTGCAGTATTGAAGGGTAGATTCAAGTCCATGACAATCAAGATAAAAGTCATCACGATGTGTAAGGCATTAAACAAACACTTGCAGTCTTTGCTTCCTGTGAGCTATTGAGATAGTTGATATACAAAAATTATATTCATTGGTAACATAGCGAGTCTCCCTGCGTCATTGGTAAGGGTCAGAAGCAGATCAATCCACTGAACATCCAACTAAAAGCCAGGTCGAAACGGGAGTTACAGGCCCATATCCTCCCAAACCAACAACCAGGGTTCAGTCACGTCCCGCTACGGGCCAGTTTGTCTCAGTTGGCCTCGAAACACTGGACATAGTTGCTGCGGTCGAATGCTCGCTACAAAGGCTTATCTTGAAGGCATTCAGGCAGCTCGGTCCGCAAAGAAGACTGGTTAACTCCTTTCTTTCTCAACGGCATCTTGTCGTACGTGTGACTCTGAGTGTGGGCACTCGACTTCCCAATATGAAGGAAGATCAGGACAGCGTAACTGTAGAGTCTGCTGGTGGCATTTGTTGCAGGAATATGATGGTCTGCCTGGGTTCCCCCTGAAATATAGGCTCATCTTTAGTTTTAGCTTTTGTCTCTCCCACACCCTTAGATATAAGAGAGTAACACATCAGCAAAAGAACACTATTAGGCTCATCTTCAACGTCACGTGGCTAGTGCAACACGCTTTCCTCGGGGATGCACATCAATTGGCTCATCACCATTGAGACATTAGGACTTGATAGGTGCTCATCTCTATCGTAATGTGTCTCTAAACCAAGATACCTCATGAGGAAACCGTGCTGTCAATGGCCAATTCTCTACGGTCCGCGGACCTAAGTCTATAAGCCAAACATGCTCTTGGTCATTGACAAAAACTCGACGACCCCAGGAATGTTGGAACGTTCGTAGGAGCTCTTCCAAACATTTAGAGTTGGGTCATTTTTATCAAGCAAGTTGCTTTCGAACCGAATCCAAGTCAAGAACTGTCAGAAGACTCTTAATCCTCCCCTTATCAAGCCAATACATAGCATGCTCTTGAAACCGAATGCTCTTTCCATTGGGTTCCATGCCAAGCCATCTCTCGATTGGTAGCCCGGTGATCTCGACACAAGCCGCAATCTGACCAGACTGAGCATCAACCAATAAATCTTTTATTTCGTAATGAAGTGACTGAATAGCTTGTCGAGTATTACTCATCCAGTTCATGAAATCGGACACTTCTCCGGCTCTATTGTTGTGCTTCATTGTTGACTGCAAGAACTTTTCGTGGTGTAGACCCATAGTTCCAGCGTTAATGGTTGAGATGTAGTCATGATAGTGCGCTTTCAGATCAAGTGACGCCGGTGTTTGCGATTCTGGGGTAATCTGACGAGGGGTGGATTCCGGAGGCTGAGCATGACTGTCTCGTAGAGATTTGAATTTTGACAGGCGGCCATCTGCAAACGAAGCAAATGCAATCTCTCGATATTCCAAAGTCTTTCCAGCGGTGCCTTGGTGGTCTCGTCCATTTTCGCGGTTGATGACTTCAGCGGCAATGGCCTGTGAACCGACGTCGACAACGTAATTCGCGAGCTCTGAATGTTTCTGCCTACGCTCAACGCCAAAGCGCAGTTGGGCAATGAAGGCATCGCGCTGCACTAGGCTATTTTCAAGATGCACACTTGGCTGAATGCACTTCTGAATGTCATCCCAGTTCGCTGCATTCTGGTAGTCGAGAAACGTCTGGAATGAGGTCACGATGTCCTCCTTTGACATGGTTGAGATCATCTTGACGATACAAAAGCCTGATAGAAAGAAACACTGAGAAGACTAATCCGAAAGAGTAAACGAGGATGATATATTGAGATTGAGTTGAGATGGATGAGTGGTGCGGTCGTTATGTGTACGAAGGGAGAGAGAATAATGCGCTGTTAGAAAAACATCATAATAAATGGGCGCGCCAAAGCCTCAAAAACGCCAAAAACTCTCTAGATAAGTCAGCGGCTTTGTTAATTAGACTTGGATAGAGGACTTTAGGATGGGGTCTGACTGTACTGCTCGGAAAATAAAATGACCCCGAAGGGCCGAGCTAAACAGGGGGGTGATGCTCTGGCTAGAGCGAAATTCATGCTCGACACAAGGGTGGCTTTCATTGGATGAACTTTCTTGTCGTCATAGGACTCGTGTGGAACTACAAGGATAAAATCGCCATGCCTCCTACAAAGCCGATTCATGTGATGTCGTCTCCAGTACCTGTCGTAGTACGCACCCCTTTGTATCCCCGCAACCCCCCCCGGGCCAACTCCTCGGGCTTTAAATAAATCCGACTTAACAAGCATTGCTCTTAGAAACTTCATTTCATGGAGTAGCTCGTCATGTCAAAGTACAGACAAGCTCCATCTCAGCTTAAGCGGCGTCCGCATGGCCCGGCGTATGGCCATGCGGTCAAAAACTGACCATACAACTAGAGCGGCAAGGTTTAATCCCCAGCCCTCACTGCGACCGGCTGCCCTATAAATATCTAGGTGCAGGATCCAGACACGGGCGCCAGACTCTTAGTAGAGCCTCTTGAGCTGTTCGACGTCGGGGTGTTTCGCAATAAAGGAACTATGGAGTATCCCGGCTATCCGGTTATCCTCGTGGACCGTCATTTCAACCCTAGGATCGTAGATAGCCCGGTGCAGACCTAGTAGCTAGCCAAGGCTCTCTATCTCAAGCGCCCACGCTAGACCTAACACATGCCACATGAGAGCCAGTGGCGAGAGAAGATCCTTTAGCGAGTTGGAGAGTGGTGTTCCGCTCACCCACAACAACTTGTTTCATCTCAACATCTTGACCGTGTCAGCGTACCAACCGCGCTCCTTCTCGGTCATATGAGCCTCGTCGGCTATGAGAAACTCAAATCTGACGTCCCGGATACACTGGTTCATGGGCATGAACTCGACCAGTCTTCCATCAGTCTCGTCTATGTCTAGCGAAACCTGGCCCTAGAGGAACCGTTTAGGCTTGAACTACGACATGTGGCGTCTTTTAGGGCCATTTCAATCTTTATAGGCAGCATGGCTATCGCCGGTATCGTTGTGATTGGCTCCCGGGTTGTGCTGCCTTTTGCATTTGGCCGCTGTCGTTGGATGCTTGTCTGCCTTGAATGTGAATTAAGCCTCTTTCTGGCTTAGAATTTTCACTGAAAGCGTCTATTAGTTGGTAAAGACAGCGGTACGAACCAACTAGTATGGGTTAGCTAGTGAAGCTGGGCGCTTACGAAATGAGGGAAACGAACCTTGGGACCCTTCTTGTCTAGACCGCCGAGAAAGCTCAGGAGCCTGTCTGTCAAAGGAACAACTGCCATCTTGTCGATAAAGGTTGGCTTTCGACCGTAGAAGATAACTCTAGATAGGTCGGGAAAGTAGTTCTTGGCCTCGAGATAAGTTTGCACGATCGGGTTGACGGGCGTGACAATGATGCTAGGGAGGAAATACACATCCTGACCTTCTTTTTGTTTCTTTTCGAGCAGGCATGCGTAGAGGTCGATGTCCAGAAGGAATTTCCTCCTCTTACCTGTCCCCATCTCGTTGGCGAGTAGCTAACAACGGACAGCTCGTCCTTGCCATCCACCACGATGCCCTACACGTCGAAGGAGGGCCAACCGGCAATTTTCATGGGTATCAGTCCGGCAGAAATGTTGACCAGTGCTTCTCGTGCAAAAGGGTCAAATAGAAACATTTCCGAAGGAACGACTGCAACAGAAAGACTATCATCACTGCCATCACACACATATACCGACTTCACCGAGAAACGCGTCTCTTCTCACCCAAGACGTGAAACCAACACTCGGTAACACCTCCTAAGCTCAAGACTGTCCTACTGTACCCACTCAAAAAGTGACAGAAGAAGAGCGTCTGCTCTGAAGCGATAGATGCTGGCACGGGCCCTATGGGTCACATGTGTCAGCCATGAACTGAGCGATGGGGGTATGAGTTGTGGCCTAGCGGACCCTTTGCTGAATGGTATCCTCGTGACAAGAGAGAGCAGCAGGTGAGTCAACTTGATCACGAGCGGGCGTAGCGTATCATTCGCGATACCTCTAAGAGTGGGTTACTATCAACTAATCCGACTCGGCGGGCGTCTAGACGCAACACTTGATGGTGTATCTTGTGTATTGATAGTCAATCGGTTCTATTTAACGACCTAAGTCTTTTTGAATACTGTAAATGAAAATCCTTGGTATTTTATCTCGTAGTTGCATCCAGGATTTGCTGTCATGTCTTGGGTTGGCTGTTCTAACCTGTCACAAGCGTCTCATCTCTCTATATCAACCAACTACCTACAGGCTGGAGCTTGCAGGCGTTCAATTCTTGGCACGAATTTCCATCCCATGATACTTTTCCCTGTCTTTCTCTTGTTCCTCTTCATTGCGTATCGAGTATGAGCATAACATCGTTTACGAAATGGAGCGAATCACGCCTAATTTCTTTGTTCTTACTACTTAGTACCCACCTAACACCCACACTGAATGGTGAAGGGATGCTCTTTGTTAATGGCTTTAATCTGATCGATGAGTCGTGATGGCTTATCACAAGCGGTTATTTCCCTCTTCGTCATCTTGTTTGTTTCATGTGGTGGATTCAACACCGAGTCCAGGTTGCCCAATCTCTAGTTCCGGCTTCCGCGATTGCTTCAACTCGCACTGGATCTTTACCTTATTGGCTTTGACCTTTCTCAGATTCAGCTTCTCAATTAGCTGCACCATTACTCACGTTGCAACCTACAGTATAAACATAACCATTTGTTATCAACATCGCGATCGCGGCCCTGTCAATGGTCATGGGGTGCATGACACTCCTGTGACAACCGGAGCCCGCACAGCGACGGCCGACTTGATGAGAGATTTCTTTTTTTCGCTCGTTCTTTAAGCTGATTCTCGGTCTTGATGTTATTTTTTATATCTATTTCTGATCGCTTCAATTGCCAGGCATCGGTTAGCTGACACGGAAAATTAACCAACGGGCCGCTGGTTATTCTGTCTGTGCGCCCTTGCTGGCGGAGGGCATCATTGCTTGGCCTTTTAATCTTTGTCTTGCATTGGAAGTACAGGCCATAAGCATGGCTGCAGCTCTCAGGTACAGGATTGACCCAACGGACCTGCAAAAAGTGGAGGGATCTTTGAACATTCCTACACGTCTAGAGTACGCAAGTGGTTCACTTGCTGTTTAAGCTTCCATTATAATAGCTAATCTAACCAAGTCCGAACTGGCCAATCAAACATAACCAGGGTTCTCCTGTTTCGCCAAGGCTGGAGCTGTTGAGACCACAGGACTGGGGTGGTCCGATTTTCAGGAACCCGCTTAACCATGCTCATGCTCCACTTCAGCATGCCTTACTCCACAACCTTGCCGTGACAGCTCGGACTCGTCGGACTCGACAGCTTCGATCTTCCCAAATTCAGCTGGACAAGTATGCTCTCAGGGCCTTACGATCTGGCCTTGGAAGCCAGCCTATTACGTGGCTGCGCCACCCGGCAAAGGGACTTCGGTTTGCTCGTATTATGTTATCTTATGCCAGTTCCGACGTCGTTTTTGTTGGCGACTGGTTCAGAAGGCGGTAAACATCCTTGAATGCCAAGTCAATGGCTGGGGCGTTCAAAGGGGCACAGCCCTACAAACCAAGAGCCCCTTGTTCCTGGAACCAGGATACCTTCGTTGTGAAGCTTCCATGTCATGAGAGTCAGGATAACAGATTATTGGTAGCGGAAAATTCTCTGTGGGTCTAGAGGGGATATATAAGGATGCTCGCATTCTCGTAGCTTCAGTCAAGATCAGTACTTCCAATCTCATTTCTATCTTCATTGTCAACACTTTCAAACAAGATGCGTTTCATTCCCACCGTCGCAACATTCTTTGCCCTGGCGAACTTCTCGTCTGCCTGGACTCAAGATGCTAATGGAGTATGGACGGCAAACAACAACTGGTATTGGATTGGAGGCGGTAAGTTAATTTCCACCCTGCAATTCCCATGAAACGGACGGGTTTGGACTCTGACCTCTGAAATAGACTATGTACACGAAGCATGCACAGTCATGGGCACGGAGAGAACGCACACAGGACCTTGTGGATACTTCACCAACAACAGTGGTCACATCTTCCGAGGGCGTAAGTATTGGCCGTTCTCTAAGCAAACCTCATGTCCCGTCGCAGGCTTGGTCTTTGGTAGATTTACTGACACTGTACGCTGTAGACTGCGCCATTGTCCTGGGCCATGACCACACCGAGATTCACTGCAGGTAAACAATGTTGACGGAACTGCATAAAGGCATAAGATTTGAGCAAAGCTGAGGCAGCGATGCCATAACCCAATATTGCCTCTTATGTAGAATCACATCTGATGGAAACGAATGGGTATCTATTCTCATCATGACACCGCCTGTTCATGGTCAACCTGATTGTCTTTTGCAAGGTTAACGTCATGAGACTCGTCTGGTAAATAATATCTCTACTTCTAGGACACCATTCATTAGACTGTCTGGTTATCTCTACTTGCTCTGTAGAGTGGTTTTTGTTCTTATGTTTCAAGAGCACTTTGGTGTATATAGATAGAATCGAGCTTCTATGAACGATTATTCTCTCCTCAGCTGACCTGTGTGAGCTGTCAAGTCGCTAGTACAGGATGCCAATTTGGGCGACCTAGATCTGTAACATCCGTCTTTAAGAAAGAGTAATTGAGATTGACCCTTTTCCACCGCTGACGTGTTTGTTCGGCTGCCCAGGCAAAATCAACACACCTTTCGTCTTCTCGGGAGTACTCCAAGAAACAACTAATTCCTGCCCCTGCGCTTTATAAGATGCCGAGAATTTGCCCAGGTGAGTAGTGAATCCGGCCTGTGCCTCTGACAGCTCATTGAACGAGGCTGGACGCAGTTGCCACGCCCGACCTTGCGGCGTGACGGCACGCAGACCAACGGCGTACTCTGTCAAAGCCGAAGTTGGGCCACTGCTCCATCCATGCGCATGGGAGACGTAGCTTGGATCATTGCGGTAGCCTTGTTGGCCACGGTAGCCCCACGAGCCATCTATCAGATAGCCTTCTGGGACGGTTGACTGCGTTCCGTTTTCGTTGTTCAGGTACCAACCCCACGTGTCTTGAATCAGCTTGATTGCACGGTCGGGAAACCCAGCCCGGAAGTGGCTCAAGATCTCAATACTGGAGATAAACGGCGAGACATTATTAGGGAGCTCGGGGCAGGACGGCCCAATGGATGTCCACTGGGATTGGAGATAGTCTGAGACACGAATAGACTGCTTGCTGTAGGCAGGAACCACCCCGAAAGCAATCGCCATACTATTTGCGTCCTGAGGATATAGTTCATCGTTTTCTGGACTATCCCTGAAAGCCCCGTGATCATTATCCCAAAGCTGAGCGTTGATGGCTTTCCGGAGTTCGTCTGTAGATTTGGACCATTCTGCTTTGACAATTGTGGCGTTCGATAAGGCAGGCGCCCAAGTGGCAAGGTCGACTCCCGTCCTGAGTGACCGGTAAAGCCTAGTCGATATGTTAGCGTCTGACATTGTTCATTTGCCCGGTCAGGAGGAGCTACTGGTTGAATAACCAGCGGTGGACAACTAGAAGAAACATACAGCATACTCGCAGAAGCACGGTCTTTTCCATAAGTGACCCTTCCCCAATCTTTATCACCCTTGACAGTCATGATGCCTTGGTCATTCAACTGTCCAATACTTTTCGTGATTGCTTTCAGGTATCTGGGCCAAATGGCTTCGAGGAATTCGTCGTCCCCCGTATATAAATAGTAGTTAAATGTACCTACCAGCACCCAAAGATGGTAAGCTGGACGTCGTTAGTCATAGTGTCTGCATCTAGAGACAGGATGAGATAACTTACTATCGCTGTCAGCGGTGGGATATGGTGGACCGGCTTTGGGAAGGGAACCGTCTGATTTCTAGTTCAGGTACATCTTAGTTACTGTCTCGGTTCTCACGCAGTCACTGTCAGTACTTGCCTGGTTATTGTAGATGGCAAGAAGCGCGTTCTTAGTGCTCTCTACATCGCCCGTGCTTAGAAATGCACTCGGGACAGCTGTGCCCATATCGCCGATCCATACCCAGCGATCCCTCTTTGCTCCGTCCAGAAGCACTGTTTCACCGGGCCCAATTGTCTCATCATTTCTCCACCCAGGAGTGTTGCTGACTGCTTTTCTCCCTGTATTTGGTGCAGCCTCATTTGTTTGGAGTGTGTACGCCCCAGCATACCAAATCTTGTTGACCAGATCGTCGTCGCAGTGGAAGTAACCTTGATAGGCCCGCAGATTTGACCATGTTGGCTGAAAGTTTATCTCAAGGCTGATGTTGCTGATCTTTAGGCTGCTAGTGGATTCAGAATCCAGAAAGAGCGTCAAGTAACGAAAGCCACCCCTCAATTTCTCATCAGGCATGGTGTATCTTTGCGATCCATCTGATGTCACATTGTGCAGCAAGGCTCCATCGTCGACGCCTCCTCCATTCGAGTTGTCAGACGAGCGTCCGATGTAGTTTTTGGCTTCAGTGAAAGCTAACCCAAGGACTGCATTCTTGCCGCTTGTCAGTTCGTATTCGATGGAGACGATCCCACCGACTTCAAGACCAAAATCGAATACCAAACCATCAATCTCGCTGGTAAGAGAAACTGGTTTAAGAAATCTTTCGATGCGCTCGCCTGAGGGAAGGGACAAGACGTCTTTGGGTGAGATTATCCGAGACTTCGGGGCAAGAATATTATCATCCCACTCCCCGGGAAATGCAGCAGCCAAGGGTCCATTGCATGAAGTTGACCTCCAGCAGACATCGGATGCCAGAGCTCTAGAGGCTCCGAGAATAAAATTGACAAGGCATGCAATGACGATGGGTTGCATTGTGAATTGAACGGGCCTGTAAGCTGAGGCATTGACAATTGCGCGATGTGCGAGGGAATCAATAAATGAACAAGTGGTGGTTGCTTGTAGTTTATGGCCTACTTATGCTTTGTAACCTCAATCTCTCAAATTTCCACTGCCAAAGATATCGGAACATTAACCACCGAGAATATCCATTCGCAACAAAGAACCTTGCTGTCGACTTGTAGCCTGTCGATCTACTCTGTTCTGAGAATGACGGAGTTTAACCCCATGGCACCCCGCATTTTCCATTTCTGGGGCATGCAGCATCGGCTTAATTAGGAGCGAAGACGAATGGTGTGTTTGCAACGCCTCGGTTCATGTCTCTCCGACCACGCGGCAGCGAATCCCTAATCTCATGTCCCGATATCCGAGTGGTGAAATTATTAATTCTTGCACCGCTTTTGTTATCCTGGCACGAACTCACCGCTGAAAATGCATCTGCAGATTGGTATCCGTAAAAGCTTAGGACATCATGAGAATAGCATTGGCCTCGGTATATCACTGCGCCGAAGATCCTTACGGCCAATCCCAGTGAGATGTATCTTCAGTGAACGGGAGTCATCCCATTTATTACATTTTATCTTGGCAAGAAAACTCCAAGCTTTCAATTACAGAGTAGTCGAGAGTCATATCGACATGTATAATGACAGCTAATTCGACCTATCTCAAGTAAGATTACTCAGACAGGTTCTTCCTAGCCACACAGCTTGATATGCCAATAAAGCAACTAATCAAACCGATCCAACCTGAAATCATTCAAAGCAGGATCGGTCTCGCCGGTTAGGATCTGTCTGCTAAGTAGTTCTCCAACAATTGCAGCATTAGTGACACCAGAGTGCATAACAGCAATGCTAAGGCCGTCCAAGCCGGATGGTCCAAGAATAGGCAGCCCATCTTCCGGGGTCGGTCTATGCCCGATAGTAAAATGATCAAACTCCAGCTTTTCACCGCCCACTACCGACTTTTGCAATTGAGCGAACAGGTCAAGAGCCGTCTTCTCGGGGTCGTCACCCGGGTCTCCACCACCAAAGTAGGTACCGAAGCGGAGAACGCCATCGAGCGTTTGACGTACATGCAAGTCGAGGCCATTAAAGACGCCTTTTACCAGATGTTCCCTTGTTGGTTTTGTGTTACCCAGCAGACCAGCTTTGCCTGTGACGGGCAACGTAATGTTCTCGGATTCAAGGAGCGATACACTGCCCAAGCCGGCGGCCACTATGACATGATCGGCCACTTGCACCTCTCCCGAGGATAATATGACGCCATTGACTCGGCCATTAGTCTTGTGGAATCCTTCCGCTCTAGCCTTTTTCAACTTGGCGTTGTTTTCCTCCGCGTGGGCTATCAGCTGCCGAGCGGCGATGTGAGCTTCAAGAGCGCCATCCTCGGGGAACGAGAGACCCCAATCCGGGAGGAACGACTTGCTGAGCTTGGGCTCTTGATGGGAAATTTCAGTCGCGTCAACGCGGGAAAAGTTGGATCCCCAGGCAGTGAGTGTCTTTTCATCCTTCACGAGTTCCTCGAGCGAGTCATAGGCGTTGATGGCTCCGCCCCAGTGAATGGGGAGGTCGCGGAGCTCATGGCTGATCTCTCTCCAACGCTCCAACGAGCGATGGCGGAAATCATAATAGAACTGTTCTTCGGATGATGCTGCATTAACCCACGCAAAGGAGTTGGGAGTGGCGGTGCCTCCAATCTCTTCCGCGATAATGGTAACGTTCGTGTGAGGAGCTAAGTGCCAGGCGATAGAAGCCCCGACGATGCCTCCGCCAACGACAACAACATTGGAAAGAACTGCAGTACACATGTCGCTCGATCTCTCCTGGTACGAGACAAAGGGGGTGAGCGACAACCTTGGTAAAAGACTTGTGGGGGAGAGATAAGTGCCAGAAGGTGTTGGGTTAATGTACTGATATCATATATGAATAGGCTGATTTCGTGCTATCAGCCCCGCTTGGAACGGCTATCTTTACCCCTGGAGTTTCAATCTTGCCATGATTTTCGATTAATACCTAGAACAGGAACCACCTGGTCACGCAATATTGCGTATGTTACATCAGCCATGGAGTTAGCGCAATGCCCCTTCTTAGAAGAGGAAATAACGATCCAAGAATGCTACCATGTCGCGCCAATAGCACAGCACTCCGACTCGGTTGCAAGAAATCCTTGTTGTCACCTGTACAAACATATCATCATGCAGCCTAGAGAAGATAAACAAGACAGCTATTCCGCCAGTTGCAACTTTAATCCCTGCGCTGATGAATTATCCCTATGCTCCGTAACATGACCTAAACTGTATCTCTGATAGGCTGCATGTATAAACGAACGGGTACATGCAGTAAAAGTGATGATACTTGGAATCAGACCACGTTTTTCGAATCCTAAGATCAGCAGTCGCATGATGCTCCATAGAACGCAATCATAATGACTGGGCAGCAAGCAATCAATCAGTATTTTAACTCCCTTGCGTGTTAACCCGTCAACTATGGCAAGATTGTGAACAGCATGCAGTACACACGTCGACCACTGTATCAAATACCACATGGGTTATGAAGACCGTTAATAGATTCCGCGGGGCCAATATCGACTGTGGCTCCGGTAGGCAATAGTGCGGCGGTGGTGACCTCATGGCGGGCGCTCTCATCCATTATCCATAAGTCAATTAGTACATTCGTGAAGTCTTGGATAGTATTATAGTCTCAATCAAGACCCGCTGTTGATATCTGTCACTTACAAAGACACTTAATAACTTGTTAATAAGAGCATAAATAGCCTCTCACAGTACAATAATGCATGATAATCTGCTTCTGCATATCTTAGGGGTCAAAAGCAGGTAAAAGTGTCATTACTAGTTGTGATGCAATGGTATGTTTAAACAACCCCAAGTGTCAAGCCACTAAATACTTACCTCCTCTATTGATTCCTTTGCAGGCATTGCTGTAAGGGAAAAGATCTTTATTAACCATCCAGCTTCGGAATGTAGAAATGTGAAAAGTTGCGGTCAAGAGACAAACGCTTTGACTTATCATGGTTTTTCACTATCCTGTAATAGGGTAGTCTAACTCTTAGTCGCGGTCAATCAGTATTACAGGGGTCCTGGATGGTACGTGCATGGAAATTCCAGGGTATTGAGCCATTTTCAACGTGCGGGGCTGATGCTCGTGAACCCATGTTTTCACCAACGACGTCGGGACAGTCGGTTGATGTGTTTTCTGACCATAAGGCGTTGTTACCATGGCGGAACCAATCACCATTGTACAAGGTCCCATTGAGGCCATTACACCAGAGCAGCATGCCGAAGAGGAAGACGAGCTTGCCACGTCGGATTTTGACTCGGAAACGCTGTCTTCCAGCTCAACCAGTCTCAACTCAAGCGTCTACCAGCACGCTTTTGAGAACGGGAGACGCGTAAGTCGGAATGCTGTCGCAAGGCAAAAGATCATTTACTGAAGCCAAATTAGTATCACCAGTACCGTCACGGAACGTGAGTGACCATAAAATCGCGTCGAACTACGGCAGGGGTCTGACTTGTTGTGCAGATATCCGATCCCTAACGATGATGCGGAGCAGAACCGCGATGACATGAAGCATGCTATGATGCTGGAGCTTACCGAGTAAATCAATAGCTGTCTGAGGTAGAGTAAAAGCTGTGCTGATACGATCTAGCGGTAAACTGTTCTTTTCACCAATCGGCGACAACCCTCAAAAGATCATTGATCTAGCTACTGGGACTGGCATTTGGGCCATTGACGGCAAGTATTCGATTTCAAAGATTACTGAGGAACCAGCCTGACCTCTGTCAAGTCGCCGACAAGTACCCCAGTGCATCAGTCATTGGGGTAGACTTGAGTCCCATCCAGCCATCCTGGGTCCCGCCCAATTTGAGGTTCCTTGTCGATGACATCGAGGATGAGTGGTTGCAGGGCGACAATTTCGACTTTGTGCATATGCGTTGCATCAGCCCCTGGCTAAAAGATGAGGTCAAAGTACTTCGCCAAGCCTACGAGTAAGTTTGACGATGTGATGCACTTTTCTTTTTTTATTTGTCTTTCTTCGTTGACATCCTCGTCTCAGGCATATGAACCCCGGCGCTTGGATTGAAATCCAGGAGCTCGATGCGCGCGCCAATTGCGACGATGGATCTTTAGCACCAGACGCACCTCTTGCCAAATTCTTCGATACCGCCGAGCAAGCCGTTGCTAGTTTTGGCATGAAGTTTCGTGCAGGTGAGAAATTGGGTGAGCCGCTCGAAAAAGCTGGTTTCATCAATGTGAGCTGCAAGGTGCTGAAGGTGCCCATTGGAACATGGCCAAAGGTGTGTATTACGTCTGGTCAGTAAACAATGTTGCTGACATAACTTCAACTGCAAGGATAAGAAGTTACGCCTCATTGGCCTATACTGCAAGACTGCTGTAGGAGATATGTTTGGCGCTATGGCTGCCAAGCCTCTGCTCAAGATCATGGAGCCACCCGAGATTGACGTGTTTTTAGCCGCTGCTAGGAGAGATCTCAAAGATGTCAGGATCCATTCATATGAGAAGTACTACTTCTGGATGGGACAGAAGCCGGAAGCGTAAGACGTATCAGTTTTAAGCCTAGAGTTGCTAAGGATGTGAGGCATAGTTAGGTGGCTTTCTTCTGTTTACATTATCGTGTTATCTATCTATTTATATCCTACATATGTTTACGAGTTGAATCAGACACCTTCGCGACCCAAGCAATACAACATAGACTAATTTCCAATGTGTCATGCTGTCGTCCCCAAGACACTTCTTTACATGGAAGAAGAATGGGTTCTATACGCCTGTTTCACCACGCTTGCTCTGGAACTTTAAACAGGCAGGAGGAAGGTTGGCCAGGCCAGGGTCAAAATCTTCCTAGCCAATGAAATCAAATCCGGCAATGAGATCTAGGTGTTTTCGCCTGCAGGCCGCCTCATAGCCGACATATGCTAACCCGGGCGGCCTTACAGTTCCGCATTTGCCCCTTATACCCAAGACCCCTCACCAGTTCATCAGTAAGCTCCGCTATGCTATAGCACATTGACTCTCTACCTGCCAATAAGGAACCGCCAACACAGCCAGGATGCTGTCAGCCTCACAGCTACAAAGACAGAAGTGCAACCCATTCGCCTAACGCCACGCGGGAAATGAGACGGATTAACAAAATAGCGCACTGGGGGCCCTGATCCTACCCCGCACCGGGTTGCGGCTTTCGTTGGGCCTTCCAAGAAGCAGGAGGCAGAGGATAAAGCTCTGAGTCTCATTAGGTGGTTCATACCGCTACCAACCCCATCCGCTTCTACGCCAAACCCCTTTGACTTTAGACAGAATTCTGTCAAAACTTTCCCGTCAACTTATAATACACGAGATTACCCTTCAAACTCCACGATCGGTATGGCATCGCAGGCCTTCAGAGACTCCCTATACGGAGATATGTCACTTGCATCCTCTCGATCGGAGATTCGTCTTCTGGAACTTCTTCCATGCAAGGAGGACAGTAAGCCCATTGAATGCCGTCTTATCAGAACTACTCTTCCAGCTAGACCACTGTTCAGAGCACTATCCTACGTTTGGGGTGACCCAGGTTTGACGGAATACATCTTGGTTAATGGCATCCCGGTTCCAGTCACAATCAACCTTGCTTCGGCTCTTAGACACGTGCGGTGTCTCTTAAAGTCGAATGACGGAGAGTCTGAAAAAGGCAACTTGCTCTGGGTTGATGCCTTATGCATTAACCAGGAGGATTTGGGCGAGAAGAGTCATCAGGTTGCACTGATGGGCGAAATCTATGGAGCAGCAGAGCAGGTCGTCGCCTGGCTAGGGGAAGAAGACAACGATATTCGGTTAGCAGTTCGAACCATCGAAGAAATAGGAGCTGCGATGCCCCGAGACTTCCGTCTTGGCCAAGTACCTAGCAAGGCTTGGCTCGACGCCCTTTCCCATGTCTGGTCACGCGATGAGGGCGTGGGCCTCGGATCGTTCAACCGTCCTTTGGAAGCTCTCGAGAAGTTCATGAGAAGGTCCTACTGGTCTAGGAGCTGGATAGTCCAAGAGATTGTGCTAGCTAGAAGGGACCCCATCTTCATGATCGGCTGGACAGTCCTTCCGTACGTTGCTTTGGAGAAGCTAATGTTTTTGTGGGGTGGGATACTAGAATCGTCGGCCATACCGTACGAGCCACGCTTGGCAATCCTGGGCGCTTTGAGCCCCAAAGGAAGTTCACTATCGGGTATCTACTGGTTAAGAAATGTGGTAGAACAAGATTCAAGGGAAATCGGCCGCACCAGGTACAACTGGCCAAAAGGAATACTCCAAATGGCTGCAGACGGCATGCTCGCAACTGATCCGAGGGATAAAGTATTTGCATTTGGTGGCCTAGGCTTGACTTCACTACCTCCCGATTACACCACTTCGGTCAGTCACGTCTACGCTGGATTTGCCAAGGAAGCCATACAGGCCGGTTTGTCTTCACAAGTTTGGCAATACTCTGGTGTTGGACTGGTCAGAGCGACAGCAGATTCTTCTTACTCTCTACCATCATGGATTCCCGACCTTCCATCAATACCACAACATCAAGGCACCCGTCTTCCTCTATTCTCTAAGGAATTTGCCACCAACATGGACTTGTTTGGAAGCAAGGTCGATGTTGATCAGAGTTTCCGCTTGTCTTGCTCAGGGTACCCTGTGGATTCTGTCTCTAAGGTATTTAAGTGCCTCACTAATGCCCAAGATTTTATCAAAAACATACTCGAAGAATTAAAAAGTACTTGGTCTCACCAGAGCCACAAGTCTCCGGTTACGCCGGCTAGTGCACTTCTCAGGACGATTTTGATCGACTGCGCGAACATGACCAAAAGGACGCGACTCGCGGATGATAAAAAGTCCTTTAAACAATTCACTATCGAATTTCTTCGCGTATTTGCGCGAACACATGGCAATTTCGACGTTCACCGAGCGATCACTCTTCCTAGGGAAAATGAAATGAGCGCTATCACATACTTTCACGAGCAATTTCCCCTAGGGGAGCCTATGGAGCCAATGGAAGTCATGCAATGGCCAACCACATATCAAGATATCTGGCATTGCGAGATAGACCCCCGGGTCAGAGCTAGTCTTTATTATTCATTTGCCCGAGTCCATTCGCTGTTTCTGACCGCGGACGGAAGACTGGGATCAGGGCCAGCGCATATGCAGGTTGGCGACAGGATTTTTGTGCTGCCAATATGCAATGTCCCTCTGTTACTGCGGGAGGTGGATAACCACTATTTGTTGGTTGGAGTCTGCTTCGTGCTTGGCCTGATGGACGGCGAAGTTGCCCATATGGTGCGTGAAGAAGGGCTCGAGTCGGTCGTTATCGAGATGCGATGAAGCTGTCGACTATACCTGCGTTGAAATTGGAAGTTTTAGGTTTCTTTTGATTGGGATAAGCACCGGCTTACCAGAGTATTAAAGGAAAAAGTGGAGAACTTCGGCGACTTTTTACTCGGGCATGGAGGAACTAAACACACCGACGCCATGGCTTGACCGACATAACCAGCCCTCGAAATTTCACTATAGCAAACTACATAACACGAAAAGTCAAACTGCTAATTTTCTGGAGGCTTTAATAAGGCCGTGATAATTAAAAAGCTCAGGAGGACAGTTGGCATCTTTGTGTATAGGAAAAGGAGGCGCTAGGGATATAAGCTGTTTAGAGTGGTGATTTAGATCTCTATGGTTCGTGTCTCTTCTTCTCTCACAGCTACAATTACGTGGAGTGCTAAATACTCTTGGTTCGCCTTGTTGGCGTTGGATGGCTACCTCTGTTGTAACTTGATCTAAGCTCCTCCACAGCTATAGGGAAGCTCTTTACTTAAGGATTTACGGAAAGCATTGGACTGTATCTCTTCCCACATTGAGGAGAGCTGATGACATCCCGCAGGGCAGAATTGTGCCCGCATGAGGCCCGACTAATCATAGTAGGCAGACCGACTTCCTCTTGCTGGGTTGCAAAGCCTCTAAAACTAACTAGACTTATAAAGGATGGGACTCCGCCGTTCAGTGCATGGAAAACGAAAAGACGTAGGCTGAACACGCCAAGTCCCGGTTGGAGATTCTAGGTCTAACATGCCTGGGACGATTCTAATCCTGGTCTACCTACGGTAACGCACTGTAAAGTCTGTGATCTAGTATGGGCAGCAGGGGTAGATTCGAGGTGGAAACGCAGGCATGAAGCACTCGGGAGAGGTTAGATCATTATTCTTGTGCGTTCGGACAAGTTAGTTTCATGAGTGCCGGAAGAGGAATTGGCCCGACCTGTCCTTATGATGCTTCTTGCACCCGTATTATGTGCTAGCTATATATTCGTAAAAACTTTCCTATCTGACTCTTCGTGTACTTATTTTTTAGCGAGCTTTATCTGAGTAGTAGCTCGCTTATCTTCACCCAATGAAGCTAGAGCACTGCCTTATTTAAAGTAGCCTCGAGACGCCACACCCGATTAATAGCTCATTCCCACATCGTGTAAATGGTTTATCAAACTACTGTCGATAAAACGGATTCCAAGCCAATAGATTTCAATAGTCTGCCGCATGTTTTTCCGTCGCTTAGGAGAGTTTTCTAACTTTCAGCTAAAGACGAAATAATCAAAGGCGGTATTCGGGCAGTATCCTCTTGTATTTAGATTCGATCTTGACCTCTCTTGATAATTCTCCGTCGTCACCTCCTTTATGCACCTCGACTGAAGTTAACCTACACCTTCTCGCGTCTAACATGGTGTCAGGAAATCTGTTTTGGCTAAATGTAGCCATTTTGGCCGTCACAGGGGTCATGGCTGGCCCATGCAAGCCAAACACCTCCTCTCTCGTCACTACGAAGACATCTGCTGCAACTTCTAGCTCATTTCAGTCCGACACCACCACCTCTTCTCAAACTACCGATGGGACTTTTCTCTCTTCCGCAACTGAACTCACCAGTTCTGCGGGTGAGACCTCTGACGCGGTTATGACCCAGTCTACAGAGTCTCGGCCCACTGCCTTCTCCACTACCGAGACCACTACAGCCCAGCCCCCTACCACAACCGACAGTACCACAGGTGCCTCAACTGAGACTTCTGCCACGACCACGACCTATTCCATAGATACTACAATCTCAAGCATCACCGAGAGTATCACCACTTCAACGACTGAAGTCTCTGACACATCCACCACTGGGCCTGCAACTACAACCACGACCACGAGTGCACCAACCGAAACAAACGTACTCATCAATGGGGGCTTTGACATCGAGCCGGCAGCCATCAATCCCTGGTTTCTAGCACCCAAAAACGGCCAACCGAACGCGGATGCAACAATTAGTCTCACGGACGAAGCACACGATGGACCTAGGGCGCTTCGGCTCGTTTACGGCCTATCTTACGGCTGGGCGTGGATCCATCAACCAATTGCCGAGAATCTCTTGCTGCCGGGCGTAAAGTACACGTTTTCCGTTCAGGTTCTTCACCACCGGGGTCCTGAATGGCAGTTATGCTGGAGAGCTGGTATGGCCTGTCTCTACGGAGCAAATGGGGCCACCCTGAAAGACAACGCTGAAGCTATTGGCATTGACTCATGGTATCAGATGAAGCTATCATGCACTTGGACTGCGGCTCAGCTTGCTCAAGGAAATATCAAGATTGCAATGGGAGCTGCGAGCTGCGCGGGAGCAAATATGATATTTGATACCGCCGTGTTAGCGGAAGCTGAATAATTTTTTTAATATGGTTTCCATGCGGATTAAAAGTTGCTTGTTTTAGAAAAGATCTAGGTGAGACAGCAAGAATGCTCACACTAACAACCTCATTGCTCCTCAGTCCTTAGCCTATATAGTATTAACCCCTCGCGTCTCATATACCTCGGATGACCTCTCTAACTCCCCGCCTCTGTAGCGAAACTCAACCGCGCTTCGGTTACCTAGTATTTTCCGGCAGCTGCCTCGTAGGAAGGCGGCGGTACCTCAGCGGAGGCAGATGTTTCAGCGCCATGATCAGGGACTCTTGGGCTGTTCCTCTCCGCCATAGTCGAAGTGCTTGTTACACCGTCCGTTGGCCTAAATAGCTCAAGAAAGTCGTTCCGCTTAAGGGCCCTGATGAACTTGACCGCTCCTCCATTCACTTCCGCCATCGCATCAGCCCCATAGTCTGCCAACAGCTTGGTCAAGTTGTAGTCAACTCTCATGAGGGCTAGCATCACAGGTGTCCTGTTCAAGCCATCCACTTCGTTGACATCAACACCATAGTCCAGTAGCACTTTGATGTATTCCCGCCGGTTGACGTCGATCGAGTATGTGAGGAGTGTCTGGCCCGAGAGCATGCGGACTTTTGTCTTTGCGTCATGGCAGAGCAGCTCCTCGACCACTCGTACACTGGGCATCTCTACGGCGTGGCAGATGGCTGGGAGACCGTAGACGATGTCAACAGTGTCAGGGTCCGCGCCCTTGTCCAGTAGCATCCGCACCGCCTCTACCTTCTGCTCACTCTTCAATAGTCCATTTCTGATGACCTTGATGAGGATGGGCTGCGAATGTATATCCGTGCCCCCAGGGTTAGCACCGCCAGCAAGCAGTTGTTTAGCGATGTCGAGCCGTTTCTTGCATATCGCGTGTTCGAGAACGGTGGTGCCCAGTATATTGCGGGCATCCATATTGGCGCCCTTGTCGAGGAGCAGCCCGATCATGTCGACGTGGCCGCTATCGACCGCCGTAGCGATGATGGGATTGCCGACGATATCTGTTGCATTAGCATCCGCAGCGTGGTCCAGCAAGAGGCGAACGAGCTCAACATTGTCTTTCTTTGCCTCCTGTGCAATGACGGCTTCTCCTGTTATAACCCTGGTATTCGCGTCGGCGCCGTTTGAAAGGAGGAACCTAATACCAGCCACGTTGCCTTTCGCAACAGCGTCAGCGAAATGTGGTTGTCCCGATATAGCCTTGCTGTGCACACTTGCGCCGGACTCGATCAACACTCTCGCGACATTCAAGCTTCCTGTAGAGGCAGCCTGAAACAGAGGTGGCAGCTCTGACCAACTTGTGCTGGAAGACTTGGCTCCCGCTGACAGGAGGAGACGTGCCGCTCCGGCTTGGTCGGATATGATGGTGCACTTGAGGGGTGTATTGCCATCTTCATTGCGGCCGTTGACGTTGGCGCCTTGCGAGATGAGACCGGAAACCTGCCGCTCGTCGCCGTGCATGACTGCCTGGCATAGAGCCGAGACGAAGGGATCAGGCTTGGAGCGGAGGCCAGAGGTTAGGGCTTTGAAGAGCGAGAAACCTTTGGAGCGTCCGGGACCATCTACTGGGCTTGCGGGGACTGGAGAAACGGTGGTGGACGTCAAGTATGGCGGTGGCGCGTCGACGTTGTCTGTAACAGGACCTTGGTCATTGCTGTGCTCTGTGTAGTCACTGCTACTATCGATGTCTGATTGGACATCTCTCAAGTTTGCTGTCAAGCGTGTCTGAGTCTCTGCCTGATCGATGATCTGTTTTCCCGTTGGCGAGTCAAGTCTTTGGTCTTGCTGAGCCCGTTCGCTGCTAATTCATCATCAGTCAATACCCTGTCGACGAAGTCTGTCGGATGAATACACGCACAGTGTGAGAACGTCTATGAGAAAGACGAAAAGCTGTCCATACGTCACCAGGAAGCTACCGTGCGACACCAAGAACGACGCATCTGATATTCCAAGAAGACCAGGTTGCAGACCCATCAACCGCTTGTGCAGGGTGCCCATGGTGCTTTCACAGGCAGCGAGGGATCGTCCCAGGACGGCGCGCAGCCGCTGTGAGATAGCGGCCGAGACATTGAGGGCTTCTTCGAGCTGTGCAGCATGGCGTTTGAGCTGGTCAAGAGCTGTAGATACGAGAGTGAGCTGCAGGGCATGCTGATCATCCTGGTCCAGACCGCTGGCTACTCTGTTAGCCTCGGCTGCGCTGGAAACAGCGCGGATGGAGATGGAGGCACAGAGAGTGGTGAGAGACGCCAGTGGCGAGTCATCCATGGCGCTGGCTTGTTGGAAGGTCTTGATGTTGGCTCTGGTGAGAAAGTAGAGCTGTCGCAGTGTTTTTTTATCTTGGTTCAAGCAACACAAAGCACATAGATAGTAGGGCTATCGATCACAAGATATACAATCCAATGCGGGGAGGTAACCAGGGCCCCCGACTCTCACTCTCACTGGTTGAAGAGCGTGTCGTAGGCGATGACGCGGTTTGACAGGGGCTCGCACAGGCATGGCGTGGCTTCCATCTTACGCTAACAGCCCTACAGCGGAACCAACCCCACAGAGCACATCAGACTTATTCTACCATCGACAATGATAATTAGCAACTAGATCGACAATGATAACTCTTATTTGACCCACAGCGCCCGTGGCCATCTTTTATCACAGGCCCAGTTGTTCTTTGTCGTCGGTGAATCTCGAGAAGTATCATCTTTGATTGCTCGCCTGCTCTACAAATGCTGCGCCAAAAATGCCCTGCGGGGTGCCTGGCACACCTCTGTGTGTCAGCGCCACCCGATCTGGAATAGCCATGGGGGCATTAATGGTTCGATTGTTCCGTTTACGGTAATCCTTTCAATGTCCGCGTATTATTGCATCATGGACAACTCGGCAAACCAAGGCTCAGGCACACACCTCGTCGTCAGAAAGGTCTTGGTTGAGAGGCACTTGCGGAGGCCTCTAACCGAGCGAGCCTGAGAGGGCGCGTTTTCTTCTCTAAAGCCACGTAATCTGTTTACTTGAGAAGTTAAGGTTAAGATTCTCAAGTCGAAGCTCTAGCCCCTAGTTGCAGGCTACTGTTGACTCATAGCCGGCTGACGCAAGATCATATGAACCGTCGGGGGCGGCATGGACGAAATCTCCGTCTCAGATCAACCCAAGCGATTTAGTTTTCTACTCTTCTGATGTCCTTATAAACAATCGAGCAAGTAAAGGAAAAGCAGATTTACTTTAGCACTTGAGGGATGGAAATCAGAGAGGTTATATACCCAAGTCTATTCCAGTCTTTATTGAGTTACTGGAATGCGATGAGAAATTAAAGGAAAGAGGCGTGTGGGCGCTAATGGCTTCAAGTCATCATCTCAGACATGCTTCAGGACATGATGTGGATAGCGATGCGGCCAACGCCGTCGTGAGGTAGTCAGACTGCTTTATGCTACTAATATTAGCGTAAGCCTTTTACTTGTCAAATATCTGATATATATTAACTGCAAACTCTCTATCTAGAACTACATGATGTAGCATTAAGCTGATAATATCTTCAATAGTAAAAGATTTGTCTTAATATCTCTTTCCTTAAAGCTACTTAACTAAGTATTTGAATTCAAGTTATATTACATATGAAATCAGGTGCTTTTTAACTTTTCAGACCTTACCTTGACTGCGACATATGCTACTAGAGGGGTACAATCCTTATTTCCAGGGGTTGTGAGCAGGATTGTTTTTTCACAGTGATAGATAACAAGTATTGTAAATCCTAGTCTAGCGTCCCCATACTCCTTGCTGGAACCTATCAATACGCGACAAAGCGGATCGGCTGCTTTTCTAGCGTGGGGTTCGGGTCCGATGGGAAAAGGGAGTGCGATTGACAATAGCCGACCTACCGAGTTTAACGCGTGTTCAGACTTGTTGGTCTTCTAGCAACACCCTCCTCGCTCTCAAGCGGCCTGCGTGAATTCTTGTGGCTTGGCGGTGCACGTGGTCCACTGACCAGGCGCCTCCGTAGCAGCATGACTAGGATCACGAGGCGGCCTTTGTCAGTGGGCCCTTCACGGGGCTTACGCCATGCCCAAACTTATCAATCGAAATTTGACTTAATCTTATCAATCAGGAGGTTCCATTACCCATCTGTCGTTTTCCTTCCGCCATCCAAATCTCTTTGGGAGCGTTTGTTATGCCCAAAATGCAGGGACTCAAGCCACCACCTTTCAAGCAGGCCAAGAATGAAGAAGCGGTGACAAAATACGCCGCTTTTTTGTGTGGCCTCATACTCTGCGTTACCGCCGCTCGTTGGCTACGCAAGCTTTGTGTCAAGCCTCCACATTTCAAGACGTCTGTGGCATTATCGACTTCTGGACGCAAGGCCTCTCTCCTAATATTTCGGTACGTTCCGTTCCAAGCTGGCACTCTTACAACGCCTTATACTCATGATTTTATAGAAGTTTGCAGAACCGTGCACCCTGGAAGTGGCTTGGGCGACCTTCTGTTGAACTCATCATAATGGTTGGCGTCTACCTCGTCGGCAACATCGTTTTCTGCTCAACCATACTTGCGATGCCTCAACTCCTGAATCATTGGGCGTCCAGATTTGGATGGTAAGGCTATCTATCGGCACATTAGTTCTGAGGCGTGGCTGACATGTGCCAGGATGGGCGCTGCCAACATGGTGCTGTGCGTCTTTTTTGGACTGAAGAACACGCCGCTGGGTCCTCTGGCAGCTGTTTCTTACAGCCAGCTTAATATCTTCCATCGCATTGTCGGCTACACAGCTGTATTTCTGGTCTTCCTCCATGCTGTCGTTTACACGGTACACTTTGGGGCACGTCAAGGCCGCTGGGTACAGTTGATCAAAAAGGAGAATATTGAGGGCATGGGAGCTGGCATCGCCATGCTCATTCTGCTTATGGGTTATTATAGACATAGACACTACGAGGTGTTCTACTTTAGTCACATTGTTGGCTTCGTGGCCACGGTGTTTTTGACAGCGCTGCATAGGCCGAACTGGGCGAAGAAGCTACCACAGATCATGATCTTCATTTTTAGCATGTGGATGCTAGATCGACTGATTCGATTCACAAGAATGTCTTGGAACTTCATCAACAACTCGGCTACGTTCTATCCACTTCCAGATGGAGGAACACGGTTGATCCTTAAGAAACCTAGCGATAAAGACGTTCTACCGGGATCGCATTGTTTCTTGTGGATACCAAGACTTCGAGCTTATGAGAATCATCCATTTACGATCGTCAGCAATGGTTCATCTGGTCTAGAAATCGTGATGAAATCACATCGGGGCTTTACAAATGCGGTCGGCAGGTTTGCAACTCGAAACCCTAGGTCTACTCTTTGGGCATCTGTGGACGGTCCATATGGATTGTTGCCGGATATGGAGGACTATGATAAGCTGGTTCTTGTTGCCGGGGGAAGCGGGGCTGCATTTACATTTGGCGTTATGAATCGTATCATGATGCAGCCTGAGACACTCACTTTTCAATCTATCGATTTCGTATGGGCTGTGAAGCGCATCGGTAAGTCTCAAGTCATGCAGACCTACTCAGAAAGCTTCAGCTGACGGTTTACTTACCTATCAGAGCACCTGAGCTGGTTTCAACACCACCTACATAACCTAACGAGGGCTAGGTTCAAACTGAACTTGACGATTTATGTCACGGATGAGCAACCAGGATCGCGTTTAGGCGTAACTAACTATACTGCCAACGAACCTCAACAATTTCAAGATGAGGTAGAGAACGGACCTCTACTACGGGAAGACGTGTCAAATTATGAGACTATCTCGGAGATGGGCAACATGGGCGGAATAGTTCCTGGAGCGACGAACGATCTTGGGCAAATTCCCAATCTCAGATTTGAGAAGCTTGATATTACTACGGAAATCAGCCAAGCCCTGGGCACATCTAGGCGCCACCAAAGGGTTCTGCTTATGTCTTGCGGGCCCAGGTCGCTTATGGATGCCGTGGAAGAGTTAGCAAACAAGTGGCAGAGCAAGCGAGGTGTTATAATAGACGTCCACCGTGAAGGCTTCTCCGATTGATGAACTTGATAGAAAAAATAAACATTGCGTTTCACAATAATAGAAAGACCGGCTTTCTCCATAGCCTGAACTACTTCTGCCCTGTCTATGGCTGAGTCTGTCCCATAACTCGGCCATCCGAACACACAAATAATCCTGATGCTCGGCTGGACCTTTCCGCAACATTGGCCTACTCCACCGCCAGGCTGATCCATATGGGCATAGCGACAGGCGTCCCCAGTATGATCCCTTAAATTAAGAGTAATTCGACGAATCAAACTCGCTAAACATGTGTCATATATATCCAAACCATGACGTCACACAACAACTATACTTTGCCTTAACCCTTCCACTAACGGTCTATTTCCTGCTGCTCTTCGTCCTTCATCTGTCGAATCTCACTATCCATCTGCTCGCCCAAGCCTTATTAATGCTTTCACCACTAGACCAACTTCCAGATCTCGGTTTGATTCAACTTCAGGATGGTATTGATTGTGGAGGGTCCCCCTTCCGAAGCGCAAGAAGGACGTGATCTAGATTTTCCGCACAGCGCTGCAACCTCCCATATATCCCACCACCACCTCCAGTGGGAAACAGGGTTCTCCAGATATTACCCTCAGTCGAAACGGCCGATGAGTCGATACCAGTCCAAGATCAGGGCGGGAAACCGGCAAAGTGCACATGGCTACGATGGAAGTGTGGTATGTACACATAGAGCTAATGGCTTATGGCTTTCCTATTCATGGATAATGTCAAGGTCATGCTTTCTCTCTCCCCTTTTAACTTTCCAGGCTGCGCTATGACTAAGTCGGACGAGCTCCATGACGAATTCGCTAATCTCTCGAATATGCTCTATCTCCTCTATCGAAAGCCTCTCTGCCGGAATTTTACGCGTGATGCTGCTTATCGATGACAAGATGTGCAAGTCGCTATCCGCTGTATGGCCAAGAGGGTGGATAAGGATGTTCATAAAGAGCGGCATGGCAGCCATTGGCGCATAGTGGGACACGACCCATGCTGAATCCTCTTTCCAGAAGTCGACGACAGTGTCCAAGATGCGGAAAATGGAGCGACTGGCCTCTATGGATAGATCGGCGCTCGAGTGCACGACGCTGTGCAGGTCATCGGGCAGATTCTCCTCCAAATCACCACACTTTCGGACCAATGTGTGAATATTAATAATGGTAAAAAGATAGTCGAGCTGCAGGTTGATGAAGTACGTGCGGTTCTCTAGGCTCATGGTTGAGGGTAATGAGAAGGACGAGTCTGATAGGATGGATAATCTAGGACGATAACGTGGGTCAACTGACAATCGCCATTCCTCAAGCTCGTCATCAAGTTGTCGAACGTGCGCAAGAAGCTCACTCTCGGTGTATTTGAAAGCTCGGGGTGAGCAGAGTAGTCGGATTGCGTTCTCTTTAATCTTTGCGAGGTTTGTATCCCGTGACTGGCTGCTAAATTCCTCGGACTCAGTCACATCACACTGATCCGAAGTAAGTAGTGGCGGCTTATCGGTACGCAACGAGATATCTTTGTCATAGCAGTAGCACATCCAGAACAACCTTCGGACGTGGAGTTTTGTTTGGTCGTCAAATGTGGGAACATGTTGTGGGAAGATAGCCAGTCGTGACAGCGGGAAATGGCCGCCAAGGTCACATACCATACGGCATGCGCTTGTGAAGGTGACGGAAGCCTCTCGGCATTGTCCTCTCATTTTTTGACATGCCCACTGTTCGAAAGTCAGCCGTCAGCCTCTGATGAGACTTGGTGGTTCTGTGTTTCCTTACCAGAAGAAGTGTGCCCTGCAAGCTATCCAAGTTTGTATTGCCATTGATTATGGTCAGCAAGCGGTTGGCCTCATGAACGCAATCGTCTGGTTCAACGGTGAGACCCAATTGCCGAGCGTCTGTCGTGCGTACGACAACAGCAATCATGGCCCAAAGACAGGCCTCAGCTGATGTCCGGCGTCCCAGATCAGCCGCCTCATCACCGTACGCTCTGGCGATTGTTCCTTCAAAGAGGCTTCTTTCCAGGATAGCAAAGACTATGGAGGTCTTGGATTTGAAGAAAACCTCAACGAGATGGCTACAGGTAATTTTTGAGGGCAGAGTTCTCGGTCGTTCGGGACATGCAGCAGGGCCAAGAGGTGGTGCAGTTCCCAATGGGTTGGAGAATATGTCAAAGTTGTCCAGAAACACACGCTCTCCTGCACCATCTGAGATCCACTGCCGACCACGCTCGGACAAAATCCCGATGCCTTTAAAGTACCAATTGTTGCCGATTTGACATCGCGATAATTTGTAGGTGGGCTTGGGCGGAGTTGTTTGGGTCAGCGTGGTGTTCGCAGCAACGTCGGAAGGGCTTATGGCGGACGGTTGGCTATGGGTCGTGGCGACGGGAGATGCTCTCGGGCGGATGCTCGATGGTTCGACAAATGGCCTCTCGGGAAATGGCCTTTCTGGCCAAGGCGAAGCGCCTCCGACGGGCATATTCGTACATAGTGCACACTGGAGGGCTTCTTCGAGCGTCTCTACTCGTCGGGACAGTTCTTGGACAACATCGGATGTGGTTCTGAGGTCTCGTGTCAGGCTCCCAAACTGTTCTATCACGGCAATAAGTAAAGTCATTCCAAGAAAACTTACCTTTTGTTTGGGTCTTTTTGAATGACTCTGTCAAAGGTACACGTCAAGCCCTGGCTATCGCACCAGTCGCAAGGATCGCCCGGGGTTTTGATGATACATTGAATCTAACAAGCCGACGTTATTCAAACAATCTCTGCCAGTGGATAAAACACATGGCTAATTACCTTTCGCTTGTAGCAGACGTCGCAGGCGCGCCGGGGAGGCATTGCATCGCCCCGCATAAAGATGTTGATGTAATCGGAAAGCCGGAAACGGCGCCTGCGACAGAACAACACGAAAGGCTGGAAAAATTGGACAGGGATGAGACATGCGTCGGAGACACGGAAGTCCGATGACACACCGCATCGGTGCGTAATGTCCGAGGACGCACTAGTCTGGGTATGTGGTGGCCTAGACCCCAGCTGGCACAATGGAGCTGTGGACCAGCAGAGACGGACTCAATCAAAGTGATGGATCGGTATCTTAATTACCTAGATTCGTGCAAAAAGAGGATGCAGCAAATACTTTCATCAAACGTCCAAAAACTCGCACAGTTGAAACGCTATCATGGTATATGGCAAATCAGCAGCCAGCTCCCCTTGTCTACAGTGTAAATAACACAGTGTCTGCTACCCTATTCCCGTCGAAGATGTCAAGGCAATCTTCTTTTTTCATGGCATTCTTCCATCCTATCTGCGTTCCCGATATCGTCCAAAATAACGGCTCAAGTTCACGAAGCGGCTGATTGTGTTTCTCTTGTGGCTTCACCCCTGAAGGGTTTGGGATGACGCAGGATACAGAAATGGTAAAGGGCAATGAAACATGACAGCGACCAGGAGCTTGCTAAACACAGGACGACGTTTCACCTTTTCTTAAGTCTAGACCATCGCGAACTAGCTACTCAAGGCCATTCTAATTGACCTTGCTGCAGAACAACGATGACGATGGTGAGTGGTTCTCTGACTGCAACACTCACTTCATACATAGCCATCACTTTGAACAGATCCGAACGAGTCATCATTCCCCGCATTTACCGGGATAACAGCCTTAGCGACATAGAAAACCTTGTATTGGACAAGTCAATCTTGGGCCGAGGATGGGGGAAAAGACGTGGGGAGCGTTCTGTTGTTGTTCCTTGCCTGGGGTGCCAGCATGTGGTCATGGGAGCCTGTTCTTGTTTGCCACATCTTTGTCCCTTTGCCTTGAGGTATATTCACGCTAACACACTGCCGTTTCTGTGTCTAAAGCTTAATTGCAAGATTTTAAGCGAGGTGATGGGTGGAGATGTGATGATACAACTCATACTCGTTACTTGTTCGGCTCGATCAACGGCGTCACATCATCGAGCAGAGGCAGTGCATGCGAGACAAACAAGATGTGGCCCAAGCTCTTCATTTCCGTCCCCGATTACTAACATGACAGTTGCTGCTTCATTGGATGCGTTAGTGACATGCATGCTCTGGTCCGTGCCGTAATCGCTGATCTTGCCTCGATCAAGAAGAGACGGATTTCCGTGTCCGATTATGTAAGGCAAGTTTTCCCCAGTTTTGCCAGAATCAACACCCAACGTGGCGCTTATCAGATCCCTCCAAGTGCAGTCATTGGTGGGGGAGAGGAGCTCGTGGCCCCCCTTTGTTGATCTCGACAACAGCTCCCCTGCTGAGACTTGAGCTAAGCTTTCGAACGCGGTCGCGATGCAGCTTGACCCCGATCTTCCATTGCTGGGACAGGCAGGTAGACATAGGTATATAGATATTGCAAACCGCCCCACGTATTGACCAAGATGCCCCCCACCGTAGCTCACTGGTTCTTGA
Source organism: Fusarium sp. JS1030 (assembly GCA_000966855.1). NCBI lineage: Eukaryota > Fungi > Ascomycota > Sordariomycetes > Hypocreales > Nectriaceae > Fusarium > Fusarium sp. JS1030. The sequence goes on from JWIW01000082.1 coordinate 300,333, forward strand.
GCCGACGCCCTTCACAAAGATTTCCTTTATCCAGGGCCTCAGATAAAGTCTGAGGGCCTACCTTGTACTCTTGCAACATGTCAAGCAATCTACTCGATCCAAAGACATTGTTGGACCCTCGCCAGCGGTCGACGAGCAATGCAGGCACTGTGTCCTCCATTGACGGGACAACTGTTGCGCCTAGCAGCTACCTGTCAGACGTGCCGCAGTATTACGATCCGGGCCAACCGAAAGGAGCCGACCTCGAGGACCCCAACAGGCCATTCCCTCATACTCCCGACCAACTCAACCAATTACTCGACCCCAAATCACTCGATGTCCTCAAGGGCTTTGGTGGCCTCCAGGGCCTCGCTCGCAGCCTCCGTGTAGACCTCAAAGCTGGCCTCAGCGTGGATGAGCTCGAACCGCATACCTCCTCGCACGGCCCATCCACCGAAAGAGTTCGCATCTATGGGCGCAACCAGCTTCCAGCGAAGAAGCCCAAGTCAATCTGGAGGCTGGCTTGGATCACACTTCAAGAAGCAGTTCTGATCATGTTGTTGGTGGCTGGCGTCATATCCCTTGCACTCGGTCTCTACGAGACCTTTGGTGTAGCCCACAAGCCTGGCGACCCTACGCCCGTTGATTGGGTCGAAGGTGTTGCTATTCTCTCCGCTGTTGTCATTGTCGTGGTAGTCGCCTCGCACAATGATTGGCAAAAGGAAAAGGCTTTCGTCAAACTCAACACCAAGAAGGACGACAGAGAAATCAAGGTGCTTCGGTCCGGCAAGTCTATGCTCGTCAACGTTGTCGACATAGTCGTTGGAGATGTTCTTTACCTTGAACCGGGTGACTTGATTCCTGTTGATGGCATCTTCATCGACGGGCACAACGTCAAATGCGATGAATCAACTGCAACCGGCGAGTCAGACGCCCTGAAAAAGACCCCCGGCGCAAAGGTCTTTGCACCAGATTGGAAGGGCAGCAAAGATCCTGACCCATTCATCATTTCCGGGTCAAGGGTTCTTGAAGGTAAGACGCATGTACCCTAAGGACCATGGACTGTTACTAATTTGTAGGCATGGGGACGTTCCTCTGTACTTCGGTCGGTGTTAACAGCAGCTTTGGCAAAATCATGATGTCGGTTCGGACGGATATCGAGTCAACGCCCCTACAAAAGAAACTAGAGGGTTTAGCAGTGGCTATTGCTAAGCTCGGTGGCGGTGCTTCTGTGCTCATGTTCTTCATTCTTCTTTTCCGCTTCTGTGCACATCTCCCTGGAGATGATAGGCCGGCGGAGGAGAAAGCATCGACGTTTGTTGACCTTTTGGTCGTGGCTATTGCTATCATTGCTGTGGCTGTGCCCGAGGGTCTGCCTCTTGCTGTTACCCTTGCGCTAGCCTTTGCCACGACGCGCCTTTTGAAGGAAAACAACCTCGTCAGAGTACTCAGGGCGTGCGAGACCATGGGTAATGCCACTTGCATTTGCTCAGACAAGACAGGAACTTTGGTAAGTCACCTTGGACAAGAGCAACAAGCCTTGCTAATTTTCAGACTACGAACAAAATGACTGTGACCGCCGGCCGCTTTGGTGATACCACCTTCACCGACGATACTTCTTCGTGGGCCTCGAGCTTGTCTCAGGACACCAAAAAGCTCATAACCCAGTCGGTAGCCATCAACTCAACGGCTTTTGAAGGAACGAATGATGGAGTGACAGCATTCATCGGCTCCAAGACGGAGACTGCGCTACTGCAACTTGCCAAGGACCATCTTGGCATGCAGTCCCTTTCGGAAACCAGGGCAAACGAAGAAATCGCGATCATCGAGCCCTTCGACTCCGTTAAGAAGTATATGACCGCAGTCATCAAGGTTCCATCTGGCTACAGACTACTCATAAAGGGAGCTTCCGAAATCATCGTCGGGTTTTGCACACAGCAGGTAAACCCAATCACGAGTGAGGTTGGGCCCCTGGACCGCAAAGCCGCGGAGGAATCCATCCTTGCATTCGCAAGCAAGTCTCTTCGTACCATTGGAATGGCGTACAAGGACTTTGAGGAGGTACCCGATCTTGAAAGCCTGAGTGACCTGACTCTTCTTGGTGTCGTCGGCATCCAGGATCCCGTCCGCCCTGGCGTTCCTCAGGCTGTACAAAATGCCAAGCGTGCTGGTGTTGTGACTCGGATGGTTACAGGAGATAACTTGGTCACTGCCCGAGCTATTGCCACAGAATGCGGCATCTTTACTACCGGTGGTATTATCATGGAAGGTCCTGAATTCCGCAAACTATCCGAGGAGGAACTCGACAAGATCATCCCCCGACTACAGGTTCTAGCCCGCTCATCACCCGACGATAAACGCATCTTGGTCACACGTCTTAAGGCGTTGGGAGAAACCGTGGCTGTGACAGGCGATGGCACGAATGACGCACCGGCTCTTAAGGCTGCCGATATCGGCTTCTCTATGGGTATTTCAGGCACTGAAGTGGCCAAAGAGGCTTCTGAGATTATCCTCATGGATGATAACTTTGCCTCGATTATCACCGCTCTGAAATGGGGCCGGGCCGTCAATGACGCTGTGCAGAAATTTTTGCAGGTATTTTACCATTATCAGAGACGCCATATACATAGCTGACATATCAACAGTTTCAAATCACGGTCAATATCACTGCGGTCATCCTGTCATTTGTCACTTCCATGTATAATGATGACTACGAGCCAGTTCTTAAAGCCGTGCAGCTGCTATGGGTAAGTCGACAATTGAGTTCGGCGCATCCTCCAGGATGAATATTAACTTTTAACAGATTAACTTGATTATGGATACAATGGCTGCCCTGGCTCTGGCCACAGACCCCCCCACAGATGCCATCCTCGATAGGCCTCCCCAACCCAAGTCTGCACCGCTCATCACACTGAATGTAAGTCTATCATCATCTCCATCTAGTGTCTGACAGTGCTAACAACCGAAGATGTGGAAAATGATCATCGGCCAATCCATTTTCCAGCTCGTTGTTGTCCTAGTCCTTTATTTCGCCGGCGGCGCCATCCTCAACTACGATGTCAGTCTAGAAAGTGAGAAGCTTCAACTCGACACCATCATCTTTAATGTCTTCGTCTGGATGCAAATCTTCAACGAGCTAAACTGCCGTCGACTCGATAACAAGTTTAACATTTTCGTGGGAGTCCACCGAAACTGGTTTTTCATTGTCATCAACCTCATCATGATCGGCCTACAGATTGCCATTGTCTTCGTGGGCAACCGAGTCTTCGATATCGATCCTGATGGTCTCGATGGTCCTCAGTGGGCTATTTCAATCCTCGTCGCAGCATTTAGTCTGCCATGGGGTGTGGTGGTGCGCATTTTCCCTGATGAGTGGTTTGCAAAGGTTGTCTACTTTGTGGCACCGCCCTTCGTCATCTCGTACAGGTTTCTTGCGAGGGGCTGCTCCAAATTTGCCAGGCTTTTCAGACGATCGAAGAAGTTGGGTAGTGAAGAGGACAGCGATTCCTCGGAGGAAAAAACACAAGACAAGGAGAAGTCACCTGCAGTTGGGCCAATCATCGTTGAACAGGCTTAGTTCATCTGCCTTGAGAATATGTCGGCGAAAGAGAGAGACCTATCGCAATTAGAGGGAAGAGAATCGATTGATACAGAACAGGAGTAAAAGCAACGACAAAAAAGGGGCTGGAGATAAAGATGAACAATATCATGCTAAATTTCGTTTTCAATTTCGTTCCTCAAGGCGGGTTGCGTCTCCTGTATAATTGCCAAGTGAATAACTCTGAGGCTGGATGTGTGGAGTGAGCACGTGACGTGTGACAGATTCTTGGTCACCGTGTGAAAACAGTGCCGACCAAGTACCTCAGCACCGCCTCTGTATCGGATTCTAGAGGCGTCAGCCACACGGCGACACAATGCAGTTTGAGGTACAGCGGCTCGGGTTACTGTTAGCACCCAGCTCCAGGGGTGAGTGTGCTGTGGTCAGGGGAGCTCACTGGCAGTGTCCACTGTCAGCTCTCGACTACAGGGGTGAATGCGCTGTAAATCGGTCCCGTCAGTTAGTGCCTCATCTTGGCGGCTTGATTTTTGGACCAATCACAGCCTCCTCCTTCTTTTGGGGCCATCGTGAGAGACGTCAATTCATTGGCCAGAAAACGGGCCATTTGCAGCACTAGGTAGTCTGTTTCGGGCTGCTTTTTGCCTTCCCGCGGGAGATGGGCCCTGAGAGTCGCTCACTGGACTTGAGTTGGCGATGCACTATGGAAGATGCGAAGAGGATTGATGCCGTTGTCGATAAACATGCCTGTGGGATGCGACGTCGTCGGGCTCGCCGCTTTCTCCCTCCCGTGGAACGCGACAAAGTCCAGCCTGTCCACAACTGCGCATTGAGTTCTTCTCAATTCAATCAAGGTGTTAAAGTCTCGAGAGAAAGGATATGGTGGGGATAAATAGATTAGCATAGTGGGTGACACGGGTCTTTGTGGAGGACTCCGTGACTCGAGAAGATCTCAGCCTAGGGAAGCCTGTGCCATAACAACCGAACGGCACCATATTCAGTCACGATCCGATCCCGATGCGACGATCAGTCGGTCTACTCAAGATCAAGCTACTTGCATGAGGAGAAAGGCAGGAGGCTAGTCAGTGGTCTAGATGTGATACAGAAGCCTGCTAAGCTGCCGACGCTAGATTGTCGCAGTTGAAAAAAACCTCGCAAGGTCAGGAAAATCAACAAACGGATGTTACAGTCCCTTGGACAGTCAGTATGGTCAAGCATAGACCACTCATGGCAAAAAAAAAAAAAAAGGCATAAGTTGCTGTAAAGTTAGAGGTCTTTGCGGTCAGGGTTAATAAGCTGGCTCAAGGAAAGATGCTGTCAAACCTTGCGCTCACTCTGCACCAATAGTATTGAAGAATAAAGGCAAGGCGGACTGAGATAGAGACGAAATGGATTCATTGTACTTTGATCGAGCCTTAATATGTCAACGGATTTTGTTTTTGTGATAGATGGTGCGCGGTGTTCCCGCCACTCGTGCAGGCACGCCTCTCACCGGACAATTCCGAATCGAAAGCCAGAGGATGCTTGCTAGGCTCTTCACCTCCTGAGCCTCGTCCAAGCTGCTATTTCGTAATACGTTGAGGGAGAGAGCTCCATGCGTCAGAATAAATAGATAGACTCGAGAATCGAGGGGAAACAACCGGATATAGCGGAGTGAGACAACTGGCCTCGTTGGTTGTTTTCACGGACCTCTAGATCCCTACGGATGGGGGACTCGGATTTTCATTGATCTAGATACACTAATACACCCATACAGAGATAATTATATTGTTTCTTCACTTTCGTAGCGTCTAAAAATACCCTCACCCAATAGTGGATATTCCTCTTGAGCGGTGTTTGCTTTACCTCTCACATCTTCAGACATCCTTGAGCTTAGATACGCCCCGATGAGTGTGACAAGTCCAGCAAACCACCAAGCCAAGCCGGAATACCCAGTTCGTAGGCCGAAGGAATAGAGAAACCCAGACACCAGTGGACCAAGTGCCCGGCTTAAGCTGGCAGTAGACGCAGCGACACCATTAATTGTGCCAAGAACCTGCTTAGACGGGGCAGAATTGGCGAGCAAGATCGCGTTACTCGGGTATGCCATTGTCGAGAAGGTGCATTTCCAGACGACTACGAGGCATATACCGGGCATTCTCAGCGTCTTAGGCAGGAGAACTAGGTAAGGGGTGACGAAGTATAATAAAAAGTAGGTGAAAGCTAGAGCCCGGAATAGTTGAAGGGGCCCTAGCCGCCGGGTGGCCGATGCCACAAAGAGGTAATTGCAGATAAGGGCATAGAGACCCTGGACTGACATGATTATGCCAACCGTCTTGGTGTTGAGGCCAAATCCGCCTGAGAATCTAAAGGGAAGGCTGTGGATGGGATGTTGAGGCTGAGGCGTGATCAAGAAGAGGGGGAATAGTTGGTCAAAAGTCATGGTGTGGCTGAGAAATCAGGTCAACGACTCAGGCAAGATTACGAGATCAGGAATGCTTACAAGGCCAAGATACCATAAGAAATGATGTTTATAATGACTTGCTTGACAAAGGTCTTGGGACACTGCTGTGTGTTGGGCTCGGAGGGACTTCGTTCTGGTGACCGCGTATGGGTTCGAGGCTCGATGTTACTTGAACCCTCTTGGATCTCATAGGCTGGCAACATCTCATTCTCTAAGGATAGCCCTGAGTCGAAGAAGTCTGGGTTTGGTTTCTTCAGAGCGTGAGTTTCCTCGAGGAAAAGAAATCCAATGATAGTTCCCCCAAGAGCTATCGTCGCGCTGAATAAGTTGGGGAGCAAAAATGGGTATCGGTCCCAAATACTTCCAACAGTAAAGATCTCAGGATAGTTGAGGCACGGGCGTGCCAGGGCTCCTCCTACTGCGGGGCCGATGATGGTCCTGGGGCACGATTAGCAGAGGGTGTCTAAACAAATGGAATGACCAGAACGCCCGCATACCCAAGGCACCACACCATTGGCATAACTGTATAGGCTCGTGCTGCAGTCTATCAGCCAAGGTAATACTGCCTTCATCATGGTGACACAACTCACGTTGATGCTGCTCGACGGTTACAAGCTCAGCAACCATAGTCTGAAGCACACCACTATTACTAGTTGACATTAGCTCAGCCTTCGAAGCACATGTAAGCTGTTATACCCATTCAAGAGTCCCCCTGCAGCGCGGGCGAAAAGGGCCATAGGGAAGTTGGACGCAAACCCGAAAAAAAGAGCACTCAGTGCAGTCCCACTCAAGCCACCCAGCAACACCGGCCTTCTTCCAATTCGATCGCTAAGTCGACCCCAAAAAGCTCCGCTCAAGAGCTCGGCCAACGTAAAGGAAGCCGTAATTAACCCGGCATAGATAGAAATCTTACTAGGGTCGCTCGCAATACCAAACTGTTTAATCATATCATATGTATACGGGAAGATAGACATGAATGCCACCGGTTCGCATATCCTACAACAAGCTACGCGTCGTTAGCTAAAACCTATATGGAGTGAGCGTGAGGTATATACCAAGAATAATCATCTGTTTTGTTGGATATGGGGGAAGCTTTCCAACTGAACCACCATGATTTTCCACGGACAGGTAACCGCTTCGATTCATTCTTACCTGATTGACAATGATGGTAGTCAGTAAAGTCGAGGAGATGAACAGTCAGACTTGAGGCAGGTCAAGGAGTTTAGAACTAACTGATCTGGTAGATATCGGCAAGGCGAGGTAAGCAGGGAAACCAAACGGCATGGGCAGATTTAATAAGACGGCGAGAGTAACTTTCTTACACCCGGGCGAAATTAGGCTATATGTGTACGTTGAGCTGCCAGAGGACTAGTTCAACACAGTTTGAAACAAGCGGTGAAATGAGATGAAGGGCGGAGGTCTCGAGTCCAGACACGTCGAAAAGTTCCATTACCTGGTATGAGAGAAAAAGCTCGCGTTCGGTTCCGGAACACGTCTCCGGAATCGTGAAGTTAGGGTGGGAGTGCTTTGACGTAATCAGACATGGAGCAGTTAGGTTTCCATGTTGAATGACTGGCCCGGAGCTGAGGTATGAACATCCGGCATGCATTAGCTCACCCGGGGAAAAGGGTTCTGCTTGATCGGCATATGTCATCTGTATCCCAATGGCATAGGCGGTGGCGGTGGGGTCAAATCAACAAGCTAGGCTCGGCGCAATGTGCCACATGGGGCTTAGTTGATTGATGACCGATCAGAAGGGTATGTATTGGAGGTGTTTTTTCTTAAATGTCCATCCTAAAACCCGGCAGTTTGGTTCTTGGCTTTCAGGCACCTTCACCTGTGGTACGTTGAAGTTGCAGCAGATTTGCGCAATGCGAGGAGTAAGGAGGCCATTGGATATGAGTTAGCCAATACTGAGTAAGGAAATTGGCTTTCGAGAAGAACTGGCCTCAGTTATCACTGAAAAGTGCCATAGGTATACTTTGTAGAAGGCTGTGAGAAAGATCCTACGGATGCGACCTAACGTGTACCCTGAACCCTCAGCCTATCTAACCAAAAACCACCAATTGGAAGATGTGCTGGAGAAGCACCCGCATTGTGTCGAGGAACCCCCACGTGGAAGCCGGGAGAACTTTTACCTTCCTTGACCATCACTATGCCACGTGTGGTGGCGCTTCGTCTTGGCCGGCAGTTTGCTTGGGACTCGGGCTTGGATTCCCCTCGGGTTCTCGGAAGGCTTAATAGACGACCAGGGTGGCGGTCACGGGGTACGCAAGTCTGACAGGTCTCCGTGATCTGCAGTCACTTTGGACGGGGAGCCCTTCCCCCTTCACCCGGACAAATCGGAATCTGTCCTTGAGGGCGCTACTAGGCTTATCATCGGATCTCAACCTTTGCTTAGCCGAAAGACCTGCTTTTGTGACTTAACCCCCACTGCTCTCACTCATATTAACGCTTTTCTTGTTTGTTTCCCTTACCCAAATCGTCCCCTGGCTGGAAGTGGCGGTGTAAGCCGATGATGGGGTTGCTACCTGACTCATGGGTTGAATCGGCTTGAGCTCAACAGAATTGACGAATGAGACATTTGCTTCGGGTTGGGAAGACTTTCTCAAGCCGAGTATTCACTACAGGCTCGAAGCGCTGGGTAATTTAGAGTTTGCTACTTTGAATGTTGCCAGTTTCTGCAAATAGTTTAAGGGAGATTGGTTTGGATTCGTCCCTAAAATCTTGTTCATTACCGTCATTGACCTCGAATATGTCGCCACCGTCTTACGTCTACCTGTACTTGCCTGGCTTTTTTTCTTAGCAGCAAAGCCCGGGTGTGGGAAACACCACTATCGTCTCCATGACTTGCCAATGTTTCTATCTATATTGCTTCTTACTCCATGCTACCAACCTCTACAATGGCAAACAATCACGTTTCTCTTTATGGCTATGGTATTATTGGCCCAGGTGTTAATGTCTTACTTATATATCTTATTGACGTGGGTGCTTTTTCTGCTGGCCGTAGAGATACTACCTGGTAGAATCGTATCCCATGCATAAACACGTAAGTGAGGTCTAATAAGCCTAAGCCTCTATTTAATCTATAAAAAGAACTAAGACATAATAAGAGTAGCCTTAGCTAAGTCCTGGTTAAGCTTTTAGTTAGACACTAGGTATTACTCTATCACGGCTTACATAGCTAGGTATGATAAGAGCGCGATACGGTGTCTTTAGAAATCATCAGGAACCGGGTCTGGCCTAAATGGTCGTAGGCCAGCACCACTCAACATGTGAGTTCGCGCCCGAATACTACAGCTTCAACATAGTTAAGCTGCTATGTTCTGCAATCGAACTGGTGGTAGTCATGATAGGCTTGAGTGGACGATGATGGGAAGTTGTAAAGATTGAGTGACGGTCTTGTTGTGACGTGTCGAAAAGGAAGGACCGGCTCGGGTGGATCCTGTGGTTAACATGGTCACCCCGATAGCACTTTTTTATTTTATTTTTTATTTTAAAAATATAGTAGTTGTGGCTTCTATTTTTCCTTCTGCAGTTCGTGGTAATAGACCCTCACACGCACATTAATCTTTAACATAGTGGTACATAGTTAGCTATAGCCTTTATGGCTAATAGCTGAGTTTGACGCCCTAAGGTAACTTGACTTGCAAAGGAGGGGAAAAGTAAGAGGGAAAACCGGCTAGCGAATCAAAACCCTCAAAACCCCCCCTAGCTCTCGAACACATGACCAGTAATCCCCGATAGCACTTGGCTGATGCTTTTTGACCAAGTATGAGAACAGCTGAAATCGTCATGAGGCTTCTCCAGCTGTCGATATATACAAGACTGGATGCGTAAATGCGAAGTGTTACTTTAATAGGCTTGTCCGTCATCTACCGCTTCCCGTTTAGACCAGGCAGCTAAGTGACCTCTCGAGCTCCTCTACGCAGCTTTTTACTTAAGGAGATAATTAAATTGAAATGAATGGTATCTAAACTATGGTTTATATGTATATAGTATGAGATTTAATGGTTTTCTTAAGTTGATCTTAACCCCGGCGTTGTGAGCTGCGTCTGGCCCGCAGGAGCCAACATTGGTCAACTTGAGAAAAGCGTAATGAGCCCCTATTCTACATGAAACACGCGCATAGCATATCTGCTGTCACTACACAGATAGATTCATAGGGTGTATAAGCCTTGCTTGAACTAGCATCCAAAGACGCTGTTCGTCACTGCCCTGAACGGGAGACCAAGCATTTGCAGCTATACAGTCATTATTAAGTGGCATAGATTATTTTGGGCGGAACTTTTGCCTCATGAAGTAAACATGAGACTTAATTTACACACCAAGACTAGATTCTAAGCTTCATACTGGCTAAACTACTCAACCAGGCACGTCTAAAGCTGTCAAGGCCACGAATCCAGAAACGGACCTCAAAAGTCCATTTACATCTTTTAGAATGCTAACTCTCCACACTGAGTTATTGTAATAGCATCTGAGACTACTACGGATTTCTGCGGTCCAGAGACTTCCTTACGGAGCATGTCGCCCATTGAAAGACTGGGGCTGACTCCCTGACTTGACTAGCCTGTCCAGTGCCGTAACAACTCCCACCATGGAACGATCTGATCGTACTCGAAAGCCTCGCCATTCTTCCTTGCTAGCGCACGTCGAATAGCCGTCCAAGAATATCCATTGGTATCGATTCCAACCTCTTGCGAATGAATAACAACCTTTCTGACCCATGCCTCACAGAATTCTTGCTGTTCTTCTCTTAATCTCTGAGCTTCCTTGGCAGTCTCACTGGAAGCGGTTTCTTCCTTCATCAGAAGCTCCCAGACAAAGCGGATAGAGACATCCAACTTGACTCGTGCAACAGTTGGTTCTATCCCGTCCTGGTAGTCTGGACGATTGACGTTAAGGGCTAAGCCAGCATCAAATAGTGGCAAAAGGCTGATAGGAGAGGACAGATGTGACTCATCTCCAGTCTTAACTATTAAGACACTAACGCGTGACATGGCCTGGATGTGGACACGCTGGCGATATGCCAGATGACATTCGGCCTCTCCTCGCTGAGCTGGCATCGGCCCGGGAAATTCTGCGAGAGCCTGACCATCGACAAATAGGTACAGTGCGCGGAATAAAGGGCGCAGGAGATATCCATGGTTCCGAAATGACTGAATCGCTCGGTCGGGTATGGGTTGGTAGTGAGGCGGTGGTATAGTCTGAGAGCGCATGTCGTATGGATAGAAATCCACGTAATCATCGAGATGGGCTGAGAGCATCTGGGAAAGGTCTTTGTGAAATGCTGATAGTCGGTCCAACCCATCAGATTCTGGATCGTGAAACCGAGTAGCCTTGGCGAAAAAGCCGCCCCTCTGAAACGGCGGTCGTCCATTATACAAGTGAAGCCATTCGCGATATATATATCGACCAAGGCTGCCGTATTCACCGCCGTCGTCAATCGATTTCGTGTCAAGATATATCATGACCTCTTTATTCAGAAACTTGATTATTTCCTCTGGTTTGATGTCAACATCTCCCGGACGACGCCACTTGACAAGTGGAATGTCTAGAATCTGCCGCCATTTGACGGCGTATGTATCCAGAGAACATAGCTCGGTGGCTGTTTCTTCGAAGAATAAGTCTCGTAGCTCGTTCAGAATCAAACCTTGCATCACCTCTGATAGAGACTGCCAAGGGGGCGAACTTGTTCTGAAATACTTGGAATCGTATTCAGGACAATCTCGGCGAGAGAACGATAGGTCCGGCGTTGTCGGGTCTGTTTCTCTAGGATGACATGTGATTAGATAAGGGGAATGTTCCGAAAAACGGTAAAATGGAATTGGTATGATGACCTGAGGAGTGTCATTCCCTGTTTCATTTGACGATTGATCAAGGACCTCCATAGTGCCGTAGTCGTGTAAGCGGTGATGAAAGAAAAAGGCGCCAGAACTTGGACGGTGGCTAGTTGGGGCTCTTTATATTTGACTCCTCGGCACAATGCGTCATAGTTGTTGTGTTAGGTTTAATAGCTTTTGGCTCTCTCTATACCTTAGACGTTAGACAGTAATACATCATCAAGAGAGCGCTTTAAAGCACGCAAAATGGCATTTTAAATCGGCCCAATGCCACATAACACAGAACCTTGACAAACTGCCTGTATGGCTGCGTCGCCCGACGTGGGGTTTGTTCACTCTGGTGAAGCTCAATGTTTTAGGCTACTATTATTACCGAAAACCTTGACGAATCTAACATTTCCACCGCAGCGCACATGGAAAAGGTCCCTTCGTAAGTTACTGAACGGCATATCCTCAGCGTCAAAGTTAAATTAAAGTCTATAAGCAGGACGTTCAACGTTATGATATCTAGCCGAACTGTCACTTTCTCTGAGATACATGATGGCGTTTATTCCATACCCTTTCGGCCAAGCAAGTACCTTGCTCCATTTCATTTCAGCATCACTACGTGTCCCGCGTTCAGAAAGGAAGAGGATGACAAAGTTAGTCACTGGATATTACATGAGCCTTAACAAGCATGCCCCGACCGTCTGCCTCTTCGTCGATAAAACACCCCCTTGGGGACTTAGCTACCGCACTTAACAGTTAGTGAGCTCTCTCCACAAATGGTGCTTAGACGAGCTGTACGAGACATCTGTAGTGAGCTTGGGGGTAAATATCCGGTAGGTTTCGACATAAAGTTTGTCTGCTCTCAACAACAAGGTGACTATCTATCGGAGGGCGGTCCACATAGAATATCTTGAATGAGGAAATAGAGGCCAGCATGACGCCTGTTATGTGTGAGATGGTGCATTTTCCCTAGCAAGATGACATCTGCATTCTGCATCTCTGCATTGAAACTGTCCCTGGGCAGGGCGAACCGGCCATCGCACCTACAAGTCGCCCAGAGGCAATAGACGCACTTATGGTAATATGGAAGACGGTCTGAGAGATCTGCCGGTAATACCGAGTTGCGGTGTGTTTCAATCCTCGCCTATGAGAACGAAACGGAGTCTATCTCAATCTATCTATCCTTGGCTTATCACCGGACCATGAAACCACTCTGGACCGCCTTTTAGCCGGTATTACACGGCAAATGCCATCTCTTGGCGAACAGGGCCCCCGTTCCCATAAGGCCATTGCAGGACCCAGGCCGCGCTGTAGTGCAATGGGCGCTTCGTGACATAGTGGGAATAGAATAGACAGGTGCTAATCCGAAAGAAGTGCACGCAGAAGATGTGCCTATCTATATCCGAACATCTCGGCAGCGATACCGTTAAGCATGCCAAGTTGTCCGTCCTCCCCCGCCCTGGGGAATGGCGACTGCGTGCGGGGTGATGGTGTTATGGGTTCCATCGTTTGCTAACCAGAAACCTGATTTGGTCCCAAGGCTGACAGTATCCGGTTAATTCCAGATATTCCTGGGTGCTGGCAACGAGCTAAACCCGTTGCGGGATGCATTCGCGTGTATCCAGAAACGGACAAACGACGAAGACCGCGGAGGATATTTCTTCAAGGTCTGAGAAGCTGTTACTTGTCCCCTTCAAGAATGGGCAAACCCAACACCACATCAAAGCTTATGACTAAGCCCCGTTTGTATCCGCGCTTCATATCCCGACTATACAACTCCCTCGTACCGTGCAACTTGTCTAAATAGACGAAAATGGCCAAGACGATAACCCCGCAGAAGCTCCGCTGGTACTGGGCAAATGGCAAAGAAATCGCTCTCCTTGACGTGAGAGAAGAAGGTCCCTACGCGAAGGCGCATCCGTTTTGGGCCTTGTCGGTGCCAGTATCCGAAATCGAGGTGAAGCTGCCACCATTGGTGCCCCGACTATCGGCACCAATGGTGGTTTACGACGACGGAGAGGGTTATGTTGAAGACGCGGTGACGCGCATCTCAGCATTGGGATACCGTGACATTGCGATCCTGGAAGGCGGCCTGTCGGGCTACTCGCATGTCGGCGAGGTCTTCCGCGACGTGAACGTGCCATCAAAGGCTTTTGGCGAGCTTGTCGAAGCAATTCGCCATACGCCGTCTCTACCCGCGCCCGAGGTCAAACAGATCCTTGAAAACGAGAACGATGTGGTCGTTCTGGATGCCCGGAGATACGAGGAACATTACACCATGAGCATCCCTCGCGGACAGAGTTGCCCTGGAGGTGAGCTGTTGTACCGATTCTTCCAGGTGGCTCCCGACCCAAGCACAACTGTGATTGTGCATTGCGCCGGACGAACGCGCAGCATCATTGGCACGCAGTCCTTGGTTAATGCGGGAGTCGCCAACAAAGTGTTCGCCCTTGAAAATGGAACAATCGGCTGGACGCTCGCCGGGTTGGAGCTAGACAAGGGCAAAACCGAGTGCGCCGCCCAACCGTCACCTGAGGCTGTACAAAGGGCTCGAGACTGCGCCAGTACATGGTCGAAGCATGTTGGCGTGCCCATCATCAATGTCAATCGGCTGAAGCAGTTTGCAGACGAGGCAGAGTCCAGGACCCTGTACTTGTTGGACGTCAGAGATCCAAGGGAGTACGCCGAGGGTCATCCTGACGGCTTCGTCTCAGCACCAGGTGGCCAACTTGTCCAAGCAACTGACGAATGGGTCGGCGTCAGAGGTGCTCGAATTGTTCTTTACGACACGGACGGGGTGAGAGCTCCCATGACCGCTAGCTGGCTGCTCCAGCTTGGATGGGACGTTCATGTTCTCGAACAGGGCGTCTCTGTGCCCAGAGACCTGCTTCAACCCCAACAGCCCACCTGGGCTGTACCAAACTCGCATTCCATCTCAATTGAGAATCTGGACAGAATCAATGACGCAGTTGTCGTGGACCTCGCCCGTAGTCCAGCCTATCGAAATGGTCATATACCCGGCGCGTGGTTCGCCTCAGGACCAGAGCTTATCCGCGATCTAAACTCTGTCCCAGGTAACGGGCCTATCGTCCTAACATCACCAGATGGCATTATTGCTTCTGCGAATACCGAACACGTGCGCAAAAACATTGCTAGTTTGTCGCGAGAGGTCTTGTATCTGCGTGGGGGTACAGAGGCGTGGAAGGCAGCGGGCCGCACACTCGAGACGGAACAGCGGTGGCTATCTGAGCCCATCGATGTATACAAGCGACCCTATGAAGGAACAGGAAACACTGAAAAGGACATGCAGGGGTATATTGCTTGGGAGCACGGCCTTGTAGCTCAGCTTGCAAATGACGGCATTGCAAACTTTCACGTTGGACGCCCTCTTGTTACAGGCTTTCCTTAGGCTATTGGGACTAGAAGAGACGACTACTGTTGATCCGCATTGACAGCCAAAAAGATGCACACCTAAAGAAAGAACATTCTCTCCTGGTCGTCCTGCGCCGCTGTTCCCAATTGACACCAAGCCTGGGGCATTTAAGGAGCGCCATTCTAAACGCACCAAGGAGAGGAGTTTAGCGACAATCAATTCCTAGCAGAATGAAATAATGGCCAAGAATGCAATAACGGTCAATAGTCTGTTGGGAAGCTTGGTCATAGGATGTCTTATCTGGCAGAGAAGTATCTCGAGGTTACGGACGCTGTTGAAAATCCCCATCGGATGCCGTCGTGCAACGTCGTCGACCTCACAGCGATCCCATAGGTCTCATGAGACCCTTCAGCCTGCAGTAATCACTTTCGTACCTTCTAAGTTTACAACTCAATGGAAAAGTAAGATGAAATCGCCTGGTTATCAAGAAACTACATGGCGTCTCAGCAGAGTAATCCAGACCGTATTATTCCAGTGCAAAAGACAAATTCCGCAAATGCACCAACTTAATACACCACCAACCAGGGTACAATTCTTAAGTAAGTCCTCCTCTGAGATAGAACCACGTCTTCCTGCGTATGTACGCTGGTCGCCTGGCTCTCGTAGATCAAAGTACCCGTCGTCGAATCCGAACCTGACCCAAAACATGAGTGCTCCGCAGACAGTCCATGCCAAGGTGTAAAATGCCAATCGAAGGAACCACAGGAGGCTAGGCTTTGGTTCGTTGAAAGACACATGTCTGATGCCAAAACATAAATTGGTGAGTGGCAAAAAGAGTTGCAAACAGCTCTTGACTGCAGTCAGCATCTGAGGTAGTGCCGGGTGATATCTACTTACAACCACCAGAATGTAGATGCATACAGCAAAATGCTCAGTGTGAATAGGTATTGAAAGCATAAACCCACACAGTCCGGCCACGCCGGCGCCAGTCAGCAACCTCATGACTTCCAACAGGCCAGTTGAGATAATGCAGCATTCGCAAGACACTGGCTCGATTTGCCGTTCGCTGGGCATGACCGTGCCAGTCATATTGCCAACGGCCACTCTGTTTTCCGCCATGTATTGAAACTTTAGGTCATTTGTTGTGAGTGGTGTTGTTGACTGCTATATCTATCATGCCAAAGAAGGGGGGTAGAGCACCTTTTGAACCACCACTCGTAGCAACACTTTGCCACGGTCAAAGGTAACATGACAGGCAATTTTGCCTTGGCTCTGCGGCACAGGCCTATCTTGCGACGCGCTGGCACTTGGCGGCAGAAGCTGAGTGGCCATTGTACGTGAACCCCTGGAGGCCGCATGGCCCCGTTCATCAAACTGACGAATCAATCTTGGTCGGCTATTAATCTCTTACTGGTATAGAGGCCCGATAAACAGGATCCACCAGCCTCCATAACCCTTACTAATATGCCTATAAAATACTAAGATCTAACTGACGCATACTAAACCTCTCAAAGTGCACTGCAGCTGAAGCCTTGCTCAACCCGTTCCCCAGCTCAGCAGCGGCCACGTCGGTAATGCAACCGGCCTCGGCCTCAAGAAACTCCTGGGGTCGCTCGGGCTGACGCACCCAAATCACTCACTCAGGGAGTGATCCATAAGAGGATCCTGATCCTTGAAACAAGCCGACGCATTGTTGAGCCCAGATTCGCTGCGCGAATCTTATGTGGCCAGAGTCCAAGTGAATGCTTTTGAGACCATTCGCCCCACGAACCCCGGCCCTCGTCGAACCAGCCGAGTTCGTGATTTATCAAAAGTTTCTGCAACGGCCCCCCCAATGGTCGGGTTTCTGCCATTAAGAATGTCCCTGCCACAACTGGAAACATGACCGTGATAAAATAAAAAATAAAAACGATCGAAGTAAGGCTTCTCAGACTCAGATACATCTAGTGGGCCAGGAGGGTTTGTTTCTTCGGTCGTTTTGGACTCTTTCTGATCAACAATACTGAAGCGCGAATTGTGGGCTCGCCTCTGAAGTTTATGTAGCGATGCGTGCTCACTTCTTAGCTGTAGTTAAATACTAAATTCTCCGTCTATCTATGTCATTACTCTATTTGTTCGCTGCTACTATAGCTACAGTCCACCTTGTTGAAACATTCATGCTGCTATGGCTGGAGGAAGTCTCCAACAAACCAAAGCTGCACGTAATCGGAACCCGCCATCCTGTTTCGTGATCGATACAGTGACGCTATTAGCAGCCCACTAGCGCGCAGCGGTCGAGTGATATTTATGCCACGGGATCCATTCTCACTAAGCCATAGAGCTCATTGTGGTGCTTCCCAGGCTTGATCCTACTAAAAGATGGATTATGTCTCGAGATGGCTATCGTACAAGCAACAATTTTCCAACTCATATGCCAGATGTCAGACATTCAGCTCCCATTTTGCGGTCGAATTCACTTGCTGTCATGTCTTGCAAGACACAACCAAAGACAAGATCACCTGTGCAGTTACCGAAAAAACCCCACCGCTTGCGCACATGCAAATAGTCCGTAGTTGATGACCCTTTTCATTTTATGAGAAAATGTCACCTTGCCAGGGTTCGAACCTGGACCTCCTAAGCTCAGTAGAGGGAACCTCGTCGAAAAGGTCCAGGGTAGCTTTCCGATACAGTGTGATTAGGCCAACATGAGTAAATGGAGCGTTGGCAGCAGTCCTACGAAAACAGCGGTTGACTTATTTTCCCGTGAAAAGACATGTTTGAGGCATTGTCATCACCCCTGGGTGTTAGGGTGTTGGGAGAAAGTTCATCCATCATCTTTTGAGTTCAAGTGGTAATGGTTGAGGGCTAGTCTTCTTCAGCACGGGGTTGATTGACGCCACAACGTCCGCCACACCACGGCGACTGTCACGTGCAGAGGTACAAGGCTTGCATAATGACAGATTTCTGGCACATTATGCATCACTTGTGCACAGCTGAGTCATCGTGGCCATAAGTCCAGCACTGGCCACTGAGTGCTGAGTCCAAAGCCTGCAACAGAAATCATGTTCCCACATTGACATAGTTGATGTGATACATCGTGTAGGCGCTGACATTTCCTCGTCGCGCTCTTGTTTCTGATTAGGTCATTGTCGTCCGAGTTCAACGATGCGTGGTTACGATCGCCATCGACGTTGGTTGCCCGCTTGATTCTAGCAAAAGCCTCGCCTAGGTGCGTCTTGGGTCTGTGTTGAATCGTGGTAGCTACTATCCTCTCAATCAAAAGACTACGACCCTGTCCGGGTTCTCCTCACAGCATGGAATATCCATCATGTTGGAGATGTCCGATGAGTTCGATACAGGAGGAGCTGGTGGCAGAATACATAACCTAATTCGCACGCGACAAAGATGGCAACGTCATCACCAAGTAGTTTTCAGAAGTGCAATCGTGTGCGGCCGTTAATGAATATTGGAAGAGGCGTACCTATATGATTAGGTATAAATAGCACCATAGGTCTATGGATAGGCAAAAGTCTCTCCTAATAGTACTCTATATCGTCTAATCTAAAAAATGTAATTTTTATTACATTGTTCTATAAATACTCTACTTCAATGTCAAACTCATCGTTCTTGTCATCAATTAGAGTGACTTTGATACCCCATCCAGACACTTCATAGGATTTTGTGCCACTCACAGACAGGGTTGCATCATTCATAGGCTCCCAACCACTGACTTCGCTGCCACAACTATCTGATCCAGGCGTGGCGTCAAGAACACGAATCGGTCCCTCTCCTGTTGAGCGGGTAGTGTCGATTGTGTAGAGGAGGACACCAGGGGCACAGATCTTTTCATCTGGGCCCTGGGCAGTTCGAGCTTCAGCGACAAGAGCCAAAGTCTTGTTAGCTGCTACTACCACAGCCTTGGTACCGCCCTCAGTCTCTAGGGGTCTGAGAGCATGTCTGGTAGTACCGTGCTCGAGAATACAGTCGACATCCTCGTCAGCCAACCATCCCAGCCTCCACTTATCCCAGGCGAAGAAATCGGGGGCAATTCCTCCGACATTGCCCATGACGCTGTAGCCGCCCACGTATTGACCAGTAGGCAAGTTTATATCCAGGGGGTACAAGTCGGGTAGGCACATGGAGTGGCCGGTTTCATGGTTGAGCGCCTTGTGGCCCCAGGAGTTATAGTCAACGCCGAAGGTAATGGCCCTCTTGGATACGAAGGTATTGTTTCTTGTGAAGGCACCGAAGGACGAGGCCAATGAGCGAGTCATCCATGCCGCGTTACGTGTAGGTACGACATAGAGAATATCGGTCACGGCGGGCGGTGGGTTCTCGCCGTTGTTCATGTATGCGTCCAAAGCGTCCTCGATGTAGGCGTATTGTTGCTGGTTACTTAAACCCGAGTCCCAACCGTATGACTCTGCGGAATTCGGCATGCGGTAGAACTTGGAAATATCGGCGGTGATGTTGAGGTCAAGCTGACCATGGCTGATTTCCTGGAACCACTTGTTTGCGTCAGGAACCAATAGATCGTACGCGTCTTGAGGAGATTCCCCTTCAAGGGCCTCTGCGTCTGAAAAGTCGACAAAGATCATACGACCCTGGATTGTACCCTTGCTAGGAACACAGTCGCTCATAAAACCATGTCCAACGCTCAACCATGCAAAGTCATTTCTCGGTAGCTTGCATGTTGGAACCCAAGGGGTGTCATCTTCGGGGGTGGTTCCGTTGGTAGATCCGGTCCCGTTCGTAGGCGCGCTCGGATCCAAGGGGTGTGTCTGGTTGGTAGGCTGAGTCTGATTGTTTGCTGATAATTGGCAAATTTGGGCTGAAGCCACAGCGGGCAACAGCAGCGACAGCAAAGAAGTCCCGGATAACATCATGGGCGTCTCTTAAGCTCTGAACGCTCAATGTTCTGGAAATGCCATGTTGTGTTTCTATTTCGCTTTATATATACCGTCTTGATATCCAAATCTCGCCAACGGACGCTATGTCCGGCAGTTGATACCCTAAGTGTACTAGTTTGCCCTGCCAAGACCTAAAAAAAGGAGCTTTATAATCATCAGGGCGCGGGATACGAAAGTTTGAAACCGCATCTTCCGGCACACCCCTGCTTAGCTTGCTCAAACCCACGAATAGCCATTTTGGGAAATCGAGAACCGACGGCGAGTCCGACGGTTCCTCGCATGAGAGGTTTGATCAATGCCGTTCCAAAATTATATAGCACAGTAGAATATCTAGAGCATAGGACTCATAAGATGGACATGACTGATCTTGGCTCATTAGTAACCAGAAGTAACCAATAGTACTGGACTACATGTCTTCTGTGGATTCAACTTCCCGTTACGGTATTCTTCGTTTTATCCATTATCACCAACAAGATAATCACAGTGGCCAACAATGACTTTGTCACACTCATCGACCAGTGCTTCAACTCCAAATCCGTCTCTCCGTTCATCAAAACGGGCGTACAGCCTATTGCTGTACTTTCTGATCCAACTGATAATAGTGGAGCCGGCACTTACCACTGAGGCACCGTTTCTTCTCGAGTGCGATCGATTCCCGTTGCATGAAGACTCATTTGTAAAGCTACAGGCCTACCTGGAAGGAGTGTTGAAGCTGTTAGAAGACAATGCTCTTTTTTGACTCAGCTATCCCGAAACCCTGTTTACCACTTACTTGGACAAGGGAAAAGAGCACCCAGCTCTCCACGGTAGAATGTCGTAGGTTCCAAGTGACACCCACAGCACGGAGGGGTGGTACCGAGATTAAACCCATCATCAATGCTTCTTTCAACGGAGGCAACCGGTTCTTTAGGGGGGGAAATTCAAGTGAGATGACATATCATCACGCCATTATGCTTCATCTATCATATCTCGCAGACTACGTACACCCGCCGCGCCGCTAGCAACGTTATCTGCCCACTCGGTAATATCCTTTGCTAGGATCTCGCTGTCACAGTTCTCAACAGCAAGATCAAAGTCCCTCTTGAGTTGGCTTTCATCAAAGATTGCCATCCATCTTGGCTCCGACTTTTGAACCTCCTCCAGGAATAAGGCCCGCAGGCGCGTAAGCTCATACTCTAACAAATGCTCCTTGTAAAGCTGGGAAGGGACTTGGTCTTGGCCATGTCTGTACCTGCTTAAGTCGGGCTTGTCGTGTCGAGGTCGGCCTTCTAGAAACAATGGATAGGAACACGCCTTCCACAGAGGTAGAGCCGAGACACATTCCCAATCAACGACGCCCTTGAGCTCCCCAGCGCTATCGACAAGAATATTGCTTTTAGTTAGGTCGGTGTGGAAGAGCATCGTAGGTTCTCCGGAAACTATTTCTTTGGGGAAAACGCGGTCGATTAGTTGACGCAACTTGGTGCTGACAGTGATAGTCCGGTTGGCATCATCGACCTCATCTTCTGCATCACTATCAAGTTCCATTGACGCTGGATACTTGTTTAATAGTGTGATGCAATCTGCTTCAATGAGTTGAAGGCGGGCCGTAATCCACTCATTGCTGTGAAGAAAGGGGCCGCGATGTAGATCGACATGGATGCGGTTACCCCAGAAGAAAGGCATTGAGACAATGCGGCCGGTTGTGGGAGTGAGCATAGATGAGCAGGGAGGATAGATGTTGCCAATGCCAGATAGCTGGTTCCGGAACAGACAGGCCGCGAAAGAGGCAAATTGGCGGACAATAGCAGATTTAGATGGGAAGTCGAGGCGTGCCCATATACTAGCCAGGGAGGTCTCGCCGAGCTTGGTCATAAGTATCCATTCAAATCCAATGGATGAATCGCGGGAAGAGTCGAATTTGATAACCTGGGGCACCGGGATAGTCGTAAATGCAGAAAGCCATCTGACCGTGGCGACCTCACTCAGAGTCTTGTATCGAGGATCGACAGGCAGTGAGATGCGGAGGATGAGGGGCGGTTCGCCTTGAACTGTGACTTGATATAGCTTGTTGAAGGCGCCTTGGGCAAAGAAGACGACTTGGACAGTCCTGGAGGGCCAAAGAGACTGTATTGTTGACGTGACGCTCGCGAGATCGGGCTCGCTACTCCACCGCGGCTCGATTCCAGATATCTTTTTCTCCCAGGAAAGACCGCGCAACTGTGCTGCTGAGATGGGCATCTTGGCAGTATGGACAGCGATGCTAAGGGAAGAAGGGAGCTGCTACACACATGAGTGGTTGCAGCCTTTGGCGGCTGGAGCTGATATCATTTGAGGTCAAGTCGGACGCGCGCAACGAATTCGGGTCCAAAAAGGTTCTTGCGCCACGGGCAGGGTCAATAGCTATTGTCGATTCACAACAATAGGTGCACAGACCACCCGGAGTAGTTGGCGTTTGCATTTGCCGCCTACAGGCTCAAACGTTTTTGCGTGGTTGAAGTAAAAGTAAAAGGCTTCATGTGGCAAGCAAGGGTAGGGGTGAATGCCTAGTGATTATCAACAACAATGGGTGCACGGACCATGTACAACAGTCAACAAGGTTTGCGTTTGCCTGCAGCTCAAACAAACGTTCTGCTCGGCCGAGATGCGTGGTGCTTCAATGCCCAACAGAGGCAAACGCACACCTGTTCTTTGTAGAAGATCAAGGCTTGGTCAATCCTCTCCTACGCGTGCCCAAAATAATTATTGTCACAAGTACCATGTATGTTTGTTCCTAGGAGCCTGTTTGTTGGGCTGAGTTGTGAATAGTTCGATTGTCATGCTCGATATTGGTCGTATTTTTATCAGTTGATTGCCTGGATCAAAACGCATCGTATTGGTGATGGATTACTCCCCATTTGCTATTTCTCCATAGATCAATTGATATGGCCCCATTAAGCAGAAATATTTAAACCAGGTGGCCTAGAGAGTAAACAATATGACACGGCTCTCATCCATTTGAGCTTGCGTCACGACATTCAACTGTAAGCATCTGCGGGCTAAATATACTCCCAATATTTGACACTTGCTGCATCACATGCCAAGACGTCATGTGTCCTATGGACATGTTCTTTGTTATAGTGGAAACCCGGCCTTTAATAAGGTTTCCTTTGCAAATAGATATTAATTTGATGTTGGTGCTTACGCTCACTGCGGAATACCGTGCTAAGCAAATATTTAATCCAGGGCTATCGGCCACTACCTCTGCCCGGGACGCGTCGATAGCTTCACTTATTCCAGAACGTAACCCCCTTGGAGGTTTATACATAACGTTCAATTGACAGTATTTCATAAACCTACAAAACTCTTGCAGAGACAATTTAGTAATAAATTTAGTGGAACTTCAGTTGGATAGATACTTTATATATTCAACGGTCAATCAAAAAACTTCTGATCAACTCCAGCGATGATCTCCCTCTCAGGCTTATCAACCAACCCGACACGGAACCTATGATCCTTCGCAATTCGCGCTTCTGCCCACTCTGTGCACAGTTAGCTAGTTCTAAGCGTCCGAGACGTCACTGTTGAGTTGGAAAATATTGGCTTACCTTGAGCTGTCACAGGATGGGAAAACTGTTGTGTGGACTGCTGTAGACCTAGCCGCTGCAACAAAGGGCTTGATACTGGTTCGAGATTAATGTCGGCTTCAGGTCGAGCGAAATAGATCAAGCTTAGGCGAGGCTTTTTTGCCTGTTCCTCTGGCGGCCGAATAACCCGGTGAATTGTGCTCTTGAGATAACCACCGCTCATGAATTCCAACGCGTCAGCGATGTTGACAATGATAGCGTCTCGTGGTGACTTGACATGTTGCCATTTCCCTTCGGAATTCTGCACTTGCAACCCAGCAATAGGCTGATGGAACAGAAACGTCAAGGTATTGTAGTCGGTATGCCCACGGGCCCAAATATTTCCGACCTTGGCATCTTCTTCTTCCTTACGAGGATGATACTTCATATATCTCAAATATTCTAGACCTTTTGCCTCGTATCGGTGGCGCTTGACAAAGTATTCTTCATCTTCAAGCTCAAGAACATGGGCAAAAAGCCTAAGCAGGGGGAGCAAAACATTATTGTGTACCTTCAACGAGAAGTCACGGATCTCGCCAAGGTAATGGGTGATCAATGGAGGATGATCGCGCTGATGCTCTGGTGTGAACTTGGGTATGTTGTATCTTTCGTCGTTGTCACGACCTGCAAGCTTGCCAGTAGACTGTTTTTTGTACCCACGGAAATCTCCTTTTGCAGTGTCACACTCGTATCGTAGCTTCTCCTCAAGTGGTAGATCGAAGAAGGCCTGACACAAAGCATACTGTCGTCGAACTTCTTCGTCGGAAAAGTCATGTCCAACAACGTAGAAGAATCCTGCAACCCGTAAGAAACTGGCTTTAAACGTGAACTATACTGGGAACTCGGCCACTTACCCTTTTTGTTGATGAACCCTAAAACTTGTTCCGCCAGCTCCCGCTTGCCACTGGCAGTATCAAGCTTGGTCAAATCGAGGGCTTCAAGGTCGGCGTAATCGACTGAACCAGAGATATTTAGCTGGTTAATTTTTGACACGAGATATTGGACTTACGATCTTCTTTGGTGCCCTGAGGAAATTCGTATTCTAGTTCGGCGGGGATATACATAATGATTTAAAGCGTGGAGAATTAATATAAATGAAGAATGCCACGGAGCTGTCCCAGGGACGGCTGTTGTGTCGTTTATTTCTACTAAAGATATCTACGGAGGCGGTCCGCTGATTGGTGTGTGATGCTATGGCGTTATCAGGCACCCTAAACACGTCAATGCTACAGTGAGGGGAAACTTAGTGATGCCCGCACTACGATAAACTGTTGGCCATTATGCTGCATGAGTTACAGCGGTGTTGATTGGGAGAGTTGCGACTAATATGGAGACGCAGAAGCTGATGGCGTGCGTGAGGGATGATGCCATCAATCTCCTGGTTTATGTTTGGAGCCGTTAAACCCGACTATTAGATACGTGTTACGACGGGGCTTCCTATAATAATTTGACATCTTGGCCAGCATTTTGGATCAGAACGGCAAGTTTTTGTATTTAAAGGGGACTCGGCTCGGCGGTACCGAATCAGAATTGGCTATTTACTCGTTGGTCTTGGCTCTGCAGCGTCTCAAGCGGTGGATTGCGGAGGACTATTGGCCAGCGTTTGTTTTAGACATGTTGAATCAAGCATGAGACTATAATGTCTTGAATGTTGAAAGCACTGATGAAGAGCGTGGTAGTGGTGCTCAAAAGTGATCTTGTCTATCTTGTTTTCCATTATCGACGCCATATTTGTTAGCCTCCCTTATCGTACGTAGTCGACATGTCTTCTTCTAGTTTAGCTTTTTATGCCGTAGACAGAGACGTCAGCAGCCACACCAAAGAACACAGTTTTTACACAACAACAGCATCTCAACAGACCCAATGCTGCATGACACAAAACCTTATAATTCTTCAATATGTCCTCCATGCATCTCACTCATGTGCCGATAGCTTTATATTTAGCACTTTCTACCTCCCTCAAGTCAAGAACCTCTAAAATGCTAGTATTAGCTTTAAACATATATTGTAAAGGTTATTCCGCGCAAACTTACTCAATGTACCAGCCCTCAAATCAGGATTTGCCTCCCTTCGAGCAGCCTTTAATCAGATGATATGGCATTACCTCGCCTGTAAAGGGCCCAAGAGAAGCACCACTACCAAAATCATTGCAATCCACCCACCGGATTGCGTGAGGGCCGTACGGGGTGTTGAAGCAGCCATACTTTACCTGACCAGGCTGGTACCCGTAGCTGCCATCGCTATTGTCCTTCCCGTCACGCCACTGCCTTACGGAATCCCAAGCGGCTTGGTAGTTGTCGCCCAATACCCAGCCACTATTGAAACACTCGAGCTTCGTGGGTGGCTTATACCCCTGAGGGCGTATACAGACATTGGAATTGGCCCAGAGCCCGTCGCAACCGTTGGTGATCGACGTATGCCGCTCTTGTAATCTGCTGGGCGTAATGCCGTATTTGGCGGCAATACAAGCGCAGGTCTGGCCCTTTGCAACATAATGGAACTTATCAAGTTCTTGATCATGCCGCCCTAAGGTGAAGGGGTGACAACGCCAGTTCCAGGGCTAGTGGGTCATGGTTCGGTTGTAATGGTGGGCTTTGGGGGGACGTAACCGATCATCGTCCAGCATAGCATCAGCCAAGTCTGCGCCGGTATAAGGAAGACATTCCCGGAATATCGTATGATTCATTTCAGACCGCCTTAATAAGCCGTTGTGTTGCCTATGTCAATGAATTTTAATTAGTTCGCTTGCATTTACCGTCTCTTTTTACAAGGCAGAATAGGTACCCATCTCACGTAAGCCGTGAATTTTATCCACAGCAGTAGACCCCGACAGCTATATAAACATCTCCGATAGTCTCAAAACTGCTTATTGAATGCCATCGTCTCTTGATTTGAATACCAGCACAGATTACCTTGATTTTACTTGCGTCTCCTGTCAAAATGACACCGAAAGTCACCTTCGGCGATCTACCCAGAGAGATCAGAGAGATGATCTACGAATACGCTTTTGAACCATCCGAGCCCGTCTTCACCAACGCCATGGCATCGCAGACGGCGTATACCGCAGAAAAATTCCCCCTTTTCTATCTGGATAAGAAAATCTTCGAAGACATGCAGCCTAAATTGTACCGGGAGCATACCATGGTTATTCCTATCCAGGAGCCGTGCGACTATGTGAAACGCGAGTTGCCATTTGCTCCACGAGTTGCCGCATGTTCAAAAAGGATGAGACAATCCACCAGGGAACTCATAATCGAAACTTCTCAGACAACGATTTCTCATTACGGCAAAGAGTTCTTTAAAGAGTATGGGAGCTTGGAAAAGTTGTATGCGTTCTGGTATAAGCACGATAGAGGAAAGAGATTCGCCAAGAAAGTCGTCGATCAAATTCTCTCCCTTAAGAGAGAACTCCCGAATATCAAGAGGGTCAAGTTTGTTTTCTGGTTTGGCTGCTGGATTGTCGACAACTTTCACTGGGAAGCACCACTCAGGAAGCTCCAAAAAAAATGGCCCGGGCTATTCATCGAGGTGGAATTTAACCTATTTGACTTCATCGACCACGAGGTTTCGGATGACAATTACGAGGACCACTGGCTCTGGATCTGGGATAATTGGCAGGAGGACAAGGAGAACACACTTTTTTCCGCTCGAAATTTCAAATGGGCTCGACATGTGAAGGGAAACTTTCTGGGTAAGTTTATTGATACAGACGCCTGGACTTATGAGGATTTCATCTACAATGCGCCAGACCAGAAAATTCGTGCTCAGGAATCTGGGGAGTGTGAGGGGCGGCCTTTGGCTGTCAATACAGCACCGCTAAACAACATGGCATACCTGTATCATGCCCTTCCGATCGTGGTAAAGAATTGCAAAGAGTAGAGTTCCAAGCAGTATTCTTAGAGAGTAGGTAGTAATACCGTTTGCAGTTGTATAGGACAACACAGCCTAATGTTAGAACATATGGTGTTTGTCATAGTGAATTCTCTATCGACTATGTCCACATTTGCCTTTATGTCCATGTAATGGTCGTACCCAGATAACGTCTCACCATTTCCATCCGCTTTTTCACCCTCATGAACGAGTGCTGGGTTCTTCCAACGGGGATAGATACCTCCGTGTTTTTCTCGCCTGACTATCGGCAGTGATTTCATGCTGATGCAAAACTGTATGCTATTCTATGAATGGTGTACACCGACGGATGCAGGTATATATCGTCATTAAGCGGCCTCATCTGTGCATGATTTGCCAATCCTGCTTGTCATCTTCGTGGGTGTAAGCACTAACGGGTTGGCCTTTCAGAGTGAGCCAAGGACCAACATGTACGTTTCATTCTGCTCTTTCTTAGCTCTCTTGACAGGCTAATCCTGAAATAACATAGATCATCCAGGAAAGTCAAAATATTAATTTCTCAGAAAAGTAATTCTATTAGTCTTGGGTTATGATACTATTGACGTAGAGAGAAACTGTGTTCTTTTGAAATGTGAAAGCCCTACCCTCGATGGTCAGAACGCATTTCGTTAGCTGCATGTTTTCAATCAACACCAATAGAAAAGCAATGGATCGCGGCATCACAAGACCTACGTGCCAGCCGCGCAGTCTGACGTCTCAGCCTTGAAACAGTCAACCCCTATCCATAGTTGACCAAACACTAGGCAGAGTGGGATGGCAAATAGCCCGCACTGTCAGTTCTAAAAATGGAAGGTAGAAATCGGCTACTTTTCGGCTTACAAGGTGACGTTTTGGGCCTGTCTGTACAAGAAGTAACAACGAACCAGCGATAACGATGGGCCGGGAGCTAGGAGCAACATGTCCGCGTTGACCCTTGAAATTGCGCGCGTTAGGCGCCAAGAGCACCTACCGATATCCTATGAGCACTATTAAATGCGGTTCTTTCCCGGGTAATACGGTAGATCTTCGCCATTGATAGACGAAGCGCCGAATGGTGGTAGTATAGTGTAACACGACTATGTAGCAGACCCCTGGACCACCCCCGTTTACTAAACTAGCGCCAAGACTAGAGCTATAAAAGTCCGAGTGAGCCTATGCGAGTTGAGAGATTGGGTCAAAGCGTCGGAGCGTGGATAAAGATGTTGTGAGTACATTTATTGAATCCGACTGAATGCAATAAGATAACTGTGATTCCACGTACGAGTGTATGTTGGCCTAGTACTGGGTACTTGCCACTAGCTGTGACATAGCCTAAGCCCAAAGTCTATAAACTCTCGCACTCCTCTATAGATAGTAAAGAGACCATGCTGTAAATTGGCGGCTAGATTTTGAGACAAGTGTACACCATCACCAGAATAAACCCTTTTCCTCCATTCGCCATGTCAGGCAGCGTTGAGACTCACTGGGTTCGCCCAGCAAGACTTGAAGGTTCTTCCAATGACAAAATCTTTCCCTTATCAGATTATGACCACACCATGCCAGCGTTCAATATTCCAGTGGTTGCTGTCTACTCGCTACCTACAGCAATCGACAAAGGAGACTTAGTCGATTCACTAAAGACCAGCCTCGCACATACCTTGGCCCAGTATATCCAATTCGGCGGCAAGCTACAAATTGACGATAAGACGGGCCGATATTCCATCAGAACTGGGAACAATGACTCTGTAGAGCTCAGCGTCAAGTATCACGACCACCCAGAGGACGAAACCATGCCTACACTCGCCGCTCTGGAAAAAGACGCCTTTCCACCCATGAATCTACCCAGTCGCGTGCTCTTGCCAAGAATCATGACCGAAAAGCACACACTCACGCAACACGGCGACTTTGCAGACGACGATGCGCCCATGAGCATGTTCATGCTAACTTTTATCCGTGGCGGGTTAATCCTGGGTATTGGTCTTCACCACCTGAGCACCGATGTCTCTGGCCTGGACGGGTTCCTCCGCACATGGGCCACCAATACTCGAAACCTGGCTGCGGGGCTTGATCTTGCGCCATTTGATGACAAGATTTTCGATCGTAGCCAACTGACCTACCCGGGTCCTCCGCCAGGCAACGACCGTATGGACGAGCTCACTCGACGAGTCAAGTATATCAAGTCCCTGGATGCTGTGCCTCAGCCTCCCCCGGCAGATTTCCAGATGCCAGCTACTTCAGAGGTTCTCTTTCACTTTCCAAGGTCAAAGATAGTAGCTCTGAAGAGTGTTGCCTCTCAAGAAGATACAGACAACTGGGTTTCTTCTTATGACTCCGTTATGGCTCTCTGCTGGCGCTGCATGACCCGCGCTCGTCTACCTGCCTTCAACCTAGACACTATAAGCGCACTGATGCATGCTGTGAATGGTCGCAACCGCCTCAAGCCAGCACTGCCAGCTTACTACATTGGCAACGTGGCCATGCATGGGCGACCGAAGTTGACATTCGCCGATATCGTGGCTCCAGACGCTTATCCACGACTTGCTGGTTTAGTTCGGGAAACCAATATCGAGATCAATGACGCCTTATTCGCGGCTGCCGTCGAATGGGTTGCTGGGATACCAGACAAGAGACTAATTGCCCTCAACATGAATGCATTCCTCGGCCCTGACGTTGGTAGCTCAAGTTGGCAGGCTCTCACAGCCCACAAGACATGGGACTTTGGGTTCGGAACGCCAGCGGCTGTGCGATGGCCCAAGCCAGACTTGGATGGGTTCGTCTTCTACTTTCCATTTCGAGAGACCGACGACGAGGATCAGGGCATTGAACTGGTTGTTTGCTTGGAAGATGGGGCCATGCAGAGACTCTTGAAGGATGCGGAGTGGCTAAGTTATGCTGTCGCCAGGGGCCCAACAAGCTCCGAGCCGGGTTCCGTGGTATAAAGAAGACAAGCTTTTCAGCATACAACAAAGAAGTTGAAAAATATTCGAGATACAATTTCGAATGCAGATCCGATATTGTCAACTTGACCAAGAGATCTCCTCAGTACCTACAATCAGGATAAGGGCAGCCGCAACTTTAACACGGCATCCCAGCCTACCCAGGTCGGCCTACTTGCACGGCCAAAGCCTGCTAGCAACAGAGAGTTGAAGATATAGTGAATCAAGACGAGCGTAAGCATGCCATCTTCAAGAAGCCTTACCAATCCGTTAGCCCAGTATCCCCAATGCTTACCGCCTCAAGAATTGTCATTGGGGAGAGATGATTGCCCACAGCATATATTTCTTGGTACATATAAGTTTGACACATCGAGGCAATCATGCCATGAAAGGAAGCATTCGTCGTCGAGAGAAGCGCTGAGCTTCAAGGCATACACAGTAAAGCACGTATCTATCATATCTGACTCGTTGAGTCTGCTATGGCCGTGTTCCCATGCTTGTCTTGCATCCAGAGATGGTCTTCTATCGATCTGAGCTCTGCGTGCTCCTCGTCATCAGTCAGTAGTCATGGTCTCCTCTCGACATTGCAGTGGCACTAGGGGTCAAAATATCCCTAGAGACCTATACAGCCGTTCCGAGGGCAGGGTGACCAAGTAATGCTCCAGCCCGAGAGATCCAGGCATTGTGATGCCCGCAGACTGTGAATTGCAGCATTCTCTTAGTCCAACTGCACAATCGGATCTTCGCGAAGAGCTGCCCGATAGAGAGAGTCCGAAATGGACACCGTTAGGGCAAAGTCGACGAGCTTATCCGGGAACGCATCGGTTTCAACACAGCTCAGACGCAATGTATTATCATCGTGCGCAGTCGTGATGTTCCGAGACTGTATACCGTGTGAAGGGGCCTGTTGTCGGCAGGCGGACAGCGCAAGCTTCAGGACTTGACTATGGATGTCACTAATCCACGTCGCTTCCGACGCTCCAGAGCTGTCCAAATACACGGCTTCTTTCGTGATATCAAGAACCTGGTAAAGCTGTGCCTCTGCAAAATACGGCGCATACTGGGGGTCGTCGGTGAAGATGTCGGGGAAGTCCTCAACAAGATCTCCGACTGAGTCGAGGGAGAATTGTCTAAACTTGGGGGGCAAAATGCCTCGAAGGTTGATATTCGGCTGCTGAATATTTCGGTAGAGACTTCTAACGCCGAGCACATCGGGGAGATCCCTGCTGTTGAGCACCAAACCTTTGTACTGAACAGGTCGGGAGGAGAGCTCAACGCAACCATATCCCTAGGACGGCGGCGACTTGGACTGCTCATTGACGTCGCGACCATGGAGTCAGGTTGCGTAGGCTAGCGCCCGCGGACTGTTCGAGCCGGCGATGCAGATCTTGGAGGGCGATTGTGCGAGTGCGACGAGGACGCGGCGGAGGGGAGACGGGGATCTGTCGGATCGGTAAAGGGGCACCGGACTCGGTCGCGTCGGCATCTTTTCGATGTAGGCTTTGCCTACGAGACGCTGGAGACACAGAAGACGAATCTTGGACATCCATCGTGGATGCTGGGGGGCAGGTGTTGAAGTCCGATTCTAGACCTGTCGATGGCGCGCCGGCGCTTGAGGGGTCGTGCGTTGGAAGCGGATTTGACACCTTCGAGCCACGATACAATAGAATAGGCAGTGGAAACGTCAGTCGCCAGATCCGGCATCTTACGACGACGGCTCCAGAGCCGTGACGTAGCTAGTGGTTAGGATATGTTGAATGCGGAATGTCTGGATGTTGACTTTGGTTGCTGGACTAGCGGCTAATATTCGGCAATATAAGCTTCCAGTGCTACCTTGGCATCAGAGCACTCAAGCCTCCCTGCCTTTCCGAGCCAGGAGCTACACGTAAAATAATAAAATGATTTGCCATCAAAAGAATTACCTCATCTATCTTCTGACATACTCCTCTTCCTGAAACCGCTTGATGGTTGCGTTAGTTCGAGTATAATACCCAAGAGTGACGGCGACTCAACATTAGAGATTGACCTACCCTAAACCAGGTGTGATTTTGGATTGTGTAACCCATCAATCGCCATAAAGTCTACGGATGCCTTCATGATGGCTCAGAAATGGGCCGTAAGCACCGTGGTATATTATATTGTGCTATTAGTCACTTCACACACTCATTTTCTCCCATAGGGTCTCTGGGCAGAACGATTACAAGGATGAATGTTTGCGCCCTTCGAAACATGGTCAGTTACCATTCTATCCTTATTGCGAACCTTGTCTAATTTTTTCAATTATTAATCCCATTGAGACTAGCCGTAGAGCCATCCTGCATTAAAGTGAGGTATGATACCAGTTTTTAGCGCTTCTAGTCTTACCGTGTCTGACAAAACCAAGCTAGGAATGGCCGTCCCCAAAGCTCTTTACGCGGACATTCTCAGTCGGCGGCCTGCAATCATATATACCAGACAGCGGGTTGATTGCCAAGACCAAAATTAGAAATATTCAGGACATCCTCCATCATCTTGTTAATTGCCGAGAGGCTGTTCAGGAGCCGTACAACTTCAAGTCAGAGGTGAAACGTAAAATGGGGCCCATCTCTAGTACCCGTCGCGAGAGGATCCTAATGCTCATTGGAGGTGTGTTAGCATTGGTTATGAGACTATGATGTGTTGAGATACTAAGATATTATATTCTTCTTGTTGCAGAAGCAAGATACCTCAAACTAGATAGCTCATTGGAGGATTAAGGTCTCTCAACATCTCGTCCTTGTGAAAAGCTTTGAAGCATCTATGCCCGATACTTGGAATCACATTGGTACCAGACTCATCGATGTACTAACCACCAAGGGACCATTCCCTCTACTGAGACGGCTGCTAACCCTCAGAGCTAAGGTCGTAGGTTCGAATCCTGCCGGGGGCCGCTCCTTCCCTCCAGAAGGTCACTAAATTGGTGCGGTTTTCGAGAGCTAGGGGGGGTTAGAAGGGTTTCATTCGCTCGCCGGTTTCCTCTCACGGTTTCCCCCTTCGTATGCACGTCAAACTAAAAAGGCGTCAAACTCAAAGTAGGCCAAGGCTAGCTAAAACTGTGTATCTAGGTATAAAAGAACTATTGCGCGCGTGAGGGTCTATTACTATGTACTATAGAAAGAGAAGTAGAAGCCGTAACATGTGTATTCTTTTTTCATCGATGTACCGGCTACTTATTAACCTTTGGCCGAGCCACATGAGGTCCAGTCCTTGGAGAACTTGCTTGATGGAGAACCAAGCCTCAACAGAGGTATGGAAGGCCTTTGGCTGCTAGGAGTCACCAAGGTTCTGGTGTGACTAGAGGAGATCTCTACCAAACAAAGCTCACCGGGATATATGCCGACACGGGGCAGTATGGAAGCAGTTTTGCGGACCGTACAATAGAGATCAACAGTAGCTGCCGAAGTGGCTTGGCCGCGATACCTAATGCTGAACAGAAGTGTTTGTCGCCGCTGTCTTTCTGGAAGCTTCGAACTTTTATCTCTAGCAGTGATAGTGAGAAGGGTCCGTCTTTTAAGAAGAGAGCGATGACGAGATATATCCTGGTCTGGTAATTGTAGTGCAGTCACTTTCAGTACTGCTTGAAGGCGTGCTTAAAGATCAATAACTATATGTATACTTGATACTTATATCACTCGCTATAAGTCTCCTCTAACTGTCCTCTCATAGCAAGTAACCTAGTAACCAAAGGCATACATGCTTTCCATCCTGTCACGTCCAGGGTCTTCAGCTTACTGACCCGTCTTCGGTTTGTCAACTCTTCATCCCTAATGGCCTTGCATTCGCCAGCTGGGCCGAAAGCGTAGACCTGGTCTTCAGGCCATGGATCTTCCCCATACAAGAAGGCAATCCATCTCTGCCGTATACTGACGCTGACTCTCATGGCTTCCTCGTCATGTGAGTAGTCGTACGGTCCGCCGTACAAGAACAGAAGATCGATAGCGTGTTGGGGCCCTGCGGCTGGGTTCCATGGGTTTCGTTGCTGTCATAGAAGATGACTAATTGTCAGCTTGTGGAATAAGCCAGTTGAGGATATTGAGCAAGGATAAATGTATAAACCTACATCCATGACATAGCGATAGCATCTGCGCTTGCCCAGCTTGCGCTCATCTGTGAACATTTTGTGCACCGGATAAGCGAAGCGAATGTCGTTGATGAATGCACTGAGAGAAGATCGAGCCGTAGTATCAGAAGAAAAGTCGATGTTGTAGAGGGATGCAAGGACGGCGCCAACATTCCTGTATTGTGAGTCGAAATAGCTTTCCAACTTATTCATTCCATGTGACATGATTGTGGCTTCAAAACCCCGCGATTCGTACTGACAGTCTCCAATCATGATACTTTCAAGGTCAGAAGAGTTTGAAATTGGCCATCCTGGAGGATTTCGACTGGGGAGCATCGTTTCCGGTTCTTTGTGTAACCAGAATGTCCTGATGCCAAGCTTGGCAACTCCTTTAATGATATCTTCACTTGAAACCGTTCGTAGGTCGTTCACATCTTTGCCATAAAGTGACGCCAACCTTTTCATAACCGTCACTCCCACTGACTGTGGCGCAGGGTCCGTCATATACAGAGAGCCGGATTGTAGTATTGCACGCTTGATACCACGAATTGCCAATGGTCCATGGATATGGGCGTGAACATCAAGCGCCCCTGAGCTCTCACCTGAGAGACAGATGTTGGACTAGATTTCTATTAGCCCATCAACAACCAACACTTTTGGGTGCATCTTGCTTACAGGATCCCCACCGAATCCGGATATGTGCTTCTGAACCCACTCAATTGCACGTTTTTGGTCATGGATGGCAAAATTGGTCTTTCCTTGGTGAACTGCAAATCCAAACAGGTGCAGACGATATGCCATGTGCACGACAACAATGGGCTTCTGCATTCCGAGTGACTGTTTGATGAGATCACTGGGGTCTGACAGAGTGAATGAGCTAGTTAGGTTCATCCTTTCAATATTGGTTAGCGGACTTACCTGTAAACCCTTGCTCGATGTTGACCATAGTAATCGCATGCGCACCGCCTCATGAGACATGTGAGACAAATTTACAAGATGTAGAAAACGCAACCCACCATGTATGAATATCAGCACAGGCACCTTGGCGTTCTTGTCGTGCATCACAGATTTTGGAGATGAAACGACAAGATTTAGGCATTGGAATTCGTCTTGGGTTATATCAGGAGTGAGTTTTTGGTCCGCAGGAAGGCTGTAAAAGGCGGCGATGTCTCGGTAGGGCTGTGGACATTTTGGGCTTTTTACGGCCACGGTCAGCAACTGATGACATACTGCCTTTGAGAGCCAATTGATCATACCCGTATTCTGTGCAATCCAGTTCCTGGCCATCCCAATTGTCTATTGCTTGCGAATGCTCCCATCTTGCTGAGATTGACGCGTATTTAATGCCGCGGAACTCATAGTGATGCTCTCTCTCAGCTGGCCTTAGAGTCGCGTTGAGGGAGTTGTGCCTAAAGGATGGATTGGTGACCATTGTATATGTCTTCCGACAGGCGTTGTCGTTGGATGTAACTAGCTAATTACAGTACCATTTATATGGAACGTACAGCAATAAAGATAGTCGTAGTATATGGGGGCATACTTGATTGTCTCTGCACCGCGATTGTCTGGGTCTAGATACTTGGACTTGTTCTGCTCGTTTCGGTGATGGCATCGGACGTCCGGTGGGTGATCCGGTGGGGAAGCCGGAGATGGCCCGTGCTGGAGAACTTGGTAGGGCTATCTCACACAGCCAATCACAGCATTTCAACGGTCAGAAGGGTCAATATTATTGATACATCATTGGCATAAACCGACGTGAGTGGGTCCACCCCAGCCCCCACCGAGAAGTCATGTGATACCCTTGAGCCAGATCCGGGCACACGGTCCCGTTCAACACTTTTGCATTCTTGCTGCTTGACTTGCTCCGACTGGCTGGTCAGCTTATTACGACTCTTGCGGTGATCGCTTTTCCCACAACATCTGGCATTACAGGGTGGAAAAGGAACTTCATAGCATCAGAGGTCAAACATGGTGTTTTGCACCTACTGCGGACAGCAGTTTGCGTCGACCCATGAGCTTGATCAGCACGTCATATTGCGTTCGTCCGTCTCTGTTTGTCATATAGTGCTCACTGTACTTACAATCTTTGTACAGATTCAGAAGTGCGTCCCTACCGGTGTCGCTTTTGCCACGTCTCTTTCAATAGGCAGTACTATATCCCCTTGCCTCTCAGCGCACCAGCGCGTACAGATCTACCAGATCTAACACATCTGAATGGGCAGGGACATTCTCCAAAAGCATTATCTCAGTCATGGCCAAGACGAAATCACTACGTCGTCTCCAGAATTCCCTGACGGGAACAACGGTGGAGTTTTGTCAACACAACCCAGTTTAGAACGAGGAGACACCCTTGCTCCCAGCTCTGCACCATTACAAAATGCCCTAGACGTGGAAATACCGCAAGAGAGCTTCAAAGCCTTCTCGCCGCTTACAAACGGGATTGGCGATGACCAACATCTCGTACTGGCCAGCGAGACGACGACTCCACACCGACCTGCACCATCCGGCCCTAACTTCCACAGCCTTTCTTCGGGCAATAAGGCTGCACCCACTGCAGCCGGCGGCTCAGATGCCACCAATTCGGGCGATGGCCATGATAACTTGACATTTCTGGTGTTAGACGATGAAAATATTGGCGCCATGTCCAACGAGAATTGCCAAAGAAGCATCTCAGGTGACTTCATACGGCAATTTTCTGGCCCATCTTCTGTACAGGCCAATCTAGGCCAACCTACAAGAGAATTAGACCACTTTACACAACAACTGAACGGAGAATGGGCATACTGGTGGATATGCCAGTGTACGCCGTTGCCTGAGCAGCCTCCATCTGCCCCATCCGAGCAGGCTATATCTATGCTAGCCAAGTTGGACACAATATTCAGCGATCCAGGTCCCTGGAGCTTGTCGAATGCTCATTGGAGAAGTCATTGCTTTGAATCTTCTGAACTCTTCGTTATCTTGCCGATGGAAGAGAGCACTAGGGAATCTATATTGGTTATTGTCCAAGGATTCCTACGTAGGGCGTTGGAATCCCATGGACTCAATGTTGGATCATCATTCTCACTGCCAAGCGACTCGCGCAACGGTATCTCCTGGAGCGGGTGTCTCAGGCTACCTCCTACAAGCGCACTTTACATGTACCTCGAGATGTTTCTCGGCAGATTTGAGCCTCATTACCCTTTGCTTCCGTCTCGTTCACTGGACCCCAACAACCTTGCAGGCCGGGAAAACAACAAAGGGTTGATACTTCTTCTTTTATCTATGCTGGCATATGGGTCCATGCTTGACCCAGCTCCGAAGGCTCAAGGTTTCTCCAGGGCAATCACGGAAATCTGCCGGCTTTCAATGACCGATATTTCTAGCAAGGATTCCTCGGCCGTGAGAAGTCGTGTGTTTCTATGCTGTGCTCTCATATTGACGATCCAAGGCGCATTCAGTGGGACCAAGTTACATATGAGCACTAGCACAGTTCACAGACATACATACCTATCAGTGAGTTGATTTCTTAGTTCCTAAGGGATCCTTGAGCCTATTATCTCCTGCTGTTGGATGCGAGATAAGATGACTACCCTTCTTGAATCTAGATCAATGTTGGAGTTCGTCATCTCCAACCACGCTCGTTCTGCTAGTTATCGGTTCTCGCGTAGCTGGATTCCATTACTGATATCGCTGCTAGATGGTGAAGAGCGCCGGGCTTCTCCAAAAGGTGAACATCACCCAGACGAACACCGATCTAGTAAAGTGCTGGAAGGGCTGGGTTGAGCAAGAGGCATCCACAAGGTTAGCACGTTTCCCTGATTGGCGCTCTTGTTGAGTTAAGCTGACCGCTATGCTTCAAAGATTGGCCTGTAGCTGGATCCTGGTCGACCAAGCCATCAGTCTTTTTTACGACCTGCCTCCTATACTCAAGGTTTCTGAGCTCCAATGTAGGCTGCCTTCAAGTGAACGTCTTTGGTTACCGCCCAATCCAGAGGCATGGGTCACAGCTTGGCAGGAGGAATTTGGCCCTGGTTTTCCTTGGTGGGATGCAATGTCGCATCAATCTTCTTCGCCCACTCTTCAAGATCTTTTCAAATTTCTCATCTCTGGCAAGCTTGATGAAAAAGTTGAGCGTCCAGAGCCCTTACACATGATGCTACTTCTCTTTCCGATTCAAACTCTAGTCACACATTTCTCTCAGCAGGCAAGCTGTTCATCAGATGCATCGTCGACGACAAGTGTTCATTTTCACTCAAGGGAGCTCTTCTTCGACGACTTTCAGCAGCTCTTGTATTGGTGGTCGAAAACCTTCCAGCGTATTGAAAAACGGGGGTTTCGAGGCAAGGCTATGGCCGATTCCGCGCTGGCCATGTACCATGTCATCAACCTCAACCTATACACATCATTTGATCGCCTTGAAAGCTTGGCCCGCAGAGAAACTACCATCAGATCTTTCGATGAAAACCCTGCCCGAGTTTGGCATTTGATCAGAGACCCAGAAAAGGCTCTTGAACATTGCGGACGAATGTTTGCACTTTTCCGCAGAATGGGTGACGCCCAGCAGCCCATTTGGAGCGCAGCAGCTATTTATCATGCGACAATTGTGCTATGGGCTATTCGTCTATTCGACTTGCAGGGCTGGTTGCAACCAAACAGAGAAGGGTGTTCTGGCCAGAATCTAACCGAAGATGGTAACCTTGCCGCCTCACCACTGTGGGATAGCTTTCTGCACTGCTTTTCCCATCCAGAGAATGGCCAAGTATTCTCAAGTGGGCACGACAGACAATCGGTCGGATTTGGTGATCCTCAGATGTGCATACAGCTAGGAGTGGAAGCTATGCGCCATAGTTGTCCCGCCACGCCCTTCACGTTAGGGGTGATATTGAAGCTTGAAGCCATGTTGGCTATATGGGAACAGGCGGATTGACTTTGAAGCTTCAAAATGGCTGAGCCATTAAAAGAGCAGGAATGACGGCACGACCAAGACCGAATATGACCCCCAAAGTTGTTCTATCCTGGCATCTAGCGACACTACAACGGACAGAGCATGGCAGTTGATTGTCTATCATTCAAGGCAGCTTCATCCTTCTGGTACCCATAGAGATCTTAATTTACGCGCCACCCCCTCCGCTAAGTAGGAATTGGAGCTCTCAGTGGTGACAAATTGCATACAAATTGCCAATACGCCTCTAGTATCATCAATCGTAACGGGTTGGCCTGTAGACGACGTCAGACACGGTGTCCCGCGTACGGGATTGCTAAGTACACGACGCCAAGGTATCTCTTCCGCCGGCTGCACATCGATGGCGATGGGATCTTTGGGGTTTGCATAAGCAGGTGGTCTACCGTCCGTCGTAGACTCTCTGATTGATGACGGGAACGCATTGCTGATGGCCCAAAGAGCAATTGCGACCCTATAAACTGCTAGAGAAGACCATAGTGGGCGCATCTGAGTATCCAGTTGCTTGATGAATCGTAAAATCTGGCCGCAGTGCATCAATGCCTCTTCTATTGCGTAAATGAACCGGCTGGAGTGGCTAAAGAGGCCACGAACGGAGGCGCAGTTCATGTCTTCCTTGATCTCCTCGCG
This sequence comes from Fusarium sp. JS1030, assembly GCA_000966855.1. Taxonomy (NCBI): domain Eukaryota; kingdom Fungi; phylum Ascomycota; class Sordariomycetes; order Hypocreales; family Nectriaceae; genus Fusarium; species Fusarium sp. JS1030. The sequence continues at coordinate 340,438 of JWIW01000082.1, forward strand.
CGAGATTCTCTCAATCTCCGGAACAGATATATGGATGTCGAGGTTAATAAGATGGTAAATGATCAGGGCCACTTGTTTTGAGGCCAGATGACGCGTGGAATCCTTTGGGTCCAGGCGACTCATTATGCCATGCCATCGCTTGAGAAGACTCTTGATCTCTGCAAGTTGGAGAGCTGATGACGTCCTGAAAGGGGTCCGAGAGCTTTGGTTCATCATACGTATTTGCGGCAAACACTGCATGAGCTGACAACGGTGGCAAATAAGTGTCTGAATGGGATACAGGAGAAGACGCATATGAAGGACTTGTAGATCCTCATCGAGATGATCAAGCTTGTCTTCTAGGAAGAGCTGGAACAGCTCGCTGAGAGAATGCGCTGACATCTGTCGTGAGGAGACCTCATGGTGACCTCCCGATAATCCATCAGACCCGTTGTTAGTGCCCGAGAACAGCGTTGCGCTTTTCTCCAGCCAGAGATCGTCGCGTTGGGGCAATGTAATCTCCAGCTCCCCTATAGGTAGCATGGGAGCATCATCGTAAAAGATGCTGACTTCCTGGTCTACAAGAACCCAGCTGTAAGCTAGCCTGGAGCAAGTTCAGTTAGGACAGTGTCTGATGAGGAATCAACTTGGCTAAACCCACCTGGACCGGTACTCCCCATATCTCCATTGAGACCCGTCTCGGTCCCAGATACCACAATTTCCCGGTGAGCGTTTCACGAGCGGGCTATCGTGTTTGAAAACACCGTAGAATCGTGCCATCTGCCAGCGGATCTGGAGTTAGCTTTTGCAGAAGCCATAGCAAGCTACGGGATTCATTGACTTACCCCGAGAAAGTTGTATCTCTGTCCCTGGCTCAAGTCCATCAAGTGCTTGTCTCCACTAAAGGCCGCTTCCAACGTCCATAACAGGGCACAATGAAAGGTCAGTCTTGATCTCGGCATCTGTGTTTCTCGTTCGACGAAATTTGTTAGAGCCACCTTGCAAAGCTCGATCATGCCAATAGACAGCCTTTGTCCTTTGGCACTCTCATCACGCATCATCCCATACGCAATCATCAAAACAAGTAATAATGCTGACATATTCTCTGATGTACCTTGCAATAGTGTGTTTGGATCCAGCGACAACTGGGGCACGATGGGGTAAAAGGGCTCGAAGCTCGTCAGATATTTCTCAAGATAGGTGTGCAGCACCAATGTCGGCGGCAAGAGTAAGAAACCGATGGAACTTCTTCTCTGGAGCCTCAGCCGTGACTCATAGTCTGCCTGACGAGGGCTCCCGTTCAAGCCGTGCAGTTCACATGCCCACCTGAAAAAAGTTTGCATGACAACCAAGAGGCGCTCTCTGGAAGAGTCAGCCAAGGGAACCTTGTCGAGCATTTCGTGGCTTTCAAAATGTTCCAGTCGCCAATGGTCAGGTCTTTCAGCCACTGGAGTCAGAAAACCGAGGTTCTCGCCGAGATGGGCTATATTCTCGCCTGATCGGATCGGAGCCGTATCAAATGGGCAAGGTGTACATCGGCATATGCTCCAGTAGTCGGTCCCATGTCTTGCATAGTTGTAGTCATCATTAGAAGACGGTGCGGGATTATCAATAGTTGTTCCTGGTGTAGGGGATTGGATGGAATGCTGGCTGTCTCTCGGAGAAATGTCACCCTCGGGAGCTCTTCCACTGCTGAGAATTTCCGTGTCAACAGATAAATCGACGGATGTTCTTTTTTCTGGATCATGATTCAGTTGAGGGTCAACTGATGTAGACGGAGTGTCCAAGGGGATTTCAAATCCGCTCAGAGGCCTGCCATTATCTGTAGTAATGTGCCCTGGTAGACTGATATCGGCAGATACAGAATCCAGAAATCGAGTCCAGTCAAGATTGGCATCTAGGTCTGCATCCCCAAGCGTAAGGAAAACGCTCATATCGAAGTCAGTATCCAAGGCACAGCTAGGGCTATTGGGGCCCATCGGATCTTCAGGCCGTGGTTGCAGATCATGACTTGACGCCGAGTGCTGCTCGTTCTGCGGTGCCGGGATAGTGACCTCGGCCTCTGATGGAGACCTCGCCTGGTACAGGTCCGGAGCCACAACGATTTCACCGGGACTGGTTTCTATACCAGCATCGTGTGTAGTCACATGGGCGTTGTTTGGTGTGCCGATAGAGACAACAGCATTGGACGACGGGTTAGCAGACGCTGTTACCCCCCCTGCTCCAGCACGACGAGGTGTTCGTGGGACACAGGCAATGCCCTTAGTGGAACATCGTCCACATGGGAAGAGATGGTCGCATCTCGTTTTGCTCTTTGCGCAACTGCGACAGGCCACTGGAATAAATCTTGGACGAGCATGGGTGGTTTTGCCCCGTGGTACCATGGCCGGGTAACTGGTTGTGATGTCACGATGGGTGGCTTCATGCTTAGAGGCAAGATCACTGATCGTAATCGTGGAGAAATCAGTACAGGGCCCGGTCTGTCCATCAAGCAAGCAAATACGCACCTGCGACTAAACGCATGGCCACAGATCCTGCACGAAAAGGCTCGTACTTGAGTATCTGTTCAGCACGCCAGGTTAGAGGTAGCGAGGTTTGGCTTGGCTGACGGGACAACTCACGAGAGAGCATGTGTCGGAGAAGATGGGCTTGACGGGCAAACTCCCGCCCACAATAGGTGCAGAATCCCATGGTCGATTGCTCTGCTACGGCAGTTCCGGTGGGTTTGCGGACCAGATTTGCTCTGGGTCTGGGAGTGCAAGGAGATGAGACTGGCGAGAGCAACGACGGGAAGTAGACGGGGGTCCGAGAGCAGAGTGGGTTATGCACTGACCGTCGGTCTTTTCGGGTGCAACCCGGTGGTTCCGATGGGACAATTCCAGATGCCGAGCAAAGACAAGGATATGCCGGACTGGGGTGGAGACTGGATCATGCGGGGTGCTCTTTAACTACCGTCTAGGGGTCCAATGAGTTGAGCTTAGAAGCAAGTGGTTGTGACAGCAACTTCCAAGAGCACTCTTCACCACAGCAGAAATGGTTGATTGGGAAAATGACTCCTTCATGGCCGAGTGGGACAAAACGTATGTTGCCACCAACCTGAAGCCTGGCGCAAAGTCATACGACCGGGATCTCTTCCTCCAGCTCGACCAAGAGCTCGCCGGTGTCGACGAGACAATGCAAAACTGCAGTTTCGCAATTATTGTGCGTAGCGACGCGAGGTTCAACAAGACAGCCTACAAGCTAACTAACTTCGCTCCCAAAGGCGGCCGTATGTTGCGCCTTGGGTCGTGCAGACGTGGTAGGCCGCCTCTTTGACGATTTGACAAAGAACAGCCAGCCCGAAGAATCCCAGAAGGTCTTTCTTCAGTTTCGAGAGGCTGTTATTACGGTGCTTCCATATCTAGGCTTGCCTACTTGCATCCCTGCTTGTTACGGCCTCATTGGCGTTGTCAAGAGAAAAGGACCCCAATACGCTGCCCCCACGAGACTACGCAACCCCGCCATCGAAGCCCAAGATGCAATCCGGGGCACCGAGCTTCGGAAGCGCATCTACACGGGCGTGGGGAATGGGGAAATTTTCGGCTTAATGGACCAATACTTTGCAGATTTTAGTACGTTCTCCGATATCCCAGGCGTGCATCATGGGCGAGTAGCTTAAGGAAGCTGCAGCATTCTTCTCTAGTGTCGTCACCTGGGGCTGGTTGATTGCGCCCGTGAGTGACCAGGTTTTCGGACTTCAGTCTACTCATTTGATCGCGGCGTCTGCAATCATGGCACTCGGCGCTGCACGCCAGACCAGGAGCCATCTCAAGGCGACTATTGGCATTGGAAACTCGCCATACCTGGTCAAGGTTGTAGTGGGAGTTGTTGGTCGGCTGGCAGAGTGGGCGGATAGGCCTGTGCCAAGTTTTGATATAGATGCGCTCGCAGATGAGATGCAGGCAGCATTAAAGCATTGAAACAGAAAAAGCAAGTTATTACAGCTTTACTCAATACACTGCTTGCTCACACTGTATGTCAAGTTCCCGCCGTATGAGGTAGTCCAAGTCGCCCATGTTCTATTGCTATTGATTGACAGCCCTGTTTTTTGTCCATTTTGCTCTTTCTTGTATCCACGTGGTGTAGTAAGGCTTCGGTGTGTATGCCACACTCCGTGTAATTGATCGAATTCACGCGATTGTACCACCATCATGCATGCTCTACATCCAGCCTAGAAAATGCCTGTGTCCTGTATAGATTAGCATAATCGATGGCATTTACTGGGAGCAACTTGACCCCTGTGGTAACCGTATGAGAATTGAAGAATAGATGGAAAGATCTGATGCATTATGCCACAAACGGTCAGAGAAGTCAACCTCTAGTGAAGCAATCAACCAAATAAGTTTCAGAAAAGGGATTGCAACCAAGCTCCTAATAGCAATATTAAAGATGATACATGTTTGATCATTGAGTTTATACTGCCAACAAGCAGCAACCCGCTGTTCTCCTTATTTGATCCAACCAATAGGTCGATCTGGGCCCCAGACTGACATTGCGTCATCCGATATCGAAGCCTTTCCCACCTTGGTAGTATTGTTCACAACGTCTCCATCGGCATAGTGCTGAAGAAATTGGATTAGCTTCTCTCCAGAGGATATTCCATGGATTCCAGACACACCTCAATCATGAACCCAGACGTGTCCCACCAATAATCAAATATTTGAGACCCCAGAAGATGACGCCCAACCCCCCACATTATCTTGTAGCCCTTCTTCTCCAGCCAGCTTGAGGTGGAAGTTAGAGATAAACTCTGCCACCATAGAGGGGAATAAGTGCTTACCGATGGCCCAAGAGCTGTGTGTCGAAATCATGGACTTCGAAGGATGTATGGTGTATACGTCGCCTTGGAGACTGGCCTAGGAAGAATGTATGATGGTCTGTGTATTCTTCTCCACGATCAATATGGAAAAACGCCGCGCAATCTATTCTTCCACTGTCGCCATCGGCATACACGATGTCAGATGGTACTAGATTGAATGTTCGGATATAAAAGTCAAAAGAACGCGCAAAGTTCTCAATGCAGATTCCAAAGTGGCCAATCTAAGCAGTGTTAGACATGCAATTCACCATTGGCACACTCACTCACTCGGTAAACAGCAGCTGGCCCTTGTGTGAAACGTTGATATGCCCCCAACCGCTGCTTCTTCGTTTCATAATTCAGGATCAATTCAGGCGGAATATTTGTTTCATTTTCCTTGTCCTGCACTTGACCATGTATCAAATTCACCGGAAAGTCGTCTGGATCAATGATTGTCACCAGGTTCCCACCTCCTGGTGCGTCATCAAGCCACTTAATTTTGCTGGCACCCGGGAGTTTGCTCGCCCTGTAAGACAGTCACTTCTTGTTCCTCGACATTTCCTTGACTTGGGATAAAGAGAGATGTACCGCTCCAGATCTTGATAGCTTTCGACAAGGAAGGTGTTGCCCAAATATTTCGGTTCGGGCCCTTTTACAACCACATACTCATACGGATGAGTACCGTAGCCTTTCCACCATATCATTTGATCTGTTTCTTTCACAATATGCATACCGAAATCTTGATCACGCTTAGTCACTGTAATAAGATAAGAACCAAAGAGGCTTGGCGTACCATTCAGGAACTCGGTGATTTTGGGAATGTCTGCATGTTGATATCTGCAATGATTCAACTCAACAAGTCGGATGTGCTGGGTTCCATCAATCTGCAGGCGTGCCTTCCATGCATCTTGGTCTTCGAATTCATTGGGAATAGCGTGCCATGCGTCAATCGAAGCTCCTGTATTCTGCTTCGCGTGGTTCTTGGAGATGCTCATTTTTGATAGACCTTCCAGAGTTGCTTTGGTAACTTGGGTTGGTCAAAATGAAAGAGGCTGATAAGGTTTTTACTGATCCTGTCTAGATATTGGACCGCATGAGTCCACCAATTACTTACAAGAGATAATTGCATCCACCGGAGTACCGAAGGGGACGAGCGGAAGTGGGTCGCTTGAACGGGTGGGTAAACACCGAGTACCCCAAAAACTAGGTATCCCAATCCCTCCAGGGATGTCCCGGCACTTAGGATCTTTCACAGCGCGGACCTCCGATACTTTTTCGAGCCATTCCTGGGCGTTCTCGAGAAGCCCAGGTTCCCTAAACTGGGTGTGGCGATCAGGCGTGGGGTGTGTCAGCGCAAGTTGAAGGAATAGGAGATGTTTGCAACCTAAATAGTGTATTAAAAGTTACTACATAAACTCGTTCTTGCTCTCTTGAATGCAGGATGCCCTCACTATAACGAAAAAAACACACAGTTACATATAAGTGGCGAACAGGTGTTGACCACAATCCGAAAATCACCTGCACATCGTCTCGATTGGTGTTCTTGAACATGGTAAGGAGCCGGACGAGTGCCGTGAAGCTTTTTAATTTCTTTCTGCTCATAAATATTAGGCAACCGAGCTTAAGACTTCAGTCTTAGTCGTAGGAGCTGGGCCGGCTGGGTTACTTCTCGCTTTCCAGCTTGCCAAACATGGTGTCAAATGCATCTTGGCTGAACGCAACACTGATACAACAAAATGGCCCAAGATGACGCTGCACAATGCCCGAACTATGGAGCTTTTGAGACGCATGGGTCTAGAGGACGGTGTCCGGTCTGCAGGTGTGTTTCCATAGTTCTACTCGGATTCGTCAACTCACTGTCCTACGAAGGTGTGCCTACGCATTTCAATTTCCGATCTATATTCCATTCCGGCTTCTCTGAGGGCGGTCGTTATCTTGGCGCTTGGGTGAGTAAAGATGGATCCAACGTCGAAAAAGGTCACTGATCGTTTTCCAGGAAGCAGCCTCTCCAGATGACTGGACAAAAGAGTATGCCAAATCCAATGATGGGACATTGCCGCGTGTGCCATACCAGCGATGCGCTCAATCGGCATTCGAAAAGTGGTTGAGACCAGCTATCGAAAGGATTGAAAACATTGATTTGCGATATGACACGACATTCGAGTCACTGGAAGAACAGGACGATCATGTGGTCTCGTATCTTAGCGAGGGCAATGGGAATAAGCTCATAGTGACGAGCCAATACGTGGTAGGCTGTGATGGAGCTGGAAGTCGCGTAAGAAGGAACATTGGCGCAACTTTGAGCGGAGGTCCAGTGTAAGTCTCATTTGATGACCAACTAGTCCACAAGACTAATACGTGACAGGCCTTTCGCATACTATCTTGTCAGCTTTGTTTCCCATGACTTCGAAAGGCTTAGGCCAGAGGGCCAAAACTGGCACATCTTTTTCACCAGTGGTGGATACCTAATTGCGCAAAACGAACACGACATCTGGACTGTTCACAAATCAATTGCGTTGGGCACCGACGTCAGCAAGATCGATCCCTATCAGGTCATTTACGACGCTTTGGGAGGATCGACTGGAATTCCCTACAAAGTTGATGTAGAGGAGATTCTAGTCACCAGTTCTTGGCGCCCAGCCATCGCCCTTGTGGATAGATATAGATCCCAGGGCGGGAGAGTATTCCTTTCTGGTGATTCAGCACACCAAAACATTCCGACTGGTGGCTACGGGTATAATACCGCAGTGGGTGATAGCACGGGACTTGGCTGGGCGCTTGCCGCTGTCATCAATGGCTACGGGGGAGAGCACTTGCTGCAAGCATACGAGATCGAAAGAAGACCTGTCGCTGCACGAAATCTCGAATACTCGGGCATTCACGCACAGACTCATCGCAAATACGTCAACATGGTGTTAGAAACCGGACCCCATGTTATTCTGCAGAACTCTGAAGAAGGCGAACAATTGCGCAATCGTGTCACAAAGCATATCAATACCGAGAACATCGAGAACTTTTGCTATGGCGTTGAGCTTGGATATAGATACAATGGCTCGCCCGTCATCTTCCCGGATAGAGAGGAGCCTGAGCCCACATGGACTGTGACCGACTATATCCCTTCAACGTGGCCTGGCTCTCGTCCGCCACATGTATGGCTTGATGGAAAATGGGGTCAAGTCAGCATCTTCGATCTCTTTGGAAACGACTTCACACTTGTAGACTTCACCAACCACGGACAGTTCATCAAGGCATTTGGACCAGTGGCCGAAAAGTCAAAGATCCCAGTCAAGATGGTCCATCTTCCCTATGAGAGACATGTACGGAGACTCTGGGGAAGGGACGCTGTCCTTATTCGCCCGGACGATATGGTCGCCTGGCGGGCGCCTATTAATGGCCAAGTGCCAGCCGACATCGCCGAGATTCTCGCCATTACCGTGGGACAGAAACCCGCTCTCAGTATAGCTGAGGCAAGAGAGATACAAAAGAAGCTGACAGAGTTTGTTGTCACACAAGGCTTTAAGGCAGTGGTGGGAGGTGTCGACCTGAAAACGACGAGTTACAAGGCTGCATTTCAAATGGAAACCTAAGTTAAGAAAACATTCTTTAAAATCGAAGTCAGTTGACTATATAATCTAGCATTTATTCTTTCATCATTGCTAAACAGCACCTTCTGCATTATACCGAGGCATGCCCTGACGATGCGGTCACTCTAAGCGATGAAACAGCCTCCAGTAGCCTTGCCTAATCCTGGGTGGTTATATTATTCGGCAAGAGAGAGGTCAAATGTGGAATCGTTTAAAACGTGATTAGCCAGCCTGCTGGAACCATGACCAAAGTCGATATCAAGAGCAGAATAAGAAACTTCAAATGTTGGAAGGATTCAGAATCCCATAGCTAGCACGGCCGTTAGCAGCCTGACCGAAGGTGGAGGAGTCCCTGAAAAGAAAGAAAAACGAGGGACCAAGAACGCTAACGCCAACTACCGTATCAACTCAGTAAGTTAAGTAGAGCCTATGGGTCATCATAACCCTGTCCTAATGCTTAAGATTGGTTGGTTAGAAGCTGCTAAGACCCTTAGCTGCGGGTGAGCCTATAAAATGCCATAAGACAGGGATAACTAGACCCACAGGCTCTACCCAGCTTCCTGAGTTGATACGGTAGGGCGATGCAGCTGCAATCGTAGACTTGACATGTTGATATAGATTATTAGGCGCATTCACCCTGATGTTTTTGGATAGCACATCGCCAAGTGTCCAATCAACGTCAACTAGTCATATCAAGTGGTCGAGATCCAACGCATCAATTGATTGAAAGCAGAGAAACTGAGGGATTTTTGGGACACTCGCTGGGGGGACAAGTTACCGCGGGAGGGCCATGAATGGCATGAGCTAATCCGGAGTAGGCACGCTAAATATTACGATACCCCACCTTTTACGGCCGCCATTAATCCCTATCAATTTGCAAGAAATTTCATGACAAGTAGCGACCTGGATAGAACGCTCTACGCTCCAAGATACGCTACACGTCGGTCTCACTCACAATGGCGACTTCTGGATCTTGCTCGACGCAGGCTTTCGAGCTCCAGACGCTCAAGCCATCGTACGAGAAAGGAGCAGCACCTTTAGAACCGAACCCAGTTTTGTCCACAACCGGTCGTCGGCTTGGGTCTTGCGATGACCATGATCAGCCAAGCCAAGAAGAAGACACCACCGTATCGGCGCCCTCAACTGCCGTCTATGCTGTGGAGAAATGGAACTATCCCAAAGGCAACGCCTTCAGAGTCGCAGCCGTATTCTGGAGTCTCTTCGTCTCGGGTGCCAATGACGCAGCGTACGGTGCCCTCATCCCCTACCTAGAGACCTACTACGACCTCTCATACCTTGTTGTCTCCCTCATCTTTCTGTCTCCCTTTGTCGGCTTCATCGTCTCGGCTGCCATAAACAATTGGCTGCACCTGAAGATCGGACAGCGCTGGATCGCCTTTCTGTGCGGTGCGTGCCACGCGATAACATACCTGATTCTATCTCAGCATCCGCCGTACCCCGCGCTGGTTTCTGCCTATGTCATTGCGGGCTTGGGGAATGGGATCGGCCTCGCGGCGTGGAACTCGTTTATGGGCAATCTTGCCAGATCCAACGAGCTGTTGGGGTTCATGCATGCGTCGTATGGGGCGGGCGCGACTGTGAGTCCGTTGATCGCGACCAGTATGATCACTCAGGGACATCTAGGCTGGTACCACTTCTACTATGTGCTTGTGGGTTCTATTCTATCTGTGCGGTTTTCAATTAGGTATAGACTAACTCTTTCCATCTGCAGCTGGCCATGGCAGTCATCGAGACGATGACTCTAACATATTCATTCTGGCCCAAGACGGCCCAACAATACCGTGAAACAGTTCTTATCGAGGGCACGCGCAGCGAGGGCACACGATCCGCTCTCTTCGTCATGCCGCATGCTCGTGTCGTCTGGCTGTGCGCCTTGTTCCTCCTTGGCTATGTTGGTGCTGAGGTGGCGCTGGGGGGCTGGGTTGTGCAATTCATGCTCCGCGTCCGCAAAGCAGATCCTTTTGACGCGGGCATGACGGCCGTGGGCTTCTGGCTGGGCATCACTGTAGGACGCATGGTCCTTGGCATGGTGATTCCCAAACTGGGCGTCAGGCTCTCTCTCATCATCTTCATCCCCATCACAATGGGCTTGCAGCTCATCTTCTGGCTGGTGCCGCAGTTTCATGTATCAGCCGTCGCTGTGGCCTTGCAGGGCTTCTTTCTGGGACCCATGTTTCCCTGCGTCATTGTGGCCGTGACGATGCTTCTGCCGCGTCATCTTCACGTCAGTGCCATCGGGTTCATTGCCGCGTTTGGAGGCAGCGGTGCGGCCGTGCTGCCTTTTGCAGTTGGCGCCATTGCGCAGGCCGAGGGGGTCCAAGTTCTTCAGCCAATTATTCTCGCCATCCTGGTTGTGCTCTTGATCATCTGGCTTTGCCTACCTGCGATTGAAAAGAAGAAGGGTTGATAAATTCTGGCTTGTCTCGTTTGGATTGGTTGGCATTGGATCAAGGAGAATGTCACCAAAGACAACTAAGTAGGCACTTCGATCGAATTCACCGAGCAGGACTGAGAGTGGTTACAGGTGCATTGTCCTCTAAATAGAACTGTGAAATGGGAGGCTATGTATCTAGACAACTGGGAAAATCCAACTTTTATGAAGAACGAGAGGTCCGTTCGCGGAAGATGATGGAGCTCGACCCAACAACTTCTGAAGGTGTCGCCGAGCTTTGGCCATCTGGTGTCCTTGCTATCCGTTCAAGGGCGAAACAAGTCGGACGCTCCTCAGGCAAAGTTGCCCTGTCCATTGCAACGAGCCAGAGGAGGGTTGTCCTGTTCCCTGATGCACATGGAAATAGCACCCTGAACCCAGTCGATGCCGTTGTAGCTACCGTCCTCGTGGCTATCAGCATACCAGGTGCCAATCTCTGTAGCAGAGCCAATACAGCCGCGGAAGACACGGCCAGATCGTCGGGTCGTGGTGGGCTTGGTGATCATAACGCCGCAGTTGCCGTCCTTGACACTGCCTTTGGTAAGAGTCGAAGCCGTGGTGGTCCAGGTCTTGGTGTAGTCAATGCGAAATGTTGCGGTGAGAACTTTCCAAAACTTCTCTGCATTGATGCCCGCGCTGACAGTGACTGCGTTGGAAACGCTGTAGCCGTCGGTGACAGTGATATCCATGTCGCCGACGGCACAGAGCACAGGCGACATCTGGACGTCCCAGTCGATGAAGGTTTCGGTCTTGTCGGTGATGATGTACTCGTCGTTGTCGCAGCGTTTGCTGAGCCCGCGTTTGGTCTTGTCCACTTCGGCCAGCTTGGAAGTGTTGACTGATCCCCAAGAAGGGTCAAGCTTGGGTGGTCCGATGGTGACACCCGCCTCCTTCAAAAGTGCGAGGTATTCATCCACCTTGACGACGTATGCTATATATGGATTAGTATTCCATGTCTGTCCTAGCCTTCATCGTCTTCACTCACTGCCATTGCCAAGGCCAACAATCACGTCGTCTGCCTTGAGGTCATACCCAGGCGTCCACTTGGGTGCGTTCTTGAAGGGAGTTTCGTTGAGAGGCGCTGCAACTGCGGCGGCAGCGAGAAAAATGCCAAAAAATCCAAGAAAATGCATGTTGGTCAGAGCGAAAGTGTAGGTCTTGTACGTGAACGAGAGTGTAGGCCTTTTATGTAAAAGAGAGGAACTTTTCTTGTGAGCGATGAGAAACTGTGTGTTGTGGTGAAGACTCTCTTTCTTGGGCAGAGGAACGAGCAGCTATTTATCTGTATTAGTACCACAGCCACCAAAATGTCTCGACACTTGACCATTGACCACCTCACATCGACCAACTTCCCGCACTCCTGTCTCCCATCTGCTCCTATCTGCTCTCGTCTTCTCTCACCTGCTGTCTCTGCCCCAACTACCGAACTCGAACACGCATAAGATACGGCCAAGCCGAACCACTTGACGCGTCAGTTCATTTAAACAAAGTTTTCCGATGAAGCATCGTAGCCTCCTGCAGTTGCCTCTTTTGAACAAATTTCTAGAAAGGGATTTAAGACTCGTCATGTTTTTCCGTCAACTTCTACAAATCGAATGGATGAACTCGCTGAATACTACACTTAGAGTTTATCATGAAGCTGTCAAGTTGCAAGGATATTCAACCTGCCAGCATCTGGTTGGCGGGGATTGAAGGGGTCTGTTTCTAAGTACCCCTGTTCAGCTGTCGGTCCGATAGTTTGTATATACGGATTCCCCAAACTGATGAGGCGCATGGTTTCATGTATTATTGATTGCTTAATTGGAGAGCTATTACTTTGGCCTGTAAGTGGAAGGTGGTTTCACGCCCTAGCAATGGATAGTGTTCTGATATCCAAGTCAAGAAAAGACCACATTGAAACCGTTAGTGTAAGTCAGCCTATAAGTAGGCAGAGTTGCACGACTAGTCAAGTACTCAACCACAGCAGACAACATTCTTCTTCTCTCTAGCCCATTATCATACAGTTAGACCGATCATCATGCAGTACTCTCTGTTTGCCTCCTTTATCGCCATCTTTGGAGTGTAAGTCACTCTTCCCAGACGCCCAATGCCATAGCTAACAATCACACTATCAGCGTCCATGCCGACCTCCACAAGTCTGCTGCGTGCGTTGCTGGCAGGGACGGGTCTACTTTTGAACTCCTACCTAATGCGACTTCATGCGCTTGTGGGTTTTATCTGAATCGAAACACCGGTCAAAACCATTGGGATCAGTGCCCTGATTGCACTTTTGTGAGTTCCATTCTCTCCTCTGCATCTTCTTACAGCTAACTTATGATATCAGGATGGTACCATCTGCAACTCGGCCAACGGTCATATTGGAGGTGATGAGGTAAGTAGCGGACTCGATGTGGAAATTGGAGTTGTCACTAACGTCTCTACTGTTTACCTATTATTGTGAGGAGAAGTGTGGAGCGCAGGGCGCCGAGGCGGACTCATGAGCTTATTCTTACTATCGCTGGAAAGCGTTTCATCTAGAAGCTTGCGTAGCTCCCTTGTATCATAGCAACTGATACAATTTTACCAACCTCCCACACGAGCAAAATATGCAGTACTGCCTGTCAATCCACAACGATGAGAACCTTTGCTACAAATCATTTTACGTATCTCTGCACTCAGATAATAGCCAAGAACCCAAATCCGTAATACTAGTTCCAGGAATCAACCACACTCTGAAAGCAACAGTGGCTGAGCCCCCATTTTGAGTTCAATTCTGCCCACGACGAGAAAGGTTGTTGGTTAGTTACTTACTTCTTAACAGTTATCTGACCGATGACTATTAGAACCAGTCTTGGACACACCAAGAGTCAGCGACGGATATTTTCTTGGAAATCTCTTTGCATCTTTTCCGTCGTTGTCAACTCTCCGACAACCTAAGGCGTCAGAGGCAGTGGGAGCTCCGTCCGTTTCGACCCCGAAATATACTTTGCGAATGACTTCATCCTACCCTGTTGGAAACGGCTACAGCTTGTCTGACTTACTATACCGGCTACAACACCAGCTTCCTGCGTCCATTGTCATAACAAGGGCGTAATCATAGGTACAAGTGTCCAAGAAGAAAATCCATTACTAGGTTGGTTTCACAGCGTTGAGCAAATGGCGGAAGATCATGAACTAGACGAGTTTGAACATGACCACGAGAGATAAAGGCTGAAATGAATCACAGTACAAGACAATTTGTGAGCTGTTCTCTTGGCTTAGTGTCTGTAATGAATAGTGATCCTCCTGGTCCAAATTGAATGATATGCAGATATGACATGGTATTTGGACTCTGACTGAGGCGCCATAAATCCCCTTAGGGGCAATACCAAGGAGCTTTTGAACTCCAAGACCACTTGACGCTATAACTTCCAAAGACGGAATAGAGTTGTAAGAAATGAATGTGGTTGCTGGTATAGGAACAAAGGGCCCATGCAGCACGGATTGAACGGATGCATGCGTACACCCTGCCAGATATATTAAATACCCAACCAGAACAAAGACACCTAACTACCCGTTTAGTTACATAGCGACCCCGTGGGAAATCCCTGAGGTTGTCAAGGTTTCAGGTCTTATCGGCCCGACACGTTTCATCTGCCCTGCAGTGATCTAACGAAGCAATGACTGGCAGGTCGAGGACCTGTCATCCTGTCAAATACTCGGCCCGGGCCGTCCGGCGTGGGCACACAAGAGACTTGGCTTACACGGCAGTATTGATACAACGTCGCCGTTGTAGCTGAGACGCTGGATTTATGCGGTATGGATCATTCGCCCGAGACCGAAAGGGAATGGCCTCATCAACTACCATAGAAGAGGCATGGGGTTTGCTCCTTCGACAAACAGCTATCTATTAAGTGGGCTATCGGAGTTCCGGGGTTAAATCACTCTGACCGCATAGATACGCTGTTGGCACTACCACAACTAAAACTCGATTCTGCAAGAACATGCCCACGGCAAGAATATCACAATTTGCTCAGCCGTGTGTTGCATATCTTGTATTCTGCTATCTTGTCTTATCTTTTCCCTTCTCGCTCACTTTTGAGTTGCCTTTTTGTCTCCCTTATCCCGCTACTGGTTTCATGTCACCCACCAAGCGTCTCTCTGTCATCAGATCTCTCGCCTACGATCGTGCACTTCACTCCGCCATTTGCACGTTCCATTCTTAAATATTTCGCACGCACCCGTCATTGATCCTCCGGGTTCTCCTAATTTCAATCTCGCGCTCGCCTCCTAGATATCTCATTCGCTCCGTCCCTCGCTCTCTGATGCTGTGGGTCGCACCGTTGGTCTAGTATCCTTGTAGTATGTCACCCACAATGCACAATAATGAGCAGGAATACCTTAATTACAGTGGTCTCGATTAAAACCTAGATCAACTATGTGATGGTAGAATATAAGGCTTTACCAAATATTACCTTCATAATTTTTAGAAATATTATATCGTTGGCGTTGCGCACTGAGTGCATCCGTGTAAGATGATTGGTCGGTTTGACTAGACACACCATCAATCTTTCGACCATGGCCAGGGACCGAATTGTTCTGGCGGAGAGCCATGGTCTTGCACTGATAAGGTGATATTCTAGTTGACATCGAGGCCGGATCAATTAATAGGAGATTCAATGGTAACAACACCCTGTCATCCTGATACCTGCCTTCAAATATTGAACCCGGCCCCATGTCTTTATCACTCTTCTTCAGCGCGGCCACATCATCCCATACCTTAGTCTAGCATAAATCCTACATCTCACGTCTCTTTTTAGGTTAATCTTCAAGCATGTGGCATAAGGTAAACTGACATCAATGTGGCTGCTGGCGTCGAACATAGCTTAAGTGGCCGCCGGAGCGCCATCGTTCGGGGTGCTCGTAGCCTCGTCCCCCTCCACTCCAAATGAACGGCGGCACTGCAAGGTCAAGCTGGCAAGGCACACATGTTCATCGTCTCCAAGTATCTAGACATTATCGTCAACAATCTAATGTAGGCGGTCCCAGCAGTCCGGCCTCGGTGAGCTCAATAAGCTCGGTCATAGACTTTTCTTCCCAGAGCCATAAGCTGATGTGCTTTGAAGGGTGTTTGTGAAGACTCGCCATTAAGATACCAACACCTCTTTCCAGCCAACGTCGTACCTATCGCATTGGCAACACCGCTGTCGACGTGGTCCGCAGCATCTCAGCGGCAAACTGCAAAAGCACCAACCAAATCTTTGACTCGGCGTCTACTAGTCTAGTCCCCGCGAGATCAAAAGTGCGGCCGTCGCCAGTTACTTGGGCACATTTAGCAGGGCTAGTGGAAAGTAACGGCAGGATCGTGAAGAATGAATCAAACAACAATACAAAGTTTATCCAGATGTAGGAGCCAACTCTAGGCAACCAAGAACTCGGGCCACAGACAGCATGCATGGCGAAAATCTCGTTCCGCACCATCGCACATGTCCCTGTCATTGTTGGATAAGATTCATCCTTCTGTGCCAGTTGAGCGTACTGTCCGACTGGTAGACTTCACCAGTCGTTTGGCAATGGCTCATTCAGCTCTCCGTGAGTGAGCTAGACAATCGCCTAATTTGAGTATGGGCTTTTGCGGGTAAAAAGGCTCAGTGGGATATCCAGCTCACTGTGTCCCCCTGATTGTGGGTTAATATTCCGCGGATATGACGGCATGTGTAACTTGTTCCGGGACCTCTAGGCGCTGAAAAGATTGCAGCCGAGAAGCCTTTGGCCACACAGACGTATCTTGTTCCATGTGGAGTCCCGACCATCTAGGATTGTGTCTCTTGGCTGACTGGGTGACCGATTGTTCACACCCTCGTCATCAGGGCACATACTGCTGCAAAGTTCAGGGCACCAATAATGAACCCTGTGTCGCCAATGATGTCGGCCTAACCTCTTTCCAGCCCAACAGGCCGGGACCAGACCAGGCTACCTCACCCCTGTAGGGCATGCTCGAAATGCTTGACTTGGCCCAAGGCCGACTATTGGCCATCCAGATCCGTCAGGAGCCATTCTGTTTAAAGCAATCGGCACATTGACCCTGATGCACGCATGGTTGACAGTATCTCTGCGAGACCCATCAAGCTAAAGACAGGGCTCGAGAGACCCATGCTTAGCGAACTTGTCGTCTCGGCGTTTGACCCACACTCCCCCTGCCAACCCCGGTATATCCGGCGCAGTTCCCATCTTTGTAAAAGGAAGAAGCAAAGGGATGAAGAAACCATCAGATGACCCACAAGCATTTTGGACAAGACGTCAGGCAAGCCATCGAGGCACCAGATTCCAGGGTGAGGTTAGATCGGGGTTTCCAACCGCGCTTCGAGAACATGTTCTTGCGTTTAGACCACGAGCCATCTTGGCCTAGTCCCTGGATCCCAGCATCAAAAAGCGGCTGTGGGACCTAATGAGCCGGAATGCCCGAGCCGTGTCTTGGCAAGGCACTTCAAATGGATTCATGCTGGGGCTGATCGAGCCCACAGAACGAGGGGGCAGCGGATCATGAGGCAAGCGAGGCGGCAAAATTCTCTGTGATAAGGCTGACGACGCTGAGAACCAACGTGCGTCATTCGTCCCGTCCCTAAAAACAGCCATGGCCAGACTAATTGTGGGCCGGATTATTGCCCGATCAGTCGAGTGCCAGGCCGGGTTGTGCGCTAGTATAGGGTAGCCACAGAGGAATTGATTCGGCAGACTCGGAGATACTACCGCAGATCATCGCCAGTCGAGTCCATCAAAAATTGGGTCATGGTCTCTCTCTAAGCGGCGACAAGGATGGTTGGTGTGATGACGAACCCAATGCTAACAGTTGGGCCCATATTGCGTCTTGAAAGGGTAATTCGACATATTGCTCTGGTCACTACTGTGAAGTTGCTTTACTTATTCAAAAAGCCTAAAAGCCTTAATTGCTGTCTGAAGACTACTGCCTATGGACTTACTAAGTCGTAAACAAGACCCCAAGGCAGGATTCAGAGCAGCAGCGGAACATGGTTGCCCAAGGCTTGTGTAGGGTATCGAAGACAAATAACTGACATCACGTGACCACACGATCACCGGAACTGGTGAGCTTGAATATATCTCGTTCCTAGTGGTTTGTCAAAGATGTCACTAGCCCATCTGCTGTATTCTTGTGATGTACTTCTCAATCGTTCAATATTATTATGCTCGGTACGATCCGAATCGCTTCTTTATCCTAACAATCATGGGCCTCACGTACAAGTCGTTCAACCGATCCCGCAAGTAATGGTTAAATCCATAAGTCAAGGCATTCGCCAGTCCAACAAACTGTGTCGAGGCCTGGAGGGCAGCAATGGTCGTTTTCGAGTTAGGGTTCCCTGACGCCTCCATGAGTCTATTGACCAGCCCTGGTGCCCAGAGAATGACGTACATAATCGGGTATCCATTAAGTAACATCATCCTCTTGATCTCGGTTTCGACGTCATGGGCTCTAGGACGTATGGGAAACTCGCTTGCGTTGGTTTGCAAGACGTTGATCTGAGACTGACTTCTGGTATGTGATTGCCGTTTCGTCTGCGATGATTCGACACACCCATCGTTAGAGACTTCTAGAAATACCAGCTCTGACCCTGACTTGGATGCCGTTGGCCGATGCCGGATAGATCCTTCTCTGGTTCTGCTCTGGCTGGCCTCACTTTCGCCGGCTTTTTTCGGCCGCAAATTGCCTGTGTCATGCTTCCTGTCTTCCTGTGACCTGGGCGATTGATGGTCTTCGAATACTACTGAACTCGATGCGGTTTTGTTGTCTCGTGCCTGATTGAACCCATCGAGCTCAGCTTCTTCGTCCGTCATGATTCGAAAACCCATTCTCTTCGAACCGTTCGAGAAAACAGAGTTAATGTTACAATCCATTGATAGGTTGTAAGGTGATTGTTGGGTTCCCGTGGGCTTCGAGTCAAGGTGTTGTCGTAGATAGGCCCAGATATATATGTAGATAAGAATAGTAGCGAAGATGACGAAGAGGCGCCAGCCGTGTGCCATTCCATATCGTAGATCAGGACGACTTGCTGATATCCAACACCAGTTTCCGCCGACTGGCTTCATCTCTCCTTCGATGGTTGGAATCAGGCTCGTAATCAGAGGAAGAACGCAGATAGTAAGGCAAATTAATGTTTTTCTCGTTGTCGACGTGGACGGTATATATATAAACCGTGTTACTGTGAGTAGAGTGACAAGAGCGATGGCCAATATCGAAAAGTCGACCACTTGAGCTGAGAGTTGTCCCACAAAGCCGTTGATGGTACATAAGTCTCCTGGTTTGAGTTCTCCGTTCTGGAGGAACCAGATGCCCGATACAGAATTGTTCAAACTATTGATGTTTTCTGATGATGCGGCACTAAGTTAGCGGCGAAAGAAAGCAAAGACGCGTGAAGCAGTGCGCACCAAATATCACTAACTCTAGAATAAGTACATGACGAAAGCTCTGGAGATGATGGCGGTAGATAATGAAGGAGATGAGAACGAAGGTGGTTGCAAGGTAGGATATCAGACTTCCAGCTAAAGTGACGGCTGAGATGGCCCTGTCGATGTCGATCGCCATATTGGAAACAGTCTATGTCTTACTCGTTCAGCAGCAATAACCTAAAAGAAGATTGAAGAGTATAATTCTCGAAGATCATTGGTATGTATACCAGTTATGCCTCCATATCTCAAAGCTGCAGGTCAGACATATCGAAGCCTGAGGGTTTTGAGGGTTCTGTCGGCCCGACATGAGGCCCACGTTTGGGGCGACACAGGCCAGGGGGTCTCGCCCCGTGTCATTACGGGGTTTCCGGATACCACCCATGGATGGCAATCAGCAAGGTACAGTGAGCTATGGGTGAATATGTCTATGGAAATGAAGTCAGGTAGACCGCCGAGAGGATCGAAGTTGTATAACTTTAAGACACGGATATCTGAGATGTGGCTGTCATGTGGTTCTGCATAACGAAACTTCGCGTCTTAGCATCACTTGGCAACAAGAACCGAGGTTCTCGAAATTAAAGTTTACCCCGTGCTACACATTTCTCATCAATGGGTTCGAAGAAATCGGGCGATCAGATGGACGCTTTGATCATATCATGGTACATTCATCCGGGACGGGGCGACATGAGATGCCTCCCCGAAATGAGTGGATGACGCAACAATCCGGTCACTTCCAGATACTGTCGTGTTGGAAGGGGTTTTAAACAAGTTCTTAATGCTCAGTATTAGTTGTGGCCTTGCGGTAACACTGCTCCGGGCACACACGCGCGACATATGACTGATCCATGTTGCGTTAGCTGTTCCAAAGCCCTATGAGGACTGTCAGAACGGGGCCACCCCTATTGCGCCCCTTTCAGCATCATGTTTTGGCATCCTGTAGAGCTCTTTCTACAGTGTGCTACCCCGCTGGGTCAGGCAGCAACAGGGCTTGATGTCAAGCGCCTGCCTCCTTGTGCAATAGTTATGCTAGAAGCTATGTATGGATCAAAGTTTAACCGAAATGCCGACGTATTGCGAGATTATATTCTAACGCGATGTGATTTGATAGCAACGAGCTACGTAGAATCTGCTTTGTTGAAATAGTGAAAGCGTGATATGATTGTGAAACGGAATGATCATTTTGATAATTGAGAAAAACAATGAGATTTGCTTCGAACACGAAAAGAATCGACTGAAACAAAAAGATTCTTGTGCCTGCCTCTCTACAAAAATCACATCGGCTTCTCTTGTCGACGCTTGATTCCGATGTTGACTGCAATAAGCTTGCGAGTGGTTCCCTCTGTAGAAGCCACCTTGCAGTCGTCCATACAGAACGCATACCTTCTGATCAAGGTTGCTGCAATAATCTTCATCTCTACTTCGGCAAGGTTGCGCCCTACACATCCTGCTGGACCGTGGCCGAATGGAATAAAGGCAGTCCTCTGGCGGCTCGAGAGACTCTCCCATCTCTCAGGTCGGAACTCATTTGCATCAGGTCCCCAAATGTTCCTGGAGCGGTGGATCGTATATATAGGGACGCTCAGGACAGTTCGCGGAGGAAAGAAATATCCATTGAAATGAAGGCCCTGCGAGTCTGGAGGAACCTCGCGAGGAAGCCCAATGCCGAGAACGCTATGAAGTCGCATAGTTTCCTTGATGACGGCATCCAAATATGGGAGACTTCGAACTGTTTCAAAAGAAACAACGGCATCGGGTGCAGCAACAGAGTCTAGCTCGGTCTGCAACTTTTCCAGAGAAGACGATGAGTTTGCCAGGTAGTATATCATGGCAGCAAGGGTATTGCTAACAGTCTCTATCGCTGCCATGAACAGTGTTAGTGACTCGGAAGTGATCTCTTCGAACCCGAGCAGCTCTCCCTTATCGTCTCGTCCTTGTAGCAAGAGTGAAAGCCAGTCTTGGTGATCTGCCTTCCGAGTGCCCGCCAGACGTTCCTTGACATGGGCCGATGTCACTCCCAGAAGGTTTTGCAATCCGTCCATTCCATTGTGGAAGAAGGGATCGGGCAGATAGCGGGCATAAGGCTTTAGCCAAGGCAATACTCCCAAGGTGGCCACTGCGGCGCTCCTGTGCGCGAGACTGTTCATCATCGACACGTAGGACACCTCGTCATCGGAGCGTGTCTGGACCTTGGCTAAATCGGAGCCATTTCGAAGCATCCCGAATGGCTCACTGTAAAGTAGATCGCCAGTGATATCGAAAGACAAGTATCTGACCATCCAATTAGCTGAGTACCTTCATATTGGCTTCCAGTAACATACGTGAACCATCGCCTGCATTCAATCTTAGCAAACCTGTTACGTTGGCCTTCTCCATCAATTATGGCATCCCATTTTTGGACCAAAATCTCTACCTTATTGGCAACACAGGCCTCGGCGGCGCGAGAAGACTTTGGAGCAAAGCTGTGGGCTATGTAACGCCTCTTCCGGGCGTGTTCAGCGCGTTTTCTAGCCGTAAAGATGCTGCGGGTGAGAGAAATAGACGAATCATACCAGGACCTGATCTTGCTTAGCGGTAGTTCTACAAAGTCACTGCTGACAACGTACGACTTCTCCATGCCGTTCCCATGGCCATAGACGAGGTTGATGGCCTTTTCATCAACGATGCTGATATGATCCGGCTGTATACGGACAACAGGTCCCAGGCGTTCGTGAAGATCATACACGGTGTGGGAACGCTTGGATCGGCGACAGATGTACATGAGCCAAAGATTTGAGAACCGGGCCAGAAATGGCCCTGGAATGGCTCTCAAATGCTTGTAAGTCCAGAAGTAAGGGACTAGATAGAATAGCAATAAGGGCAAGAGCCCAACCAAGGGGGCCCAGGGCAACAGGAGCGAGGAGAAAATAGTCATAGTCGAATGGTTTACGAAAGGAGAATGAAATAAATCATCAAAGAGAGGAATAGGAATGGGGTGGAAGAGGGTGAGTATCACTGCCGTGGCAATATAGGATGGCAAGAGGGAAACATGAAGGAGTACGTCTACATTTATTCTACTATAAATGAATACACGCATATCGAACAATATGCTTTTATCTGAGAGATTGACAGGATTTTTCTACACGAGACTTAGAGTACAATGGGTTATGTAACCGAATGAAGAATACCAAAGGCAACCAGAAGTGACCACAGCATTGAAGAAAAAATCGTCTCGGGCAAGTTTGCCCGACAGTCGTCCAGGTGTTTTTGCTACCTAAGCGAGACATGACATACCCGCCCACCCATTCACTCTACGCCAAATTTAGCGGCGGCGTGCACTAAAGTTTTGAAATGCCCGAACGTAGACTGGTATCGTGCGGTCACATCGTGCCTCTAGTAAGTTCCGAACTGTTGTTCCTCTTCTGTCATTAGCCAAATGGCCGGCTGTTTCGTCCGTGCAAGGGGAAAGACGCAGCATAGAGCCTAGCGTATTCGGAAGCCTAAACTAGAAAGGTATGCGTGATGCAGAGTTTAGCCAAGAGTTGTGTGAATCGGCGAACCATTAGATCATCGTATATGCCCAGGTATAGATCTTGATCTTCTTCCGGTAAGTCTTTTCGTGTTTCACAAGTTTTCAACCCGTAACCCAGCATCTAACAACCATGAACCCGTCTCTGCGTGCCCTGCAAACCTAGATTCGACGCGTGTCGCTCCCGGCAACATCTCGAGTATACACTTGTTGCCCTTTGGACATCTGCCGAGATTGAAGAATTGCCGTTCCACATGTATTGCCTTGATTTCCATAGATACCGCATAACAGACCTTCCCAGCGCTTCCGGACCCGCTCACGGGAGTTAATCTTGAGTTTACATCAGGCAAGCATTATCATACCTTGTTACAGATCGGGTTTTTGGGTGCTTAGAGTAAAGCTCTTGATACTTACGGCCCGACATAACTCATCGGATAGTCGGGGTATTCATGCAGATTCAATTCTCAACTAAGACCTTTATTGACCATCCAGCGGGCAGCAATATTATTCGAGGTAACTAGTGTCGGCAATTACAGCTGGGTGACCGTAAACCCCTCCGATACCTAGTTTATGCGCCTTTGCTCTAAAATCGGGAATATTGATGGCATTACGTATGTTGTGTCGGTCCCCTCTCTACGTTGGAGTTGGCAATGAAGCATGTTTCCGGCATGTTGTTGTAATTTAACCCTGGCTGGGAAATACTCGGAAGAAGAGTTAGGAAAATCGCGAAAGACGGCTTTCGCTACTCTATTACACAGCTTCATCATTCGCAATGAGCTACAAGCATCCTTGGCTCTCGGGCAGTGAGCTGCCTGGGGTATGATACAGTTACTCCTGTCTGATTATATAAAACAGAAGTTGGCCTTAAAATCTATCAATCAGATCTTGACGCTTTTCATAACATTCTTCATCATCGTCAGGGCTTTGTAAGACCATACCGTGACGAATTTATATCATCAAAATGCCTTCCGCTACCCATGGTGACATTCCCACCGCCTCATTCGAGACAATCAACTTCTCTGCTCTTGAAAGACGGGACGCAAGGGAGATTGACAGGCTCATGAAGGCAAGCCGCACGGCTGGTTTCTTTTATCTGGATTTCACCAATAGTGGCGCGGCTCGTCTGCCCAAGCAGAAGAGAGACCTTCTCAGGGCCATGGAAGAATATTTTGGGCAGCCCGAGGATATCAAGCAGCTTGATGGCAGAGGAAAGTCCACCCGAGGGTAAGTAGACTGGCAAGCTAGATGACCCAACACTGACTCTGCTTCCAAGGTACGTCAAGAAGGGCACTTTTACCGCCGTCGACCCAAACAGCCCTGACGAGTCGTTTGAGCATCTGGCTGTAGGTCTTCTTGGGTTGTGCCAACCCGCTGTGCTTACTCATCCCTGACCTGTAAAACAGATATCCACCCACGAGTTGGGAACCAACCTTGCTGCGACTCTCCCAACTCTTTTCAAGGAAGCCGGGACCCTGGTCCCTGACTACGTGGCTACATGTGAACGTGTAGTTGATGTGCTTCTATACTGCTACTCCCAGGCACTGGGCGTGCCCGGCCAGTTCATGGAGTACCATGACCATACCAAGTCCTCTGACACCATCCTCGCCATGCTTAGTTATCCTGGAAAACTCACCCACCAGAAACACACGGATCTGGGATCCCTCACAGTGCTCTTCAGCGATCAGTGGGGCCTTCAGGTCGTCGAACCCAGCCTGGGTCAGTGGGAGTGGGTCGAGCCTCGAGAGAATGAGGCCGTCATCAACGTCGGCGATGCGCTCCGTTTCCTGTCAGGAAAGACGCTGTACTCGTGTGTTCACCGGGTCGTGAGAAACGGCCGCGCCAGTGAGGAGGGCCACAGATACTCGATTGCTTATCTGCTTCGCCCTGGGGACGACGTGGCATTCGTTGATGCCGACGGCTCAAAGGTGACAGCAAAATCTATGACCGACGTCAAGTATAGAGCCTATTCAGAAGACCATGCCGAACAGGAGAAGAGTTCAGTCCTTACAGGTGGAATGGAAGAGGTGCTTGGAGTGCGTGCCTAAGTTGATCAAGACTGTGGGGTTTTCGCAATTCTCGTTCTTGATTGATGTTCATTAGCTAGCTATGCAACAGCTATTTTCAGGCCGAGGTTGTATCAATCAAAACCATCTATCGCTAGGCAGCTGTCCCATTCCCATTACCCAGACTTGGCACGGTTAAGCGGCACGACCTCTGTGTAAGAACTGTGTTCGTTAGTGGTTCCTGTCGTCTCTGCTTGTGGCTGGAAAAGTCTATCTAGAAAGCAACCTCGTAACATTTACCCCTGCAGAAAAACAAGGTCGCAACTATCCAATTGAAATCTCCAAAGTGGCTAAGGATGGTCAGTACGATACTTAGTGACTGTTTGCCGCTGGCATTTGAAACGATGTCACCATGAGCGACGGGCCGCCGTGCTGCCATTACGTGGATGTCGGAATTAAACTGACCAAATTGGGGCCAAGGGTTTAGCGGTTACCAGTTACAGTAAGCTGTCGTAGTCAAGTACCACCCAGCATCGGCAGTTGTCATGGCTACGTAACAGTCGGTTTCGCTGAATATCATGTCATCGGTATCGGGTGATATTTACGGACAGATACTCTTAGTGATTATGCTTTCCGACAAGATTTACAACAAAGCTAATTACGGCTGAGGTGAGACTATGGGCCCCCCGGCGCGGAGATTTACCCGAGTTGTCTTACCGTACTACCTCACGACATTGAGAGCGCCTGGTGGAAATATTTCCCTCGTATCTTTGACCTTATATAGTTAAGCGTTTGTTCAGCTCAATCCCGATTTCGTTTGCTAGCCCGTAGAAGCTGGATCATGGAGCGACGTGAGAAAAGCGTCTCCGCAGGGCGCCATCAATGTTGTGAGCTAATACAGCACTTGTGTGCGCCCTGAACGGCGGTTGTTGTAATCTGCAATCCTTCTTAGTCCTTGATGACACGGCCCGGCAGATCGTAGCCGGTTCCACTTGTCGAGGGGGCTCGGCTTCGGCTGTGGGTTTCGGCTGTCGAGAATACGGTACAGTTTGTAATAACTTGTCCGCAGAGGGGTTATCGGGAGCTTCTTGTGGGCCTCTACAATGCATGCCAGGGGTTTTACGTCAATTCATCAAGCGTAGGTAATAAAAATATCCGGCACTTAGACTCGACCGTGGCCTACGCACGTCACAAGCTAATCACCGGGCATGGGCACTCCATGAGAACCAGATGGTATTCAACATGAGGCGAAGCGTGTAAATGTAGGCAGTGGATAAGGACGAGACCAAAAGAGCTAGGCTGACCTACGCCAAGCCTTGGTCGTGTCTCAGGGCAATTTAAACATCGTCAGGGATGATTCCGACTTACTCGAAGTTCGAATGGTGCCCAGTAATCGCTATGGCCATTCCCAATAGTAATCAGTACAGAGCAATTGATACCGATGACTTGTTTTCTTTGGCCTTGTGTTATTCGTGAAACTAAGTTATTTCCAATATTCGTCGCATCTTATGCCTGACTGTGTTTGAGACAGAACATTCACCTTCAAACCCGCACTCTGGGGGATGGAGTTCCAGCAGCGTCTTCAACAAAGCCTCCATCTTGCCTTGATCCAGATATTGCATCGGCATTTGCTGAGCCTCCATGCTTGTCTCTTCTGAGATACGTAGCTTCAAAGGTATGCCCAGTGTTGCTTCGATAGGGAGGATCTTGGATACCATCAACTTCACAAATAAACGCCCAACCATGTTCTTTTCTGTTGTGATTATAGTTCCCGCCATGGAAAGTCGTAGTGGCTGGCTGAGCATCAAGTCTTTGATAGATGGTTCATTGCTTGACTGGCCTAGAACTCGGGAGAAGACGCAATCGTAGAGAGAACAGACGTGTAAATAGCATGATACGGCAATGAGCGTGAGTGTAACACGTGAGTTCCATGGCTGATTCGTAGTCCCAGATGAGTCGGATCGATTTTTGGCACCGATATGTGTCAAGAGACTTTGCAACTCTTCCATCAACTCGAATATCTCGGCTAGATGGTCCCCCGCCGGTGGATCAGGACGGGAGTCGGTGGAGCAAGGGTATTTGAGGTCGAGGGACTTGCGGATATCCCAATCCAATGTCTTGCACTGTGCCAGTTTCGTCGAAAGGTTGTGTTGAAGAGATGAAAGCCGTATTTGAGCATCGTCCGGTTGGCCGTCGTGTGATGGGTACTGGCTTGCTCGGGCATTTTCCGTCGGGCTGTTTCGAGTCGAGGAAAGTGGGGAGAGTGGATGCCATATGAAAGGGTCCAACAATGACTCAGGGTCGAATGTATGAAGGGGGTACTCGGGCGACGAGTTGAGTTCGCCTAGAATGTTGGAGAGAGCGTGTACGTCGTCAAGTAACAAATGATTACTGTCATGTTGATGGGGATTCTCGGGATAATCATAGTGCTGTGTCACCTCAGAGATCGGCCAACTAGCCCGACCTGTTGAGACAAGTTGATTGTCTGCTCGAGCCGGTGGACGGCCGGGGTGTCGTCTGTTGGACGTTATGCACAGCACGCGTGCCTGTGAGCATCGTTTGCATGATAGGTCCTGATCTCGTTCGCTGCGAAGGCACTTGAGCTTTTGCGTACGGCAGCGGTCGCAAGCTGGAAATCGTTTCTGGGATTTGGCTAGTGACATCTCTGATGATCGACTGGCCATATGTGCTAGTGCTAGTGAACACCAACTCGGGGGAACAGAACGAATAAGAGAAGTGGCTGGACAAATGAACTACCGGAAATTTGCGCCGAAACGAAGGCGTCACGCATGCAGCTACGAAGAGGAATGCGGAGCGAAAGGTTGCCGCTTATAACAAACCTCCACTTGCGTGGCTGATACATTGCGTGCTGAGTCTGAGAGAATCCCCTGAAATAGAGTGTCTTCTTCGTCCGGCATGCCCTGTATTTTCAATGTTTTATCTTTTATTGAGTTTGCGCTATGATGACACCCCCGGCGGCCCCTGTCCTAGACTAGTCTAGTTCCCCCCTTAGACCATTTGCCCCGTGTGTCCTGCGTAAGTTTTCTTTGAGCTCTGTCATTGGTGCAATCGTTAAACATTACATAGACCGTGGCCATGCATGAGATGCAAACTTGTTTAGCGACAACGAACTTGATCAAGTAGTCAGAGCTGGCCAGACCCCGCTTGATGCCGAGAGGAGTGTCTAATCGGCTGTTGAGGGGTGTACAGCCAGGGAGCCTCCGGTTTTGACCCGAAAAAAACTATTTTTGCGCCCTACACCCTACGCCTCACGCTCTAGGTCCCCAACACCACAGATTCGATGGTGGTGGCGGTGCAAAGAGCTAATCATACAAGACGAGCTTAGCGTCATTAGAGATAGGTTCCTTCTGTATAGCTGTCCTGCCGCGTTGTTTTATATCGGTAATTCCGAAGCAATATCGGCAATTGATCTTTGTGGTGGGGGTTGAAAGTGTACGGTTAGCACCGCCGGGAATGCCTAACGTTTGCTCTAATCGCGTTGGTTTTTGTCTCTCCCTACACACCAGCAATCGAACACTTTAAAATATAATGGCAATTTGAGTCGCTCCAATGCCATGCAACACAATCTCTAATCGGATTGATTCCCACAGCACTTACCCTCTAACTGGTTTAAGAGTTCATTAATACCAGACACGCCAGGCGCTATCTAAGAACCCTGATTTGGATAAGACAACCAGGTAAGCGGTTTGTAGGTCAACCTTTTGATAGCTGAAAGAATCAGGGTTTTTATTTATTAAGCGGTGTTCCTTGCTTTAGCTATGCTTTCTTCCTCCTTCGTAATTGTGGTTATATTTAATCCGGTCCGGCCGATCGCACGGGCATATACTTCTGCTAATACGATAAGATACATAATAACGTCCTCTCTATCCTATCTGGCTAATTGCTTATAGCGGGCCTAAAATCCGGTCGCGGCGTATAAGGGGGGAAAACCGCGTTGCGATAGAAAAACCCTAACCTCTCCGATCTATAAAAACCTCGCAAGACGACACGTTTGCCAATTTTTGGCCCGTATTAGGGGCCTAGCCCGTAGGGCTCTTCCGCGGCTGTAGAATTGGGCCAGCGGGGCAATAGCTGTATGGCAGCTAAAGGGTCAGGTTGTTGACTGGGCTGGGTTTTAAACCTAGCGGCCTTAGCTAGCCCTCTGAGGCGGTTGACCACTCCGCTACCGAGCCCTCCCTTCCTCATTTAGACTTGCGCGAGAAAGTATGTCGAGAGAGGCCTCGGCTACTCTAGGCGTTGTATATATCGAGTGTTCCCTTTTTTTTTTAGCCTTATTGCGATACCAAAAAGGTAGACCAAGGCAGTTCGCAAGGCGTTCTATATACAGGCTGTAGGAGTAAATCTTGTTATTTCAAAGCCGTAAATACTGTCTATTCTCACTTAACAATAGTGATAGGCTCACAGGACAGCACTCACTTCTTCGATTCGTGGGAGAGTTAATAAAAACCTCGTCAATTGAAAGCTAGACTGATACCGATACCTCAATTATCGCCTGAACTAGGTTCGATCATAACTGGGTAACGAGAACTTGGCCAAGAGTACCGAAACATCCGCTTTTAAGAAAGTAACCCCGTAGGCAGCGAAGTCTGTAGGCTTATTTGATTGAGGAACTAGTAGGGGTGGACCGTAGGGCCTCGCGGCATTGGATACAGCTCAAGCAGATGGTCCATCGAGCAACTACGCTAAGGCCGATCTATAAGCCTATTTAGAGACCTAGCATGAGGTTCATATTGAGAAGTACTGGCCTAGCTTGAGCAGCATAACTAAGTCTAAGAAAACGAAGTTACTTTGTTTCGGTAGATGTAACGAAAAACGACGAAGACTACAGGTCTAGAGGAAGAGAAGAAAGCCGATGTATCATCTAGAGAACATCAAAATATCATGATTTAAGTCACTCACTCCGGGCTTTATAGCCGGATAGAGAACAGTTAGTCGCGTGACCGCGATCCCGATCCGGTCAACGTACCTAATCCGTCAAACAAAACGATGGAGAAAATATAGCTTTCCGGTGCCAGTGTATGTTGTTAGTTTATGTTATATTCCTGAGAATCTTAGGATGTTTCTCTCACTCAATTTCTCTACACTGGATAGGCTTATAATATCTCAAACACGCAACTTCCCCTCGAAGAGATGCTGTAGTATTTGAGACAAGCTATATAGTTTAACACTAGCTATGAGGTGTTTAACTTATTAGGCAGAGGACAAAGGGATTTCAGGGCTCTGTCCTGTGTCTTACTGTTATTATATGGCATTTCCTGCACGGCCACCGGCAGAGGGGTCAGCCACAACACGAAGGAACACAGATTTTACATAGCCGTATCTTAAGAAACTCAATTTTACAACTCATTGAACCTTATTGAATTCTTCAATGTAATAGTAAGCTTTGCCAAATCCGCGGGCATGGCAACAGTCTCTCGACTACTGTGAATGAAATATTAGGCATTAACCGCCACCACCATGTTATATTCAGTTGGGGCCCTGTCCACCGAGCCCGCGCGCAGAAGATACCCCAAAGCCAAAAAGTTGACACGGATACGGTGACTTGTTTCCAGTCGTTCGAACCTATCAGCCATCGAGGTCTGCCCAGGTATCGTAGACAGCAACGATGGTGTTGACCCCGTAATACTTTGGAAATAGCACGTGAAAAAGACAAGCATGCCGAGGATTGTGGCACGCGCACGAACAGTGATCATGACAGTGCAAGTTGCCATAATCTATGCCATGGCAAGCGGCTAGCCAGATGAGAGCATGGTGTCCCTAGCGTTAATGATGGGCCATAGACCTCCGAAGGTCGAGAAGCACCCGGTGATGAAAGCTAGTCGGTGACACCAGGTGGAGTTTTAGCCATAGCTTTGACGTTGAGTAGCACTTTTCTTAGTCTTCTTCAGATATGCAAAAGGTATAAGAAATTCGTCATCGTGAGTTAATGAGATGGTCTCTGATGGTTGGCGAGGCCATGCTCTCTGCAAATGACATATGGACAGAACAGGCTATACATCTGAGCAAGCACCCACTTCATTGAGATCATTGGGGTTGCACTGAGTTGCAGAGGAACCTGCGGGGTCTGCATGGGGAAACTAATTTGGATATTGTGGCATCGAAGCCATTACCAAAGATGCCATGTTGGAACTGATATGTGTACGGCAAGGTGGGAAGGCGGGCAGGGGCTTTTCATTTTACTTGCTCAACAAGTTTTGCTTCATCAACATTTCTTGCGAGTACCAAGCTCGTGAAGATCATGGCCTGTTTCGTCAACTTTGCCTGGAACGCATCAAGGATCAGGGTTTAGCTTTTACATTAATTATTTTATTCATAGCTCTTGGTTCGCCGGCACTTCGGTGCGGGTGGTCGGGAAACTGGAGCGGCCGCACAGGATCTTATACGCGCGCGAATCATGTAGCGGCGGCTGATGACGACATCAACCAGCGTTCCATTGTTTTGAGATGAGAGGTCAGAGAAGGTCCAAATTTAAGTTTCCATCTTATTTCGTCGGCAATTCTTCCCGGGTGCAATAGGAAGCTGGTAAGACGGGATGCATCCTGAAACACTCTAATAAATGCACTGGCTTCATGACAATAGTAGCCAGCAGTATCTGAACGATTGGATACGGTAGTGTGCGTCGAACGTCACCGCCGGCTGTTATTCCAAGGACGCCTACGCAGAATTCAATGTTTGATACTCTTATCACCAATAGAATTGCCGTCTTTCGATTGAACCCGTAACTTGGCCCCAACTCACAGCGTTTTAGCATTGCTAGATTAACAACCCATGCACTACTAAACATGGCCCCAAGCAAATGCTTCGGTATTGAATTGACGATAGCAAAGCCGTAAGATTCTCTAAATCAGCAACAACCCTTCACTACAATAGGATGAAATCATCAACTGCGTATCCGCACAGCCTGCTGAACTCTTCCATACGCGCAGGGAGTTGGTAAAAACATTCTTTGTGCCACTAGTTGTGTTGCTTCTCTCCCAACAGGTCTTCAATATGACGGTTCAAGAAATAACCCTTCAAAACCGTAGAGTCGATGTATTTCGAGCCACGAATAGCTTCCAGGCACCTACTTGTTCCGCATTCGCATGGAAACGATTGTGCCATTTCCCATTCCGAGCTTGGATAAAACCATGTCAACTCATCCCCCGCTTTGATATGGCGATCATCCGCCACGCGAACTTCCATGCGCGTTGTATCCACCACCAGGTTGGGATCGCAGGAATGGTTGATGTAGACAATGTCTGAGTTGAATTCCATGTGCTTGTCACGGCCCGTGGAAAATGACGTCCAGGTTGCGCTCCGAGTAGGAGTAGCTTCGGTGATCTTGGCAAACAGTGCCCCGGGTGGGAGCGAAACGAGAGAGATGGCAGCCGATTTGAACGGCTGGTCGGACCGGTCAACTCTGATGAGGCCGGGGTGACTTGGTCCTGCCTCGAGAAAGGAAGGCCTGGCCTCGAAAGGTGGGATGTCGGACACTAAGGCTGCCATTGTGTCGCACGGGAAATGGGGGATGAATAAAGGCTATGTTGAGATATGTTGGCGAGATTGGACACTACCTGAATATGAGTTTTGATGACAACAACACGGGTTGAACAAGACGTCTTGTACAATTTAAGGCTCAAGTATCCCATAGAAATCACAAATACCAAGATACGTTGAATGTGAGCGGATCTTTTGGTAAGCTAATGAGACCTCGGTGATTCGGCGAAGTTTAAGAGTAGCTTCTCGGTCAACAATGCCCGACAAAGATCTCCGGTGCGGCGTAATTTCAATTGGATCAGCGTTATTGGGCTCACGACTGCGATTAAACTCAAAATTCCCGTCTCCGGACCGTGCCTTGGAGTGAAATGCCCGATTGCCACACTCTGCCATGGCTGCCCAACTGTCCTTCTTGTATGGCTACTGACGGGTCTTTCTGGGTGCAGCCTGGGCGCTATAGCAGCAGTTTTCAAACGTCAGGTCCTCTAGTATGACAACCAAGTTGTCCGAGTGTCTGAAATGTGTCACAAGAGCTAGGGTACTTGGTGCACGTAGTAGAGATAACTAGGAATGGCACAAAGCCTGATGGATCATGCCTTCCATTGGCATTATTTACTTAGAAACTACTCTAAATCTGAAATCCAAGGCATTTGTGATACATACGTGAGCTATCATAGATCCTAAAGAGTCGATAAATTAGTCAAGGTCTTCAACAGTTGGATCAAACACCCACGTGGCCCGCCCTAAACCGTGCCATCCTTTAGACTAATTGGCGAATGAATTCAACGAATTTCGTGCGAAAGCGCTGTTCCTGGATTCTTCTGGCCGTGCTGGGCGACGACTTCTTAGTCACTTAGGCACGAGCACAAATCTGCTATCTTTATATGGGATCTATTCCTTGATCAGAAAGCTGTGTGAAAATAGTGGCAAGAGTCCTTATAACCTCGAACCATTGACTATAGAAGCGGGCCAATCATAAGATATACACAGATAGCCATTCCGGTCAAAACCCGAATCAACACTCTTCATACCTCACGAACCTATGAGACAATTTCTCCCCAGTTACACAGCAACCCACAGACGCCAGCTGCAAATCAAACGTGCGATCAAGCCGCATGCAGTACTCAATAGGGCTGTCCCGCCAAAGTAGAACATGGCCGGCCGAAAGGGTGAAATAGATGTTGCGTCGTCTGCATTCGTGAGTTGGATCATGGCGGATGATATGGCGTTCCCCGCCAATATCCCCGGAGCCCATCCTGTGAAAAGGAAGCTCAATGCCCCTGGCGCCTCGTCGATTGGTAAATGTCTGCCTACCGCCGTGGGCATGGCAACAGCGAAGCCTCCGTTCGAAAGACCATTGAGAATACAAAACAGCAAAACCATCCCCAGATTAGACGAAAATGGCCAAACGGCAATGAGAGACGTAGCGTTTACCAACGAGGTAACGAATAGAACATTCATCGAACCAACCCTGTCGCACGCGAGGCCTGTTACAATACGGCCCAGTGACATGCATACCAACAGACACACGACAGTAGCTGTTGACGTGGAGTTGGAAAGGCCGAGGGCATTGTTGATGTAGGGGAGGAAGAAGGTGGGCGCATATACCGGGAAGATGCCCACTGCACCAGCCGCGAAATGCCACGAGAACTGGGCATCTCTGAAGACCGACCATCTGATAGGATACGCTGGGGGGGCACCGCGGTCCTTGATAAGAAGAGCCGTGGGCACACCAGTGGCGAGTGATACGATGCCTAGAATCCTAAAGGTCCAAGCAACGCCCACGCCGTCAGTCAGATAGCTGACCGCAAGTGCTCCCACTAGAGCCCCAATGCTGCCGCCCAGCTTGACAATTCCATTCGCTGTCCCGAGTCTCTTCTTGAACCATAGCACCGGGAGAGTGTTGTACAAGGTATCCGTGAAGGCTGAGCCGATGCCGTATGTCAGGCCACAGGCCAGGAATAAGCCGACGACACTATTGACGGCAATGCTGCTCAGAAGATAGCCACCACCAAAAATCACGATGCCAGTCAGCATTCCTGATCGAGCTCCGATGACGCGAACTATTCGTATGACGGGTATTCCAAGGGCTGGGCCCAAAGCGACGCCGAGGCTGCCAACAAACGACAGAGTACCCAGCGAGGAGCCTTGCAGTGTCGTTCGAAGCAGAGCAGCCTGCATAATGCCCCAGGATCCCGCCCAGAGGTTCACCCAGAAGGTATGAACAAAACAGGCGAATATTATTACCCAACCGTAACCCCCATCCGGAGGTAAGTCGACATCTTCAATTACAACTTGGGGTTGGACATCGATGGCTGGGTTTGGCCGAGCACTGAGCTCAATTTTGGCAGTCCCTCCATTCCGGGTTTCGTCGACCACACTACGTCGCTGAGCCAAAGCTGTTGGGGCAGCCGTGGGAACCTCAACTTCTGCCATTTTGGTCAATTCGTGAAAGTGAGCAGATGGATTCGAAGGGCAAACAAAGATTTCGTTCAAAGAATCTCGCGGATAGTGTCCCTCAAGGGCCCAGGCTTATTCAATCTTTTAGGGAGTGGAAAACAAGTCCAAACTCAGAGAACGAGGATGCCCGACTATGTTTCCAGTTCCTTGAAGAAGCGATTACGTGACCAAGGATACCACTCCGGAAACTCTAATCAAGTTCTCCGATTACGAAAGCTTTTTTTAGCACATAAACAAACGGCAAAGGGGATGCCAGAGACGATCTCTAGGACAACAGGGTTGATTCAACTTCTAATGCTGATATATCAGCCAGTATTGAGTCGTTGCCGTGTAAACGCGTGTAGTAATTGCCGTAGTACTACCTCGGTACCCTTTATTCGGCAATTTTGGTCTCGGCGCGTTCGGAGAGGCAAACTATATTCCCACTCCGCATTTACACTTTACCTCTGCCAATCGGACTTTTTTTCTTTTGGTTTTCATGATGTGGATATACGCTTTAGAATTTACAATACGCATCAACGTATGCGTTAGGCGGTTCGATGCTACGACAGTGATATGTAAAGGGAACTACAAATTAAAATCATGGCGTTCTGGTAGAGTCATAAATACAAGCGAGGTATCATATTGGAAGGCATCTTCTCATACTGCACCTGCTAGTGATTTGCTTGATTCGAATCTCCAGCGCTTTTAAGGTATGTTTATATTACATTCGATAATCCCCAGAACAGTTGTATTGATTAGATCCATTCTCAGCTTACGACTTCACCGACAAGAATGGCACCGAGCAGGGACCTCGGGAGAAGGCTCATCCCCCAAATCCTGGACGGGATGTCAAGAGATGAGCCAGATCGAATCGTCTATTCAATAGCCAAGTCTGCCGACATTTCCCAGGGGTTCATAGAGATCACCGCTCGCAATTTTGCCAACGCAGT
Source organism: Fusarium sp. JS1030 (assembly GCA_000966855.1). Lineage (NCBI taxonomy): Eukaryota > Fungi > Ascomycota > Sordariomycetes > Hypocreales > Nectriaceae > Fusarium > Fusarium sp. JS1030. The sequence goes on from JWIW01000082.1 coordinate 376,108, forward strand.
GAATAAGACTGCCTGGTGGTTGCAAGGCCTCCTTGGCAAGAGTGACACGTTTCAAACTGTTGGGTACATTGGACCACGTACGTACGCAGCATGCTTCCCACTCATCTACATACTAACTCCATTTGACAAGATGACATTCGTTATTTCTTGTTGAATCTCGCTTGCGTTAAAGTAGGGTACCAGGTGAGTATCGAGTCTCCGCGAGGACAATGTCCATCACTTGGGCTTTGTAATGACACTGCTTAGGTTCTCTTCTTGTCCCCAGGGAACAGCATCGAAGCCGCCCTAGGCCTCTTGGACGCCACCAGCTGCAACTTGTGGGTCCATCCCCAAGGTTATCCCCAATATCCTTTAGTCGAGAAGGTCCTTCGCAGTCGCGAACTACACATCATCGAGATTCCTGCAGTAAAGGAGCTCCTCGACGCTGACGACGCACCACACTATTCTTATTCCAAGACATACGATGAAGCCATGGCAGACACGTTCTGTATCCTTCATACCTCTGGTACCACAGGTCTCCCCAAACCGATTTATATGAGCAATGGATTGCTGGCCACCATGGACGCCGCTCGCATTTTGCCGCCTTTTAAAGATGACAATGGCGCCGCTCCTTGGGCAACCTTGTATGAAAAAGGAGACAGGCTCTACTCCCCCTGTGTTCTTCTTCACGTATGTCTTGGAAATTCCCATAATTGCAGAAGCTACTTGGACTAACCACAGAGCCAGGGCCCGGGAATCTTCATGAACCTGTTCGCGACATTCCTTTTCGATACCCACAGTGTTATGGGACCTGTCGATGTGCATCCCGACATGGACTTGCTTGCATCCCTTGCGGACCACGGCAAGATTGACATTTGGCATTTCATGCCGGTGTACGTCAACGAATTGGGACAGAACCCAGTTGTTTTGGAAAAGTTCAGATCATCCAAGTTTGTCGGTGCAGGCGGTGGTACGTTCTCGCACCCTGTTTGCCCAGGAGGAGCTCGTTGACTTTTGCTAGGTCCGGTGAGCTCAGAACTTGCTGCCAAGGTGAACGAGGTTGTGCGTGTTCACAACCTTTTTGGGACAACCGAAGGTCTCTTCATGGGCGACATGCTCGTCGAAAAGGAAGATTTCTTATGGGTCTCTTTTCACCCTTACGCCGGTTTCCAGTACACCGAGATTGAAAAAGGGTTGTTTGAGCAGCGAGCCGTGCGAAACGAACACTGGGCTTTGCACCAGGGAATTTTTCACACTTTTCCCGATTTGCAAGAGTTCAATCTGAAGGACTTGTTCATCAAGCATCCGACGAAATCTAATCATTGGCTCTACATGGGCAGAAGCAACGACATCATTTGTTTAGAAGACGCCCAGAAACTTTCGCCTATAGAAACAGAAGCCATCATCGCAGCACATCCCGACGTCAAGGGGTGCGTAATGGTAGGTTTTTCTAATGACGAATTGTCTCGCCTGCATTACTTGCAGAGTTGCCGCTGACGGATTTGATAGATCGGAAATGGACAAAAGTTTGCTGCTTTGTTGGTAGAACTTAAGACCACAAAGCCAACAGACCCAGAGAAGTATGAGAAGCTAATGGAAAGCCTCGGGGACCTGGTTGAGAAAGCGGATCAGAATCAGTTGTTGAGAGGATACCTTCGGAGAGATTACATTCTGTTTGCGGATTCAGGAAGACCCCTTCCACGTACGGAGAAGGGAACAATCTCACGCCGAGCCGCCCTACAACTTTATGAGAAGGAAATCGAGCAGCTTTACCTCTTGAAAGGAGAGGCTGTGGTAGGAACTGGTCAACGTCCTATGGCAAACGGTGTGGACCACCAAAGCCCCAGGTTTAGAGCGGCTATGTTGTGATGCATTTCTTTATCTCTACAGCGCCTATGAAGTGTTATGTAGTTAATGAAAAGGCTTGCTAAGTATGTTACGATGGTTATGTAGTGTGCCTGTTAAGCCATTTATTCAGCCAAGATTTATACCTCTGAGACCTGAAATAACAACTGGTTGCAACGGTGATGAAGAGGCTTGATTCTTCCAAGTACGATGGAACCGCCCGCCTGCAGCTAAGGTTGGCGAGAGCGGGGTAAAATGTGGCTGTGGTCTCGTACGCCACAAGTGGCTGTAACAGACCTACGCGTCGCTCTCCAAGAAGGGGGTCACTAGCTAATGACGTGAGCCTGCCTTTCTTTGCCCAGTTGGTCAAACCAGGAAATGCTGGGACGGGCCACTTGATTCTAAACTGATGAAGAGTGGTGATGTCGTAGTATGAGTCAAACCATGTTCGACCTACGCATTACCTGCCAAGCTCATTCTATATCGTCGCGTTGTACGAGGATTATATTCGTGGTACGAGGTCGCTTCAGGCAGCCGGTTCTGGTTTGTCATAGAGTTATTCGATGAGTGTATACTGTACTTCTCCAATGAGCAGGGTTTTAATTCTTACTTAGCAAGTAGATCTAGGGCCTCAACTGAGGGGCTTTACAAGCTAATAGTAGATCTGGATAACGTCTATTGCACCATGGACCGACCTTTTGGGTTAACCCTCGTTGCAAGCGTGGCTTTCAATAATGCCGGCTATATCTGCTCGTATTTATGTAATGACTGGCTTTGCCAATCTCCAACCCGCAACAATTCAGGCTTTTGCTTTTCAGAGAATTAACTCGTTTGATGCAATGATTCGTACCCTACAGTCTTGCAAGTTTAACGTCTGACTTTTCATTGGCCCAAGCGTGCCCCGCCCCAAGGTTCACTCTTGGAAATAGTCAGAATTGTCTAATTCCCGGAAAATGACTTGGCGAGGCGTGGTGTGGTAAATTGATGACAAAGCAACGTGCTCCGCAGACTTACCTAGTTGGCTTGACAACCGTGCTCAAAACACCGTCCGGCGCGTCTGGGATAAGCAACGTCGGGCAGAGCAGCAGCACAGTTCGACCCGTCGCCCGATACCGAGACAATGTCTATTGACAAGAGGATAGAATCGTGGCTTCAGACTATAGCTCCCGAACTTGACTTTACTCACTCAGCCGGACGTGTTCGACGGCGGAAAGACGCCCAGCCTTGTCAAAAGCGACGTCGCTTGAACCCCCCGACTCCCGAGAGATCACGGAGTGGCAGCAGTGGCCACCATACTATGGCCTCAACTCGTGGCCGCCTTAGCCCTGGATGGCGTAGCCACCCCGATAACTACGACCGTGGTGATGCATCTCAGGAAACGCCTCGCGCATCCGCAAGGAAAATCAAGACGCCGAGGAGCGAGTCCAGCTACTCTCTCCCATCCACACAGTCACAGTATCAAGCTTCCGAAAAGTCGGGCTATTCTTCGCCAACGAAACAACTCAGTGCACTTGAAAGGAGCGCCAGGGGAGTTATCCCACGAGAGCTGAGCACCTTTCATCAACAGCCGCCCTCGTTGGAAGCCTTGCTGGACAAGATTGATCTCGTTTCCACGGGACTCGGCATCCTTCTAACTGTCCAACGTGCTACGTTCGACCATCTGGACGGGGATACTTACAGCGACTTCAAATGGACGCGAAGAAAGGGTGTCAGCGATATCTACTTCTCAGATGAGCGCCAGGACCTTGGCTGCACTCCTCCTCCCGAAACTATCCACAAGATCCTCCATCAGGCGGCTTTTTGTAACAGCAGACGCTGCCCGGAAGCGGATTGGAATGCCGAAGTTCACCACCGAGTTCTGGAAGCAGCCCTGAGGCCCCTACACGGTCCCGGAACAGATCAACTAGTCGATTTTAGACTTAGGTGAGTCCTTTTGTTGCTTTGATCAGCCCCTGGGTGCTGGCGTTACTAACCATGCCGCTTCAGCACCACTGCATCCCTAATTAATGAGTATCACGTGCCTACCTCGGCTTCCAAGAAGGTTGATTTTTGCATGTACTTGGATCCGAGCTGCGACCGAGAACATGTCGAGGCTCCTCACATGATAGATATGCTCAGAGACGTTTTGCCCCTCGGCATGTTTAACCATACCAACTTGAGTTCCCTTGGTGACCGACCAATTGCTGTGAGCATCGAAACCAAGAAGACAGGCGAAGGCTGGGAAAATGCGAGACTGCAGATGGAGGTGTGGAGCGCTGCGCATTGGGAATTCCTGCGAAAGTTACTGGAGTTGCGACAACGGGCATCAAGCCAACTACCAATAATGGAACGGCAAGTGAGTAGTGACTTGGCTCGGGCTGAGAGCAGCTCTGAGCGCGGCCGCATCGCCAACGACCAGCCAGGGCTGCTTCCTGAATACCTGCCGGGAATCATCATCCAAGGGCATGATTGGCACCTTGTCATAACGACGCGTGAAGGGGAAAAGACCATTTTCTGGCAGAAAAAGACGTTTGGAAATACGTCGAGCTCAAAGGGGATTTATCAAATTATTTGTACTCTGCAGCTCCTACGGCAATGGGCCCGGGATGAATATTGGACATGGCTGCGGAAACTGTTACTTGAGTGGCCACGATATGACGGAAGGCCGCTTATTATATAGGCGTACAGAGTGTTTGGCTAGAAACTCAATCTTGTTATCAAAGCTACCCTCTCAAACATCCCCCCGGACTTGTTCCTTGATGTCCAGGGCAAGAAAGTAACTTCCTCTTGGGCATCCTCTTCCAAAAGAGCCTTGTCTAGTCCAAATATTGTGTTGCGTCTTTAAATCGATAGTATCCGGTGGAGACCAGGTAACAGATTGACTTGACCACCTATCAGCTGTCCAGAGATCTCTACAATGTGGCCGAGCCATGGCACCAGGGCGGCGTGTGTCAAATTGGAGGAGCTGGATGTGCCTAGAGATAAGTTGATCGTCGTCTTTGATCCTGGTAAGTTTAGCCACGTCTAGTTAACGGTATCATTCTCTTCTTAGGCAGCACTGGTTCTCACAAGGCTTATAGAAATGAAAGCGTTTATTTTTCGTCTCTTTACTTGACCGACCCGTCACATCCAGCGCCCTAATGATGTTGATTACACTTTAAATATCACATCATGAGGCGCTGTTGTCCCTTTTCTTTCGAAACCCGAATGACGATCTTTTCTTATCATCTCCAGCACCCTCCTCCGCTTCATCCTCGTCTTCTCTTCTCTCTCCCTTCTTTCGTAAGCCCCAGCTTGAGATAGAGGAAGAACTACCTCCCAGCCCCATAAAACCTGGCCTCTTCCCAGATGACTTGCTTTCGGTGTCCTCGTCGTCAACTCTTATATAGGGGAGACTGATGTCGCTCGTGCCCTCGTGCCTTGGACTGTGGTTGAACGTGTCACTGGTTCTGCTGTGGTCAGAGCTCGGCTGAGTAGAAATGTACTCGAGCTTGCGCTGTGCTTCGTCCAATTCTTTTCGTAGAGCGATGTTGTCCATGTGAGCTTGTTGGGCATTCTTTGCCCCCTCTTGAGCGATATTCAACCTTTTCTGGAGTGTGTCTGCCCTCAGATGGCTTTGATTGACTTCTGCTTGCATCTGTCGAAGGTTTGTGCTGTGCTCGTCTCGCTGTGTCGCTAGTTCAGCCTGGGAGGCAGCCAAGTCTTGCTTGAGTGCTTCCGCCTCTTCTTGCAGCTTTGGGAAGGCATATCTTGCGGTTCTGTATTCGTCCCTCTCTCTCCTGGTTGTTGCTTTCTCTTCTTCTCTGTCCTTTTCCATGCGTTGCATCTGTTGCTCTGAACGCTCCTTGTTGATCTCGGCCTGCCGTACCTTTGACTGCATCTCGTCCCAGCCTCGTCGAATTGCACGAAGCTCTTCAAGCTCTTGACCAAGTTTCGAGTTTCGCTGTTCTAGGTCGCTGAAGGCTTGCATATCGACAATCGCGTGGTCTTCTTCTGGATTGGCCACCAGCTTCTGAACAAAGGTGCTCCCTCGGGCGATGGCCCTGTTCAGGCCTCGGAATATCGGGGTCAGCCTTGTCACAAGTACTTGGACACACTCAATGTGCCCTTGTTCTACGGCAACGGCCAGTGCAAACCCCTGACTTGGACAGTCGTATAGTATGCTTGCGCCGTCGTCGCATAACAATCGCAAAGTGGCCGCATCCCCTTTCCATGCTGCAGTGATGAGGGCAGTGTCACCGTTGGCATTTGCGTGATTGACGTCTGCACCAGCCTTGAGTAGCCACTCTGTTGCTTCGGGTGACATGTAACATGCTGCATTTATCAGTGGCGTCGACTTGTCATCGCCTCCACTGATGTTGACTTGGATGTCTGGGGCAGCAAGCAGAAGCTCAAGAACCTCGGGCAAGTTTCTTTGAGTTGCTGCAAGCAGTGGATTCGTGTACGCTCCTCTGCCAAGATTGGGATTGGCCTTCCATTTGAGCAAGACGCGGACAGCCTCGGTCTTATTGTAGCGGCAGGCAGCTTGTAAAGCTGTGCCGTCTGGGAATGGTGGGCCTTGGTAGTCGTGTTCCTCGGCAGGTATCCTGTCAACTCTAGCGCCTTTGCTAAGGAGGAGTTCGACAACATCTGAATGCCCTTCTTTAGCTGCCAACTGAAGGGCACATCCTTGAGAACTCTCTACTTGCGCGCCGTGGTCAAGTAGCATCTCAACAATATTCTTTGTTCCGTCCCATGCTGCGGCACTAAGGGCGTTTCCAAAGGTCAGTAGTGGGTTGTTTCGGAAGCAAACCTCACTCAGCATCCCGGGTTCTTTGTCCGTTGAGTTGGCATTGGCGTGGCAATGGTCTAAGAGCCAGGCTACCGTTGGTCCCTTTTGATTATCCGCGGCCTGATAAAGGGCTGCGTCAGTAACTTCTGGGTGGATTGTAGAGCTGCGAGTTTCCCATAGTGTTCTAAGGATCTCGTCTGCCTGTGGAATATTTCGCATCGTCACCGCTGCAATGTAGAAGATGTCGTTGCAGTCTAATTCTTGGCGTCCGAGATCGAGAATAGCCAGGACACAGCCCCAGTTGTTTTCAACAGCTGCGGTCAGCATGGCCTCCTCGAGGACCCCATTTTCGAAATGGTGCTGCTCTTCAAGCGATAGAAGAAGTTTTATGTTGTCCAACTTGTTACAAGAACAACCGTCGATCAAGGCAAACGAATAGTCTTCGGCTTTCCATTTTGTCTTGCCTCCGACAAGTATCTGCCGGAAAACCTCTTGTTCAGACCTGGCCGCAGATAGTGCAAGTGGTCGTGGGAACCGTTTCCGCTCGAGATTGTCAAAGTCGAGGTTGATGCTCTTGTGTTCGAGCAGCAGCTGTACCACTTCGTTGTTTCCGGATTGCACCGCGGCATTGACCACGGGGCCGTCCTCGTTGTTCAAAACATTTGGGTCCGCTCCATGGTCAAGCAAGATCTTGACAGTGTCGACGTGGCCTTGTACCGCAGCTACGTGAAGCGCTGTGCCAATGCCACCTGTGCCCATTTCAACAACCTCTTGGTGACCGTAACCTAGAAGGACTGTCACCATTTCGGTACGATTGTAATGCGCGGCCACATGGAGCTAGGTACAGTAGTTAGCACGCGGATCCTCGGAAACATTGCGTGGCCGCAAACTTCACTTACTGGCGTGTATCCTTTCTCATTGATAGCAACACATTCATCCTCATGCCCTTGTCTGAGCAGTGTCTCAGCAAGTCCGCTATAGCCAACGAGCGCAGCAACATGTAAAGCCGTCATGCCCTCGCAGCCAAGGTCGGGATTCAATTCTGGGGCCGCTTGCAGGTACCAAGCCAACCAAGCATCTCTCATAGGCGACTTCCCCCGCCAAAAGTCGGGCAGGTTTCGAACGAGATCGTCTGCCAACTCGGTCTTCCCTTTGATAGCATGGCTCAGCCAGAATTCGAGAGGATAGGGGCATGATGTCTGTCTCTGTGTTCGATTTCCCCCCAAGAAACGGTCGTAATCGGCATCCTCATCCACCGTCGGTGGCCATATGAGAGTTTGGGCAACCTTCTCCAAGTAGGAGAAGCATCGCCAAGCTAGGACACCATGAAAGCGCATTGTTTCCGGCTGTAGTTCGCCATCATCGTTAGAGTCTCTTGCAAGCCCGAGAATCTTGGACGAGCCAGAAAGAAGGTGATCTTTCATAGTTGCGTTGACCAGTTTAATTCTTGCGACTCCTGCGTCATCGGAGACAAGTTGGATCATGGGCGCACAACGTTCGATAAGTTTCTCAACTTTCTTCACGTCCTCTATAGCAGCCAACACTGCAAGTTCCTCGGCGGATGGACTGCGAAACGCCAACAAGAGTACTTTGAGCAACTCGTTCAAAAGGTGGCTATCGGTCGGGTTTCGGTCCAAGACCTGAGGTGGTTGTTAGTTCCGTGATATATGGGCGTTCTACACTTGGGTAGAGTGTACTTACTGTCGACCAGATGTTGCACACAAGTTCCTTCAAACTTGAGGCACTGGTGATCCCCAAAGTTCGAAGAATTGTGTCAGTATCGGTATTCTCTTTTAGAGCTCCGAGTCTGATGCACTGAATGTCGATCCAGTGCTTGTTGTCTCCATGGTCTATCAGCATATCCTGAATCAAGTACCTTTGATCTCTTTGATAGTGCTTTTCCTGTGCTAATGTGACGACTTGCTCTTTGACGTGATTTTCCAGAGAATTCTTGACCATTTTTGCGTAGTCTCCGGTAGAAAGATCAATGATTTGTGCCATTTTGGGATTGATGAGTTTCTTGAGGGAATGATCACCTTGCTTTGACGCGCTCGTAAAGAGCCACCTGCGAGCTCCCGCGGCTACTGTCTTTGCGAAACCCTCGTGAGATGAAATAACGTACTCATAGATAAAATCGATCAACTTTTGTGAGTATTGATCGTTGTCAAGACAATGCATATTGTTGATGATGATGTAGATATCGCCCAATGAGTCGTCGGCCATCATGTTCTGCAAGCAGTCCCAGAGATTCTGGAGGCTCATGGTGGCCTTTGTGTCGCTGTGATCATCCGTCAAACCGCTTCGCGCTAGTTTGCTGACCGGTTGGTAGGCACTCTTCCTAAGAAACTGCCTCGCGTAGTCTGCCAAACGTGGGCTCTGGTTGATGAGTTGCAGCAAAAGAGATTTGACCAGCTCAGTAGCAGAAGACCCAACAGGGGACGAATCGCAGAGAAAGTAGGCTAGAAGCGGGACAAGATTTGACTTTCCCTCAGCAACTTGCTCATCGATCTTGTTGCGGATACGGCCAATCGCCGATAGCGAGGCCGACGTCTTTCCAACTCCAGCTGGGCCAACCACACACAGACAAGAACAACCTTTTTGTGGACGGGTCTCCCAGGTCAGGTAGCTCTGATCTCGAACAACCCAAGAGTTTCTTTGCGGAGCATCGAGTCTCGCCTGGTGCTTCAGTCTCGTTCCCGAGTCAAGGAGGCCCCTTAGGGTATCAACAGCTTGGGGTGGCATGCTGCCCTGTTTGGACGCAGCACCCCTCTTTCGTGCGTTAGATACCGCGTTGTCGATTAAGTACCTTAGCCGAGACACTACTATTTGGTATTTAGGATCCGTGGCGTCCTTGAACTTGACCAAGTCGCTGTGATTTGACTGCAGCCCATACCGATTGTCGTAGTAGTGTTTGGTTCCAAATGTCGCAGAATCGGTATCAACGAAGAAGGAAGAATTGCTCTATCAGTTATTTAGCTTCTTACTCCTTGTTGGATTTCCCTTAAATATCAGTTACCTTTTCAAGATGCCATCCTATTAGATGTTGCATAATGGGCGCGAATGGACCAAACTTGAAGTCTTTGGCAACTGACTCTTCGATTGGTAAAAGTTCGAAGAAGCAGCACAACTCGATACTAGGACTAATCCGATTAGCCAGTTGAACGAATTCGCCGCTCATCTCCATAAGCCATTGGTTTCGAGGTTTCATCAGCTCGAAGAAGGCATCACTATCAGTGGTGCGCTTCCCTGCGGCTCTCAATAGTGTAGTTGCAAATGATCCGTAAGAGGCCATATTGGTGCCATGGAATGGAGTCCCGAAGAACAGGCATCCAGTGACGCAGGGAAGGAGTGCTCCAAACTCGTGACGCTGTCGGTCGGATTGGTTCAAAGCCTGTATAAGAATATTAGCAAGTGGTTCAGCTAATGCGCTGTCTGATGACTAGACGGGCAACGTACTTGAGCAATGACAAGACCTCCCATGCTGTGCCCGATGAAGATTATCGGTCGGCCACTCGCAGGATACCCCTAAGATGTAGAAATATTTGTCAGACTACGGTGTGCACTCGCGGGTGGGATAGACGTACAGCTCGCATCGCCATTAGCGTGGTCAGCAGTTCCTGCACAATGCTTGAGAACAAGTTGTTAATAGCGTATCGGCCTTGCCATGCTGAGGCATAGGCGTAACGCAAGATACGTGCCCCCTTGAACGTATTTTGCAGGCCTTGCTCGTCTTTGATCCAGTTGAAGCTATCGCCATCGCCATTTTTAGCCCAGCAATTCAACGGATCTGCACCAAAGCCCGGAACAACGACGATGCTATCAAGCAGGGTTCAGTGATTAGCATCGTTCAAGCGACTTAATATGCAAGAGAGAATACTTACTCTACATTTGGGTCTTCTAATCCCGGATTCACGACGTAAAGACCCTGATCGAGGTCACTAGTCGAACGGGGCTCTGATGAAGGCATTTCAGCGGATGCGCTAGCAAGATAACCAAAGTGAGCGGTTGCAGAACACCCAGGGTAGCAGAACCCTTTATAATGGCATTACTTAGAGAACTGACCTACAAGACAAAAGAACAGTACTTGACATTAGCGTGCTATAACGGCCCCCAACGCTTGTGTGACTAAATCTGACATGCCTTAAATCTGTAGCGGCTGGCACAGGCCGTGATGAGCTCCATTCCCCTTTGTTGTGGAGCCAATCCCGGTCGCAGATGCGGGCAGGCAACCGCAGCCTGGTTTTCTTCGTCCAATCATGTCAGCGTCTCGTCTCTTTTCCGAGGGGTGGTCACAGGGTTGCCAATTATAGCCGTCAGATAAGGCTGGGATAATGTCTGTTTACAGCCAGCTGCAGCTCAGCTGGCTGTGGGATGATGTCAACACAGCGACAAATGAAACGATCAAGGCTTTTCCATCACTTAATTTAATGGGGCTGAGGGCTTGGACTCTACTGGGTAGCGGAGACGAAGACATGTGATGGTTGACAGAGCCTGATGCAATGAAGTACTGGTGCAGATGGACTGCAAATCGAGATTGGTTTTCGCTAAGCCGGAACAAGCGGTTCACTGTTAGCTGTATCCTTGTCTCCAGAGTGACGAGCTTGGTAGCGGTTGAAAAGGCCCGGACAGGGCTTTTTAAGCAGGAAAAAATACCACCAAGTGACTGATCCATCAAGATATTAACTGTGCCTCCAGGGCAGAAGTCGTCGCTTTTCCCAGCTCCTTCTTTCGCCACTGGCGTTTACATCGCGTGAGAGTGTCAGTAACAGGCGCAAGGTGTTGCCGTTCCCACCAATTCTCGACGCTCTTTCGGCCATGATAGACCAAACATCCTTGGTTAGCTTACTACTGAATATGCATCTCCCAACCGCAATGAACAATACTTGAAACTAGATGATTCGACACATCCGGCATGCTCTGGAGTTTAACCACCTGGTGCAGGGCGAAGATGCCAAGTCTTGAATCTCGAAGGATTTAGAATAATGTGGTGCAGGAATGAACGAGACGGAATAGCCTACCAAATGACTCGATCTCGCCGAATTGTCTCTATGTAGCGACGGTACCGTGAGTCCATTTTCATATTATGTCTCCTGTTATTCGTTAATCGTCTGTCGTTTTGCTGAAGTGTCTTTTTAGCAGGATCTAGGGATAAAAGTCATAGATTATTAATATATAATAGCATTGTAACCAATACCAACACAGTTGCCTGATGAAATGGTGCATTTATTAAACGGGCAGGCAATTAGTGTGAACTTGGATATCCTTAAGTTTCCACGACTTTAATGCGAAACGTCTACCTGTTGACTTATACGGGGTAAGCCCGGGCGAGCTAACCTAGCTAGCTAGGTTAGCCCTAAAAATCCGTAATAGCCCTAAAAATCTATGATAACCCCTTACTAGGCCGTATCTTAATTTACCTATATTTCTTACTAAAAAAGCCTAAAAAAGAGATATAAGACTATATAATCTAGTAACTTTATATCTATCTTTATTATAATAACTAACCTAAATCTTAAGGCCGCGTAAGAAGTAATATAGTTATAGGCTAACTATATAAGCTTTATAAGCTACCTTTAGCGCGCTTCTTCTTCTTTTACTTCTTTCTTATATATCTTAAAGCCTCTCTCTATTAAGGCTGCTATATTAAAGTATAAGGGCGCTAACTATAGTATAATTAAATGCCTAATTAAGAAGCTTAAAGACCTTAATTCTATAAGGCCGCGCGGGCGCCTATAATTTCTAATTAATAAAGAAAATAAAGTAATTATTATTTTTATTATATAGATAGAAAGGTTTAGTTTCTTAGCTTTTAAACCTAAGATTAAGGACGCTATTAATACTTTTTAGTATTATTAAGACCTAAAAGTAAAGTAAGTTAGCTATTCTTAGTATACCTACTTCTATAATAATTATCTTAAACTATAAAAGACTTTCTTTAAGGCTATTAAGAAGTCTTATAAGTTATAAGAAACTAGAGGTATTATTAACCTTAAAAACTAGTTTAATTAACTTATTAAGACTATTAGGACTTATTAGATTAGTGCCTTTAAGTATTAAAATATAGACTAAATTAGTATTAGAGTTAGATACTTATATAAGTGTATTTAGTGCCTTATTATATGCCTAAAGAGAAAGAAGTATCTAGAAGTACTTAACCTATTAAATTATAAAACCTCTACCCTTATCGGTATAGGTAGCGCTATAGGTAATATAACCTCTCTTTAGATTATCCTTAAGACATTCTTAATACTAAATTACGCCTATATTAATATAAATCTAAATATAAGGTTTATAAAGTTAGAATCTGCCTTTTCTAATAGTGAGATTATATTAGAGTAGGTATAAGACTTTAATTAGTACTTTTAAGAGAAGTTAGTAATTATAAAGTAGCGTGAGCTATAATTTAAAGAGTGGTTTAGCTGTAATAAGTTTCTATAAGATCTTATAAGGAAGTATATATAATATAATCTTCTTTTAGTTTCTTATAGTAATACTAATAGTATTTTTTAATTTCTTATTTTAGATAGATTTTCTAGGTATAATACCTTTTTCTTTAAGGAATACTATATAAAATTTAGTATTTTTATTATTTTTTTACCTCTTTATTTTACTTATTTTTTATAGCTAATAGATATAGGGGTCTTCTAGCTAATAAAGAATACATATTAGAAGATTCTCTATATTGCCTTATATAAGGGTAATATCTCTTTTTTATATCTTAATTTTATAAATAACTTATAGGTAAGAAAAGCTATCTCTTATAAGAAAAATGCCTTTTAATTATAGCATTAAAAAGGAAATTATTAACTTTAGATTTACCTTAAAGAATATTATCTTAGGCTTTAAAAAACCTAGTATTTTCTTACTTAATGTAGACCTAAGAATTATTTATCTTATAAAGAAGTAGCTTTAAGTAAAGTAAGTAATAGATCTTACCTTTTCTTTGCTTTTGCCTTTAGAAATATATTTTTAACGCGCCTTTAATACCTTAAAGTATATCTTAAAGAAATATTATAATCTCTTTTTTTTTTAATATGTGTTATATTTTATAATATTAATAAAGTCATTATAGAAGCTATTATTCTTAAAGATATAGTAATAATATATGTGGATAACTGTAAGAAGTATATTAAAAAGCGCTATTATAAGAAGAAGAGAGGGAAGAAAGGGAAGCTAGTAGGCGATTTTTCTTATAATATAAGTCTTTAAGAGCTTTATAACTAGTAAGAGGAATTTCTTATTAAGGTAGTTAAAAGAAAAGGAGTATAGGTAGTAAATATATATTATGTACTTTATTTTTTTATATAAGATTAAAAAGCTTAAGGTAGAATGGCAAGAGAATAAGGAAGTTATTATTAATAGCGTTATAAAGAAGCTATAGTTTAAGAAGTAGCTTAAATATATAAGGAAGGATAAGGAGTATCTATCTATAGATATATAATAATTTAAGATAACTTAGTTACTTAATGAGAAGATTAATAGCTTTATAATAGATATATAGTTGCTATAAGAAGTTACTAAGTTAATCTAGTAAGCAAATTATATCTTAAAGCTACTTAATACTATAGATTAGACCGCCCTTATATATAGTAATAATGTCGGTTTAATGTGTGCAACGCAGCCGTTGCGAGCCCTTCTGGGGCGTTAGTTGATCCGATCATTGATAGATCATGTGATCAATTAGATCCGTACCTATAGAGGGCGGATCCTGCTCCTTACACTAGAGAAGGAGCAAGGCATACATACATATCAATTGATGACTTCAGCTCTCTGAGAAGAGAATATACGCACAGCTGTGTGAGACCTGTCAACAAATAATATTATTAATTTTAACCTTAGTAGGTACCTTAGTAATAAAGAAGAAGATAAAGAAGATAATAATAATAACCTTTTAATAATTAAGTTACTTTAACTTTAAGATAATTAAGTAATACTAGTTTATAAGTAATCTTTACTACTTCTTATGCCTTTATATGTTACAGCAGCGGCTTCTTAAGTCACGGAAAGCTAGGTAGGTCAAATGATCGGATTGTGACTGAAGCTTGATGAGATCAAGCTGGGCGAGAGGCTATGGAAAGGTTATGAAATCATCCCCGCGACCCGGCCTCAAGAGGGTGGTCACGTGGGCTGCTTGCCTTGGTGGGGCTTGTGCGTAACAAGTAGTTTTTACTAATTTAGGGTTAATTATAATAAGGGGTAACTATATTAAAATTAATAAAATCTTAAAGTTAGTTTAATATCCTAATAATAATAAGAGGGTTAGCTATTTAAAATAGCATAATTAATTAATTAGATACTCTTCTATAGTTATTATTACAAATTTTTAGCATTAACGTATATGATAAGCGAGTGCACCGCACAAGTGAGTGCACTACTACACTGTTGTTACGATCCAGACAAGTCAGACGTCACCTGACACGATTACCTAAGACAGGAAACCTGATACCACGACCAATCACGTACCGATCATTTATTCGCTGAATGATCGCTCCCGCGATCATTTCAAAACAATATGATCACGGGCTCCACCAAGGTCAGCGATCATGGCTTTCCCCATGATCGCCCAAGTATATAGACAAGCTACAACAGCACATTTCCTAGATTAAAACTACCAGCTATCAATACAACTTCTTTACGACAATAAGCCTCACCCGCATTACTTGTCTATTAAGAGACGTGACTTCTTCGCTACGCTCAGAGATCACCCTGCATTCCTGCCAACATAAACCCAATCCGGTTAGGTTTACACAGTTGGATCCCCAACCGTCACACGTTGATAGCTCTTGTTCAGTTGTGTACTGTGATCACTGAGCAATATCTCGAACAGCTACGATGGCACCCAACACCACTACCGGAAGTTCCAGCGGCATCCCCACCAAGGGCAAACAGCCCGCCATGCCAGCTAAACCGATCAAGCCCAACAACCCTGACGACGACGCTGAAATGGAGTCCGAGGACGAAGACACCATTCGCCTTAGAGCCCTTGAAGCTAAGTTCATGGAATACATTGCGGCCTCTGAGAGACAGGAACTCCGTCATCAAGATGAACTCGCTCAACTCAACAACCAGCTAAACCAGCAGATGGAAAATCAGCAACGCGAGTATCAGAATGCCATCAACGAGCAGCAGCAGACCATTGATCGACTCACTGCGCTGCAGAACAACCAGAACAACCTTCAGCAGCAGCAGGTCCAAGACCTGACTAACCTCACTAACGTGACCCCTGCTAAGGACATTGGCGAAATTCTCAGGCCCAGCGAGCCAGAGAAGTTCGGAGGAAACGCTACTGAACTCAAGGCATTCCTCACGAACCTACGAACCTACCATCGGTACTTCCCGAACAGACTCGCTGCAGACGAACGACGAGTCCTGCACGCAGCCGGAAGACTGAAGGATAAGGCACACAATTGGTTCCAACCTACTCTGAGAGATTATCTTAGCGGCAACCCTACTCAGGCAACTCAGAACGTATTCAACAATTACAATGTGTTTGAAGAAGCCATCTCAGGAACGTTCGGCATTATCGACGAAGAACGACAAGCAATCCAGAAGCTTCGGAACCTACGGCAGCATAAGTCCACTTCGGCCTACGCTTCCGATTTCATCCAAATCACGGCCCCGTTGAACTGGAATGTTTCCGCCCTACAGACAGCTTTTTACGACGGACTCAAAGACGATGTCAAGGACGAATTGTATAAGAACGAGCGACCTGATACTCTGCAAAAATACATCGACGCAGCCGTCAAGATCGACAACCGACAGTACGAACGACGCCTAGAGAAACAAGGAAGAAACAAACTATGGAACAACCGACCTCAGTACAACGCCAATCAAGGAAAAAGACGCAACGGCAACACCTCCTATGGAACCGACACAGGACCCATGGAGATCGGAGCCGTCAAGCGCGACAAAAGGAACGACACCTGCTACAATTGTGGAAAGAAAGGACACCACAACTACGAATGCAAGAACCCTGTGAAGACAAACCAAAAATACCGACCTATCCCTGAAGGAGACAAGAAGGTAAGATTCACTAACACACAGGACGACACACCCCAAACTGGTATCAAGACCCCAAGCGCCATCGTGAGAATGACACGCTCGGGATACGACAACACTGTGACAGGACAACAAGAACTCCTACCCTCGAACCAGACAATCAAAACCGAGGAAGAAGCCGAGAAAGTCGGAAACTGGAGTCCAAAGGAAAAATGGGAAACCTATAAACAAACAAAGCTCGGAAACGGAGAAAAATGGACACCAATCCCTGACTCAGAGGACCCAAAAGAAAAAGGACGAAACAAAGCGTATAACCACGCAATACGAACCATCACCAAAAGAAAGAAAGCACAACGCGGAGAAACCATTGCGATGGTTAGGACAACAGAGAACATCGAGCCTAAACAGCCCGAAGAACTCATGCCCGACCAACCTCCACGATCCAGGCTACACAACGAACCCATCAACGCACGAGACATCAACACCAGTGTCAACCTTCAAAGGCAACTCGATGCGTTACGACTGGGAGAAACTGCAGAAGAAACTCAAGTTAGACTCCAACGAAGGAAGACGACCCTGAAGATCCTGAAAGGCCTCAGGAAAACCGATGAACAACTCTGGACCGAAACCTACCCAGAGACATACGACGAAGAAGGGAACAGATACTGGCATTCAATGCGAGAACGATATATCCACCAAGCTAGAGAACACGCTAGGACTATCGACATGCCGGAAATCTGCGTCAGAGCATACCACAGGGAACTAGCAGAAAACCCACGACACCCTGAACCTCCATTCCACTCAGGAGACGATGTCAGGACGTACCCAACACACCCTGAACACGATCAAATTTCATGGATGTCATGCCAAACCCATTTCTGCGAAACTCATCTACGGGAAAAACAGGAACAAGACTGTTTTCCAGTACCCCTACCTGCTCAACCAAACAACAAACCCTATTCTCGACAAGAAACCTTAGGATACAAGGTATGGCACTGGTACGACTCTATCGGAGTAGCCAACGCCAAGTTCAACGAGGAACTCTTCAAACAACAACGTGCAGAACACATTAACAAGCCCATCGAAGAATGGCAAGACCAAATCACGGACCCTGGAAAGGAAGCGGAACTGCGGTACCAAAGCTTCCTACACCAACAAGACGATACGCATGATTACGAAGCATGTGACAACCCCAACGACTGCGGTCATGATCACATCGAACATGCAAGAAACGACACTCCAACAGACCGCGTTCGAGCAACGCAAGGAGGTCGCCCCAACTGCCTAGAAATTG
Organism: Fusarium sp. JS1030; assembly: GCA_000966855.1. Lineage (NCBI taxonomy): Eukaryota > Fungi > Ascomycota > Sordariomycetes > Hypocreales > Nectriaceae > Fusarium > Fusarium sp. JS1030. The sequence goes on from JWIW01000082.1 coordinate 393,975, forward strand.
ATGTCAGAATCAAGGGAACATGGTTAAAGGCTCTAATCGACAGCGGAGCAACCATAAATTGCATGGGACCAAAAACCATCAATCAACTTAAACTACCATGGGGATACAAGAAAAACCCGACTCCTGTGAGGAATCTCGAAGGAGAAATCTTCAACTTCGAAGGAGGAATGATCACCCGACAGATTGATCACCTGAAGGTGTTCGTGAACGGAAAGAACCAAGGAATCGACTTCGATGTACTGAAAATACACGATCACGACCTTGTTCTCGGACAACCATGGCTGTACAAGTACAACCCGCGCATTAACTGGAGGACTGGCCAGGTCGACTGTGAAGTCGACCCCTCCGATGACCTGCAAGATTTGTGACTGAACTCGAGATCTCAAACTCCGATCGACGAGGACGACGGAGCACAGAGTGAAGGAACACGAGACACTTCACCACCCCCAAAGGGAACAAGGCACAAACACGAAAAAGGAAAAACCCAGCGAGTCAGAAGGACTGTCGCTATCCTCAAAAATCAATTCAAGAACCTCAACGAAGATCTGAAAAACATGAAGAAAGAAGAGTCAACCAAGGACGAACGACTCAAGAACGTCCCTGAAGCATTCAGGAGATACCAGAAACTCTTTACACCAGAGGAAGAAACGACATTACCACAACACACAGAGTATGATTTGGAAATCGTACTCAAGGACGGAAAATCACCGAGATTTTACCCTATCTACAGCTTAGCTCAGACAGAGCTCAAGGAACTAGACACATGGCTAAGGGACATGCTACGAAAAGGACACATTCGACAATCCAAATCCTCAGCCGGATACCCCGTTATGTTCGTACCAAAACCCAACTCCGACAAATTACGACTTGTTGTCGACTACCGACAGTTGAACGAAATCACCGAAAAAGACAGAACCCCGCTACCGCTCATCACGGAGCTAAAGGATCGCCTATTCAACAAAAAATGTTTCACTGCCCTCGACCTCAAGGCCGCGTACAACTTGATCCGCATCAAGGAAGGAGATGAATGGAAAACAGCCTTTCGAACGAAATACGGACTCTACGAATACTTGGTAATGCCTTTCGGCTTAACCAATGCACCTGCAGCATTTCAACGCATGATCAACAACGTCTTACGCGAGTACCTCGACGTTTTTGTAGTCTGCTACCTAGACGATATCCTCATCTTCTCTGATACAGAAGAACAGCACACGGAACACGTCCACAAGGTATTAGCAGCACTTCAAGACGCTAACATGCTCGTGGAACCTACTAAGAGCCACTTCTATCAAAGCTCAGTCACCTTCCTAGGACACGAGATCTCCTACAACGAGATCAGGATGGACAGAAGAAAGATTGCAGCTGTGAAGGAATGGCCAGAACCGAAGAACGTCAAGGAAGTACAATCCTTTTTAGGATTCGTCAACTACTACCGACGCTTTATCAAGGATTTCAGCAAGCACGCCAACCCACTCACTGAGTTAACCAAGAAGGGAAGAGAATTCAAATGGAACACTCTAACCCAACGAGCATTCGAAAAATTACGAGATTCCATCTTAGAAGAACCCGTTCTCACCATGTTTGATCCAGACAAAGAAATCGAACTAGAAACGGATTCATCGGACTATGCACTAGGAGGACAAATCGGACAACGAGACAAAGACGGAAAACTACACCCAATTGCCTTTTACTCTCATAAACTGCACGGAGCAGAGTTGAACTACCCTATCTACGACAAAGAATTCCTCGCGATAGTCAACTGCTTCAAAGAATTCCGACATTACTTGAGAGGAAGCAATCACCAAATCAAAGTCTACACCGACCATCAAAATATCTCGCACTTTGCAACAACACAAGAACTCAACAGACGACAACTACGCTACGCTGAATATCTATGCGAATTCGACTTTGTCATTATCCACCGCAAAGGAACTGACAATGGACGAGCTGATGCGATCAGCCGAAGACCCGACTACGACACTGGAACGTCAAAAGTCAACGATCAGTTGCTCGAACACAACGACAAAGGAGAACTGAAATTCAAAACACGAGGAGAAGTCATAGCACGAATAATGACACCACCTCAACTGTCTAACGAAGAACGCGACTTCCTTCGCGAAATACATGAACATCCACTGCACGGACATCAAGGAGTCACGAAGACCACCAAAAGACTGCAACACATGGGATACCAAACCTCCAACCTGAAGAAAAAGGTGGAACAAATTGTGAAACAATGCGACTTATGCGCAAAAACACGGTCTCAACGACACAAACCATACGGTACATTACAAGCACTACCTGTTGCACAACGACCATGGGATTCGATCACAATGGACTTCATAACCAAGTTACCCTTATCAGAAGAACCTTCATCCGGAATCTTCCACGATAGCATCATGGTTATTGTTGACCGATTGACGAAATTCTCATATTACATCCCGTACAAGGAATCTACGGACGCAGAAGAACTTTCCTATGTCTTTTACCGACACATCGTCAGCATTCACGGACTGCCTACGGAGATCATCTCCGATAGAGGACCAACATTTGCAGCAAAATTTTGGCAATCACTAATGGATTTATTGGGACTCAACCACAAGCTCACGACAGCTTTCCGACCTTCAGTAGACGGACAGACAGAAAGGATGAATCAAGTACTGGAACAATACTTACGTTGTTATGTCAACTACGAACAAAACAACTGGGTAGAGAAGCTACCAGCTGCACAACTAGCGTACAACACCGCCTATAACGAAAGCACGAGACTTACTCCAGCCTACGCCAACTTCGGATTCACCCCAGAAGCCTACCGAACACCACGACAACCCAAAACAATCAACCCGAAAGCCATACTCAAAAGCGATGACCTGAAAAACCTACACGAAGAAATGAAAACAGAACTTGAGTTTGTTAGAAACAGAATGACGAACTACTACGACAGAAAACGGTTGAAGGGACCAACCTTTGAAAAGGGAGACATGGTCTACCTAGCCACAAAAAACATCAGCACGAAAAGACCCACGAAAAAACTCGACTACAAATACATCGGACCTTACAAAATTCTACGAAAAATCTCAGAAAATAACTACGAACTGGATCTACCACCGAAAGTTAGACTCCATCCAATCTTTCACATTTCCTTACTCGAATCAGCAGCCGACACGATCCAAGTCAAGATCGGCAACGAACCGGAAGAAATCGACGGACCAGAAGAATACACCGTCGAAGAAATCCGCGATATGAAGAAGATCAACGGACAGACAATGTATTTGGTGAAATGGAAAAACTACCCCGAAAACGAAAACACCTGGGAACCACCAAAACACCTCATGAACTCCCAACGACTCTTGAAGAACTTTCACCAACACCAGAAAAGTCAAGGAAGCTGAAATCCAACACATCGGAATGAACCAGGGAATGAACATCCTCGACCATTAGTTGCTCCTGAGCAGACTCGGCTTTCTCCGCCTCTTCCAACTCATCCAAAGAATCAAGACCACGACGAGTCATTTCCACTCCCCGAGACACCAGCTCCTTCTTCCTCTTCCTACAAAATTCTAGTTGCGACAAAGATTCATCAAGCTCTCGCTGAGCGCGACGAAGCGCCTCCCGACGAGAAGACAATAATTCCTCCGCCGCAGCCTCACGCTCTTCCAACCGCTTCGCCTCATCAATGATACGAGTAACTAGGAAGCAAGTCAACGGACAATGAAAAGACCTTCGCACCATAGCAAAAAACACTTACGAGAATTCAACGGCGTACCGGTCACGTCACAAGGACGACCGAGAGAAACACACAAACCACATTTTTTCTTTCCCGCAATCATCTTGCAGGCGACCCCCCGCTTACTGCAGCAAGAACAAGGCATGACTCTGAAGCCAAATTGCGCAATACCCTCGGCGGCACGATGTCGCTTTTCGGTAGAAGTAAGAGGAGGTTCAAGGGGATCTACTTTCCGCTTAGCAGGCTGCCCCGACATGATGATGGTTACAAGTTTAAGTTAGGCTCACCTTGAAGTGTGGATGGAGAAAACAGGTCATGCAGGCCTTGAGGACAAGACCCAACGGAGGGGAGAGATCGTGTTACGACCCCAGCGGTTACGTCACGTGTACCCCACTTTTTTGCTCCAATCACACAAAGCTCACCCAGACCACAGTGAGCCCAGGAAAGGCTCACTCCGACCACCGTGAGACTCACCTTGAAGCTCACGCGGACCATCGTGAGCTTTCCAGCAAAGCTCACGACCATTCAAGTGAACCATCCATGTATATATACAAACAACCATCTACTCTTCCTTAGATAGAACTCACCAGCTATCAATACAACTTCTTTACGACAATAAGCCTCACCCGCATTACTTGTCTATTAAGAGACGTGACTTCTTCGCTACGCTCAGAGATCACCCTGCATTCCTGCCAACATAAACCCAATCCGGTTAGGTTTACACAGTTGGATCCCCAACCGTCACATTAAAGAGATACTTATAAAATTATTTTACTATTAAAATAAGGATTATTTAATTAGATAATAAACCCTTTATATATATTAAAGAGGTTAAGCTAGAATATAATCTTAATAATATTTAGATAATTTAATTAGCCCTATTTATACCTATATAGAATAAGTACTTTAAATAATCTAAGGGGGTAATAAAAGATAAGATAAGGGCTATAATGTAAGAATTAAACCTCTTAAGAGACCTTAAACTAAAAGTAATATAATTAATAGTCTATTTATTTAATAAGACCTTATTATAAGACTAAAAGGATAATATATAGAAAATGCCTTATAAGAAATAATAGTCTTAGGTCTAGTTAAATATACTAATTTATATATATATTCCTAAGGATCTAAAGCTTAATCTATACTATTTAAAAGTATATAGATATATTATATTTCTAATAACTATAGTAATACTTAAGTATAACTATTAAAAGTAATACTTTAGTTAAGAAGACTAAACCTAAAGTATATATTAAATACTTAATAAGCTATTAAGCCTTAATTTAATACTTTATATAGATTCCCTTACTTAGAAAAATAAAAGTTATTATATTAGCTAATATAGGCTTTAATAAGAATATCTAATATAACTTTAAAAGGGAAAAAGAGGCCTAAATAGCCTTATATTATACTTATAAAGCTCTTTATAAAATAATAAAAGTTAATATAATAAAGGTTAGGGAATAATATAATACTAAGATTACTTTAGGGCTAGGGGGTAATAAATTAGATATATAAGGAAAACCCCCCTTATAGTAGCTAAAAGAGACCTTAAAAGAAGTTACTTAAAATAAATCACTTAATTAAATATAAAAAAAACTAAGAGACTTATTTCTTATATTACTAGCCTTAATAATAGGCTTAGAAGAAATTAGCCTAGCTTTATTACTAGAGGCTAAATAGCTAGTATAGACTATAATAAAAATAGTATTAATTTAAAAGGTCTAAGAGCTAGTAATTAATAATTTTAAAGGTATTAAGAATTTACTAGAATCTCTATTAAGATAATAAGAATTAAGTAAAAAAAATATACCCCTTAAAAGCCCTAAATTAAATAATAATAAAGATATTAGAGATATCTTAATTAAAAAAAAAACTATAGTAAGAGACTTAATTATAGTTATAACCCTTAATAAAAAAGTACTAACCTTATAATAAGTACTATAATAGTATATAAAAAAGCCTTATAATATTAGCTAAGGCCTTATAATAAATAATATAATTAAAAGAAAATAAATAAAGTAGATTATAAATAAGGCTAATAAAGCTAGGAATTAAGTTAAAAAGAAAAAAAGACTAAATCTATTAATTAATATAATTCTAACCTAAGTAACTTAATTCTAGCTCTATTAAAAAGACTTATTACTTACCTTAAAGTTATACTATAAGGTAATAAAAAGTTACTTTTAATAAAAATAAAAAGAGGCTATATAAAAAGAGCTAGATTAACTACTTTAAATAGACCTTTATATATTTATA
>JWIW01000082.1:403082-662750 GCA_000966855.1 Fusarium sp. JS1030
TCTTGGGTGGTTGGGAGGTATTTGATCAGATGGAAATGTTGTAGGTTGAGGGATTTTTGGTGCACTCGCTTGTCTGGTGCACTCGCTTATCAACCACGTTATAGTTATAATACTATAATAAGGGTTAATTTAAAAGGTATAACTCTTTTAAATAGTTTTATTAGATTAGATAACCTATAAGGACCTAATTAATAAGGGGGTATATTAGAAATAAGGGCCTAATTATAAAGGAATTAAGGCTATAAGGACCCTAATTAAGGTATAAGCCTTAATCTATAGGGTTAGATAAAGGGTCTAAATATATTTTAATAGATTACTTAGACTATAGCTAAATTTATATATAACTAGTGTAATATAGTAATATATAAGCCCTAGGCCTATCGCCTAATTTAGGGCCTCATTAGGCAGATCAATTCAATTCCCTCTTTGGCACCCTTTTCACCTTGACCCCTGCAATTTGAGACGAAGCGCCTAGCGTGATTCCTTCGGGCGCCTTCGGGCGTCTAGCGCCTATGGCTTCATTTCACTGCCCACAATCATGGTTCGCTATTCGCCATTCGCTCCTCGGTCCTCGGTTTACTGTGACTCTATCGGTAAGCTCATGGGGCAAGGCGATCCATACATACTGGCTAGTTGGCCAAAACAAGATGAGAGTCCGGGGTGTTGAGCCTGCTCGGTTGCCCGCATGAGTCAATGGGGAAATCTCACAAGGATTTGGTCAATGCCGATGGAGCCTGGCAAGGCTGGATATTCTCAACCACGTGACTCTGTGCTTCGTATGACGTACCTATATACATTCATGGGTTCTCTTCCTTCTCACGGCCTCGCACTTTTCCTCTTTCTGTCTTGAGTATTTCTCTAAAACCCCTTCTGCGGCTTTACCGTGTCTACCACAACTCATAGCCCAATTGAAAAAAGTCGCCTATCATGTCCGGTGACATTGATACCAGTTTCCAGGCCGCCATTGACGCCGGCAAGATCAATGGGGCTGTGCTATGTGCCACTGACGCCAAGGGCAACTTTGTCTACAACGAAGCGCTTGGCCAACGCACCCTGCTTTCGGGAGAGAAACGACCTCAGCAACTTGACGATGTTCTCTTTCTGGCCTCAGCCACCAAGTTGATTGCCACCATTGCCGCCCTGCAATGCGTTGAGGATGGTCTCCTCACGCTTACTGGTGACCTCTCAACTATTGCACCCGAGCTCGCCGAGAAGCAAGTCATAACAGGATGGTCCGAAGATGGCGAAACTCCTATGCTGGAGCCAGCTGCCCGGCCCATCACCCTCGAAATGCTGCTTACTCACAGCGCTGGGACTGCGTATCATTTCTTGAACCCGTCCGTGGCAAAGTGGCGTGAGAGATTTGCTGCCGTCGACGATGGCAAGCAAAAGACGGTTGAGGAACTCTTTACTTATCCGCTTGCCTTTCAGCCTGGAGAAGGCTGGATGTATGGATCAGGCCTGGACTGGGCTGGCCGCATCGTGGAGCGAGTGACTGGCCACACCTTGGGGGAGCACGTCCTGGAACGCATATTGGCGCCTCTTGGCTTGAAGGATGCCGAGTTCTATCCCGTAACTCGCGAAGACCTGCGTGCTCGACTCGTCGACCTTAACCCCAATGACCCAAACGCCCTTGGTCGTGCCGTCCTTGCCGGTGAAGGAGACATGAATCGCCGTGGAAAGGGAGATTTCGGCGGCCATGGCATGTTCATCCCCGGCATCGACTACGTCAAGGTCCTACAATCCCTGTTGGCCAATGACGGCAAAATCCTGAAGCCAGCCACAGTTGACGACATGTTCCGGAACCACCTCACCCCCGAGGCCGGTGCAAGTCATCGAGCTGCCCTGGCTGGCCCCGCTGGCATCTTCTTCCGCGTGGGCGTTGCTCCGGAAACACAGATGGGCCACGGCTTGGGTGGATTGTTGACCTTGGAGGATGTGGATGGATGGTATGGTGCGCAGACACTTACATGGGGAGGCGGCATGACTCTTACCTGGTTCATTGACCGTAAGAACGATATATGCGGTGTTGGCGCTGTTCAGTCTGCCTGGCCTGTTGACAATCAGTTGGTCTCTGAGCTGAAGCAGGTCTTTCGGAAGGACATTTACCAGAAGCGCGCGGCCTGGAAACAACAACGGCAAGCATCATGAAGTCAGATATGGCATTGCAACCTTGCAACATTAGCTAGGTATGGAATGATAGGCAGTTATGCAAACATCAGTTACCCTTATTGAAGGTATATTTGCGCAGTTCTTCCTATTTAGATATCTGAACAGTTCACTTGCAGTAATGCAAATCAGGTTACGACCAGTTCAACCAAATAAAGATATTTCTGTAGTTTGGTTCCTGGCATAGAGTCACGTTATTTCTCACAGGCTGAACACTAGTGAGGGACTTAAAGGCTGAGTGTACCTGATCCCGGCTATGTCCTGGTTCTCTCTCTACGGGCACATCTAAACTCTTTGACAGGACGAACTTAGTTACATGATGTGTCAAGATACTGTGCTGTTTGTCGTTGCGGAAGCTGATAACATGCATCGTCGATAGAACTTAGATGTTGCCTGGCACCTATCCTTATACTATTAATCACGGTTCGGTAATATATTTTCTCTGGTTACTTGTGCTACAGATAAGTTATGCTAAGCAACTATATATGGTGTACTTTGCTTCATTCACGCTCACTTGGGCATGTTTTGATACCAAATTTGTTTGTTGGTTCAACTAGAATTGAAGCTCGAGCTAACCACGTGATGCAGCTCCGCCGTCCCAAGCTTCTAGCACGAATTTCCATAACTTGGCCATGCTGGCTGTTGTCCCCCGGTTCTGGATACAGGCAAACGTTTGAGTGGCCATCGTGCGGTAGTGTTGGTCGACAGCCTCACAAGCTGCAACAAAGAATGGCCACAGCAAAGTGTAGACCGGTCCGCCTGACGAAATAACCTGCGTACAATGGTATAAGGATAGAAAAACATTATCCTGGACTAATAGGCTCGTGGCATCGTAACCGTCAATGTCTCTATACATCTTGATTAAAGCACTATGGCGATATGCCAGGGCGTGATGCAGTAAAACTTGGGTTTGTTGGCAGCCTGCAGTTCCCCGATTGTCCAAGACTGCATGTCCCATAGATCCCAGCCGAGATGGAGAAGGATGAGGGAACGCCGGATTCCATAAATGGAAAGCTTGCTTTATGCGGGAAGCGGATATATGACAACCATCGTTGAGGATCTCCAAGTCAGGAAATTGGCCATGATCCCTTGAGACTCCTAGGTCATGTTTGAGTGACACTAAGCCCCCCAAGCTATGTAGCATCGGCCAAAGATCGGTTGTCAATCCGAATAAAGGGTCGACATTACTCAGAAGTGGATCTTCGTTGAGTACACCGGGCATTTGCTCATCGAAAGGGATCGGCGAGACAGGCAACAAGGGTGCACTGCCAAGTGATAGCGACGCAACCACGTCATGGAACGTAAGGATCTATTTGCGATGACTGTCAGTGGCAAAGAATGGATATGTGCGTCAGGACTCTGGAACATACCCGTTCGATGGAGGCGAATCTTGGATTTGTATCGTGCAACCTGCTGGCCAAAATTCGCGAAGCTTGAGATATACGTTGTCTGACAAGTGCCATATCGTATTTTAGAAAGAGCTTCAGCATGACACAGAATTAGCATTTGCCCAAATAGATAGCTGAAGAAGACATACAGTTTCGTAGTATAAGAGAACCACAATAGTCGTTAGAGCCTCATCGTGCTTGGAATCTCCTCCTAACAAGCCATCAAGTCTGTCCAAAGCCTTTTTGTGGAATCTTGTGCATCCAGCTGCTTCAGATTGATCTAGACGCACCAGATGGGCGCTCGACATGGAATAAATCACATAAGCCACGGGTGAATCAAGGTCTGCCATGTATGGAGACACAAGGCCCTGGATAGGATTCCATCCTCCATGTGTAACCACCAACAGTGGAGCCAGTATGTCGTTGAAATATTTGAGAAGGTCGGTACGTTCTGAACTTCTTAATGATTGCCGTTCGATCTCTCTGTCTGGCGAAGATACCCGTTCGTGGTTTGACGTAACCTTTAGTGGGCATTGTGGGATGGTGTTCGGGGATGGCAGCGTCTCATGAGTGCCCTGTGATGGTGGACAGCCTGCCTTTATCTTGTTGTAGACGCAGTTGAGATTTCGACGAGTACACCGTGTGCAACGGGGCTGGCTCTCGCAGCATTTCTTTTTCTAGGCATTGCAAATTACTTGCAATTCTAGACCTAGGGGAATATGAAAACGTACCGCTACTTTGCTAATACATGTCATTTAGCTAAGACGTCATCTGGGTCCAAGATATACCGGTAGGTGAAACTTGCCATGGTAGACAGCCTGTAAGCATACGTCAGTTCTCGAGGGAGAATTGCTCTCGTAGGAAACTCACCCAAACGAGAGTTTCTTCGTCTTCGCTTGAGGGGCCGATGACCTCGCGGAGAGAGCAGCCATTCCATGTCAAGACTATGATTGATCTTAGATCACAGCTCTTTGGACTAGTGTAATGGGCTGCACGATGGTTCAGGCAGAATTGATGACTGATTCGATTGCTTGATGTTCCTTGTCTCTCCCCGACCTTTAAATGCATACCCCAGATTTTGACCCGCACGGTGTCATTAGCCTCTTCTACATCACAAAAACGTGGGGATCACCGAAACCCTACCTCTACGGAGAAAGGGAAGTTTAATTAGCCTATTGTCGTTGACTCGTAAACAGGCCACTGTACCAAGACGGTAAGGGTTAACGAGTGTTACCGATGTCTACGTACAAGCCGCTACAGGAAGATCTTGCGCGTGAACTGTGTAGGGCGCTTTGACAAGATCAATTTAGCCGTCGCACGGTTGACAATGTTGGTTGTCTTGGTTCTGACGAGCCTGTCTGTGCTCCTCCTGAGGGTATGAGACTGAATCCAGGCTGCTGATGCGCAAGTGATCTTGTAATTTGTCAGATTATCAGCCGCTACAGCAGTCGAGCATGCATGCTACCATCGAACTGCCCTTTCCGGTTTATGCATCCCTGCGGTGGCGTGTGGAAGTTGAACCCAAGTGGTCCAGTACATTAGCCTAAATTGCTGGCCTCCAACATCTTCTATATACCACATGTCGTGCCTTGCAACAAGTCACTTTCCGCCCCTTACAGAGCCTCGGCGCCGCGTCTATATCCTTGCTGCTAACCTAAGAGGCCCTTGCGTATAGGACAGCTCGACCGAAGCCAATGGATCATTCAAGCCAAGTACAAGTGTTGCGTCAGCGAACTCTCCTCTTCTCAGGAGGTGCACATCGCGATGAGTCTGGCAGTTGGTTGAAATGAAAGCCCTTGCTCAACACTTTGTACGAGTACAGAAAGTGACAAAAGAGGTTTAACTACTCAAGTACCATTTTGGCCGCTATCATTTGTAGACGACAGTTGCGCGATAGTGTTTATTCCATCAGGGTCCGCAATATAATTTGGACATTGAGAATACATACCGAGAAGATCTGGAACGATGCGTACCAAGATGAGGCCGTTCCTCTTGAATGATAACAGAAAGGTAGCGCAAGAGACGTAGGCAAATAGAAGGGGGCCAGATGCAGCTTATAAGTCAATTTTACTGGAACATGACCAAGGGTGTCACTGTTGAGGGTCCGGTCCTTTACGGCAATCAGAGTCTTTTCGCGCCACATCATGTAGTACTGACTCCCTTTGCACACGATGGTCGCACCGATAGCGACAAGTCTGTCTTCTTCAAACCATCAACAATTGAAGTGTATGTCCCCTAAAGATCTATAAGGAGCCTCGCTTTCGAAGCGCCGTTAGAAGCAGAGTTGCCGGGATTGATTACGCATTCGAAAATCGTGACATGCTTAACACCGCTCTATCCAAGAGCATCACGCTTGTATCTTTTGGCGCCCACGCCTCGATATGCATGGCAAAGGACCATCTAGGCAAGCTCTTCTGAGCGACCGAAGGTTCATTGACTTGACTATCTTGTTAAAACTACGTATCCGTGCGACAACCGGGGCGATTGTTGATCTTGCTGCCTGCCTGACTGTATCTGGTCGAGATTGGGAGAGCGAGATTGGGAGAGCGAGATTGACATGCGCCGGGAAGTTGAAGTCCAAGATGTCAGGGTGCATACATCCACATGGGGCAACAACAACAGAGTAGAAGCCACTGAAATCGAGAGTATTGAGTCTTGTTATACTAATTTATCTAGTTCTAGGCTCATTGTCTCTGTTGATTGCTATAGGCGCAGTAGTGATGGGCAAGTCGGTCTCGCCCAAGCAATTCGAGAGTTGGATGTTGATCCTCTTAGCTCTGAAAGAGACACAGAACGTTTGGCAAATGGTGGCATGGTTCAATTGAGCTACTGAAGTCTCCACTCCGGTATCATCCCAATCCGCATGCAGCACGGTCTAAGGCTTACCAAAGGATCTGGTGGCGAATATGTGTTCTGCACCAGGGCAGGTGGCGTAGCCCAGATCGAAACCCAATGCTTGCCTTTTTGGCGCTCGAACAGAATGAGACTTGATAATACGAGCGAGGCAGCAAGTCTACCTCAAAGTACGAGGCGAAGCAAGCCTTGTGTAGCGTTCATTGTCAACTATGCTGAAGTCGCTCTATGGTTTCCATGTTAGCGTTACTTGCTTTTTAATGCTCAATAGAGACATGGCCGGTCGACCCGTGCCTCTGTTTACAGTCGCATATCTCTCCCGTTCGTCTCTGCTGTCGACAAAGACTCAGCAGCCTGTTGATGACCCGAGCTCAGCCAGTAACCGGCCCCAATATGGTTTGCTCCTTTGCCCCGGAAGCCAGGGTTGGCGAAATTAGCCTTAATTCGCCGTGCTCTACTCTCCTTGGCTGCATTCGAATTTAGCCGCGGCAAAAAATGACGAGTGACGGAGCATGTCGTTCCTTGCCAAAAGAGGAAAGCATCACGCTGTTGTTTGCTCATCACAGGAAAATGCAGCCATGCAAGCCAAGTTTCATGCTTCGCATGTTGGCACAAGACTAGGCTTCTATGGCAATGCTGGCGTCTACTACCACCACACAATATGGCCATGCAACCAATGTACGTGAAAGGAATGCACAAACTCACCAAGTTATTACATGACTACTACATCATTTCTACAGCTGCAATACACATGAGCTGAAAGAATACGAATCAGCTGACACACCCATTCGCCTTTCGGCCGGTCAATTTCCAACGAGGCGCCTTCAGTATCCCAATGCCTCAGCCGCAGACCTGCTGCAAGCAACATGGTCATAAGCAGGTACGGTGAGCGACATCATAAGGGACACCGATAACAATGATAATTATTAAAATCCCTTGTAGTCTTACCGAGGCATCGATTAGGCACATCTTGGTTTACATAGTCGCATGCATAGTACTACCCAACCCTGGAAATGTCATAATATCTTACCAACAAACGATCATCGACATTGAATTCATCCCCCTTGAAATCCTGTCGTATGGTTTGTGCACAGGATGTAGCCATCGAACCAGTTGATCATCGTCACCCTTGCTGCATGTAACTTATAGAGGTAGACCATAATTAAGATGTAGCATCAATCACACCGCGCACCGTTATATCTAGCTAGAGCTGACCCTATTCTGGGTTCTATTTTTAGCCGTTTACAAGATCCACTGCCTAAATCGCTTCATTGGTATGTAACATTCCCAGCATGCGTGGAGCTTCTTGGACCCGGGGAATGAGTTGTGTTTCCGGCTGAACTTATAACCGGCCTTATGGCGAGCGAGTTCTTTTACTGGTTCTTATCAAATCAATTCGCTATTTGAGATTTACCTCTGGGCAATAGCCTAATTGAAAAAAAAAACCCACTGATAGATTTAAAAGCCCTCTCACCTGTCCGAAGTCATCAGGGGAACCAGAGTAACAAACACGGTCGCGGGGCATAACAGAAGAAGCGCGATGAGATACTACTCATTCTATTCATTTTTCTTTCTCGGCACGCTTTTGTGCCCCTCCGCAGCACAACAGTCCATTATCATTAAAGTCAACCAACCTCAGCAGCAAATCGATGGCTTCGGGTTCTCCCAAGCCTTCGGTCGAGCCAGAGAATTTGAGCGGACCGCGGAAGATCTACGAAGGAGCGCTTTGGATTATTTGTTTGACACGGAAAAAGGCGCTGGGTTCTCCATTATTCGGAACCGCATTGGGTCAGGCGGTTCATGGGACAGCATCCTTCCAAATAGCCCTGGCTCCCCTGATGACGCCCCTGACTATCAATGGGACGGTGACGATAGAGGTCAGGTTTGGTTCACGAAACAGGCAGTGTCCTATGGTGTCAAAACTATCAGTAAGTTCATGTAATGATTTTTCCAGCTCTCTACTTAGCGTCGATTCTGCTGGGCCTTCTATTACCAAACACCTTTCCATGACCTGCATTGATCATCGTCGCAAAGACTTATTGCAAAGCCTCCAAGCAAGTACTGTGAGTCAAACTACATGATATCTAACATGTTTCTCTATAGTTGCCAATGCATGGAGTGCCCCAGGATTTATGAAGACAAGCGGCAACGAAGCAGAGCCCGGGTATGTTTGACCTCAGCACAATCCTTTGACCTATGGGACTTGCCATCTGATCCTCACTGAGATTCTTGTGTGGAACTACAGGTCATCCATGTGCCTCGGGTGATTGGAGAGAAGCCTATGCCGACTTTCTCGTCCAGTACGTCAAATACTATGCTGATGAGGGGTTGGAAATCACACATCTTGCCCCCCTAAACGAGCCAGACTGGCAAGTCAGCTATTCCCAGATGCAAATCAGCGATAATGCTCAGGAGGCCATTTCAATGATACCCATCATCAGCAAGGCGATTCAAGACGCAGACCTCAAAGGTCTTCACCTTGTCTGCTGCGACGCTACGGGATGGGGCTCACAATACAACTACACCAACGCTCTCGTCACCGCTGGCTCGACGCGTTACCTCGGTGCCATGACAGCACATACTTACCGCGGAGACCCCGATAAACCACTTGACCAGACTTCTCTAGTGAAGTGGAACACTGAAGCAGGGCCCAGTGGTAAATTCGTGGCCACTTGGCACAGCTCCGGAGCTGAGAACGAAGGTTTTGTGTGGGCTCTAAAGATTGCCCGGGCGTTGACTCATTCGCAATTATCTGCGTTCATGTTCTGGCAAGGTTTCCAGAATGGGAACACAGCCTCAGCAATGCACTTACTCGACACTTTGGATGGCGAGACTGTGACGCTGTCTGGGACATACTGGGCCTTTGCCATGTACTCCCGTTATGTCCGGCCAGGTGCCCGGCGTGTCGCAACATCTGGGACCGTCGGCAATGTCATTACAGCTGCTTTTCAAAACTCGGACGCCTCCGTGATCGTTGTATTCACAAATGAGGCAGACATCAGCCAGGCTATCAAGGCTTCTTTCGAAGGATTCGCACCTGCATCTGCCTCAGCTTGGGTCACTGACAACACCCACTTGTTTGATGCCACCATGGTTAATCTCTCCGGCGAAAGCATTACAGTCTCATTACCTGCAAAGTCAGTAGTCACGATAAAGTTGGGAAGATAGGTAGCTAGTGGTCTAATCGGTGAGAGAGCGTTCATCGCCTATGTGAGGGCTTCTTATGTCACATAATGTACGTAGATCGACGAGATATACGGGTTCATAACAAAGTGTCGTCTTCTAATAAAAGTAGAGAAGCCGAGAGGAAGCACAGTCTAGCTTGACTAAGTGGCTAAGGGAGAACGTGTCCACAGACTCTGCTCCGTACGCTACAGCAGCTACGAAGTGTAGGCTTGAGAAGAAAAGGCCCACGATTTATTGTTGTGACTTACAGGAATTGCCCAAGGCTGCGGCGCGTAAGATTTTTGAGAACTTGATCTTGATGTGAGGCCTAAAGGGCAGGTGTAGAAGTACCTTGTTATTGATGCCAACCCTCTGCCCTTCGACTAGCAACTGAGAAACTTAGACTCGCGTGGTCGTTCGTAGCTCGGCCAACTCATCTTAATTTGAATTAGCCAATTGACCCATAATGAAGCTCGATTTAGCATGTTATCTTATCGATCACTTTGACAAGCAAAGTCTTAGTAGAGATATTCTTGATACCTAAACTAAAATAAAAAATCTGAATACTTAACAAAGTTATATTATAATAACTACAATAATAATAGCTATAGTATATTAATAAGCTTATGCTACTAAAACTAACCAAGGTATCTACTTTGCTTAGTATCCAGCTTCTATAACAATAAAGAATACCGTTTCTTAACACATTATAGCATCATGACCACTACTAACATAGTTACCTACTTTTTAACTTTTCAGTCACACCTAGCTATATAATACGAGGCTATTTTGCCTCTCAGTTAGAATAAAAACTACCTACTCTTCCTGACTTATAAGAGCTTATTCCTTTCCTTCTTCAGAGTCAAAGAAGTAGATAAATCTATCGGGTTAAAGCTTTAGGGGTCTAAGGGAGTAGGGTTAGAATTTGACAGCCCGGATGCAACATCTCAGCGTAAAACCAGCTTTCATTAGCAACACTTCAACTTTGAACACAGTAACCAAAACTAACACAAGGTAATCAAGCTACAAGAGAGCTATAAGTAAGGCAAAGATAATTTATTAGTTATAGCGCTCGGTTATATTATCTAAGTACTGCGCTGCGTAGTATTAGGCCGACTAGATCTTATGTTGTTATTTGCTGACGCAATGGGAACAAAGAGAAAATCGGTATATCACTCGTCTATTCAATCCTCTACTACGGCCAGATCTTGACCACAGTATCGTCATCAGGGTTGAGTCGCCTAATCTCCTTTACATCTGGATTTTTCTTCAAGGCAGGGAACTCCCGAATATTCCAGATACTCCCCGGAAGACCAGCATCATCTCCCGTTTTTGGCAGCATCACATAGACAATGCCACTCGAAACCTCTGCAAATGATTGGGAGCATACAGCGAAGAACTCGTGTTCCTTATCGGTACCCCTGAACCCTTCCTTGTAATTCTGATCTTTCCATGTGTCGCTCAGAATACCGTATCCATTCAAAATATCGGTTCGCGTACTGAGAGAGGTTCTAGCCTTCTGGTGGAATTTCTGGTCCTTGGGTCCAGAGTAGAACAATGAGCCAGCGGGTCTGTGGAGGTGGTCCTTGCATGTCTCGACGGTGGGAAGCTCAGGGGGGTCTTTCGGCTTTGAAGGTGTTGTGCCGGACCTAGGGTTGCCATCGTCTCCCTTTTTGCCGCTACCTTTTTTGATCTTGCCAGGGACTTCGAAGCCTGTCACGGCATCAGCCACTGCGTTGAGGGTCTCGAAGAGTTGTATGAAGTGTCGGGGACCAGGCTCGTGTCGCCGCAAGGAGAAAGCCAAGTCGAAAAGGCGCCCGAAGGATCCTCGGACTCTTCGTACACGTAATTTGCAAGCTTTGCAGCGTCGATGGCCATTTCTATCAACCCTAGTATCAGTATTCGGTGCAAAACAAAGTTAGGAACACGGTGATATGAGAGACGTACCCAATGCCTGGCCGACGGCTTTGCCTTCTGGAATTGCCGCTTCTCCGATCTCCAGCACAAGTTGAAGACTGGACATGAGAACATAACATCCGACCTCAAGCAGTTGTTAGTGCACAGAAACAGCAACAGTCCGGTAAAAAGTACATACCTGTGCGATAATAGGGAGGGCCTCGAGAAAGGTATCGCCGATTAGGTTCACGGCAGGATTATCACAGACACATTTGCCTCTGGTAACTCGATAGGGCTGTTGGTCAACCTTTCTCCACGGAATTGGCTCGTCAGGAGGCCAGAAGCCAATACATGTCATCGATGTAGTTCTTCCCTCTTCCTTGGCTTTGTCAACTACCTCCTTGCAAGGCTTGGTGCAATCGTTGCCCTCGTGTTCATAGATCCCTGGTGGGTCGAAGATAACGCAGCCTTGAGCATTCTGCCAGCGGATATCGGAGTAAGAATCGATGAGATTTGGGTCATCATCTGGTAGTAGCTCGGGAGGGAAGTCGGGCTCCGGCTCTGGGTTAGGTTCGTCCGTCTCGTTTGGCCACGGGGTACATGTCGCACCTGTGTCTCCCTCCAGGATTGCGACAACATGGTAATTGCGGCTATAGATGCCGCGAGGACAGCTTGGAGTGACGCACATTCCTCCGTCAGAGTAAGCCACGCGCTTACCACTGGGGTCAAGGATCTCGAGGTACTGTGCACCCTTGTTCAGGGCCTCGGCACTGCCATAGTTCAGACCAGCCTTCAAGTCATACACAGCAGGCGTCTCAGTATTGCCACTGAAGATCTTTAGAGTGTAACCTGAGGGAAGGCCCTGCTTCATAACGAGGGCAAAGTATACTCCTTCAGTACCGGCTTTGTAGTTGATGGGCTTCTCCGAGTAGAAGCCATCTGGGCCTTGACAATCAGTGTCGCGTGGGAAGCTAGGATACCAAATTGCACCCTCGACTAGCTTGCTGCCAGAAGGTGCCATGTTTGCTGCCGTAGCTCCCTCTTTCTTGAAAGCATCGTTGAAAGATCGAACCAGTGGTTGCCAGGCACTAGTCACATATCAATATGAGTTGGTGAGATGACACACTGCTGTTGGTACTCACCTGTGGTCGTAGCGGTCTGGGTTCATGTACTTCCACGGCTGGTACTCATGGTTCTGTTCAGGCCAGATGTTGCCAATGTAATGGCTCTCAGGGCCGTCATTCCAAGTCTGGGATTGGACGTAGTTTGGTCCCGGGCTCATTCCGAGGATACCCTCCATACGGACGGGCAAGTTCGCATCTCCTAGCCGGTAGAGACTCGTGTTGTAGGCATTCTTGTACTGCAGAGGACTGATCGGAATCATGTACTCTTTCTTGTAGGCGAGAGCACCCTGGAAAGGGGCGGCATCAATCCCAACGTCGCCGGGGTAGCCGGCGCCATAGCCATCGTATTCGGGCCATGAGCTCTCCCAGCTGGCAATACCGTCCACAACCTTTCCCCAATGTTCCCTATAATACGTCAATAGGGCCATTCAGCGGTCTGTTGAAGCAAACTCACCACCACCCTGCAGCTGCCTCCCAGTATCCATCAGTGTGGTCAAAGTCAGGAATGAAGAATAAGTCGCCATTGTCCCAGTCATCTCGCCACTCAGTAAATTCGACAGCCGACCAGTTAGCAGCAGAGAATGCTAGTCAAGAGTAATGAGGTTAGCTCTCATGGATACCACCAGAAGGTAACGGGGCTTGGGGTTGCCTACTGCTGACGACGTTCTTGCCACCAACCTTGAAATACCCATCTGATCCCTTGTACTTGTTCCATAGGTCGGTGTAGTCATGAGCGTAGTTACAACACTTGGCACCGTTGTAGCACGCATCACCTGCGGCATACAGGTCCAGGTTGAGGTAGACGCCCATTCCAGCGCCCGCAGCGTTGTTGAACAAGTAACCAAGGACATCGTCAACCCAGTCGTTGTCGACACATCCGACGTTCAAAGCGAAGGCATCGAATCTGTATCGTAATTAGGCTTGTGAAGAGATGGTTTTCGGAAGACTTGTTTACTGACCCGGCGGCTTTGGCGTCTTTGAGATCCTTCTTCACATGATCCTCGTCGATCTGACCAAGCTTGAGTGACATAGATATCAGTATGCGATATGGTCTCAGATGGTGAATGATATGGGTTAACATACCATATAATGAGCTATCGCAGCCTTTGCAGATGCTTGAGCTACCAGCGACAGGCGCTGGCGACTACGAATAACCCATGATGCCACCTCATCCTGATAGATGGTTCGGGGACGCCTGGACGAGTGCTTGAGTGAGTAGGAACTTAAAGTTTGGACGCTCTTCATGCCTTTATAGACGACAATCTGTTAGCTTCCGATCTGTCATGGGGTCCCAATGTTACGGGGACGCGATCGCTGTTCCGACTGGGAGTCTGAGAAACCCTAGCGTGCTGGGTCGAGGCCGTTGGAAGATCATGTCAATGTTGGCACACAGCCTGAACTAGTCAAGCAAGTATGGTCCCTTGAATCACGATGCTTGTTGGGTCCCATTAAGGCAGAGCTAGTTCGGAGTCGGAGTAGGACCCGGAGTCGCAGTACATTTTGATCTATCAATCTCGCCACTGTGCTTGAAAGCATTTTGGAAATATTAAAAGTCGTCTGGCAGTTAAGTCGGCATTCCAGGGTTGCCCCTGGCCCATGCCACGGCAAAGGTCCCGAACACACTGGTCTCTGCGCTAGCCGTTATGGAACGTGGATATTAGACCTAGATTGGTAGTAATCTTTTGAGGAAATGCTCAGGAGACACGGATCTGTACATCCGGCTTCCAGGCTTCCACGATGTCGCAGTCATCGTCGTTCATGCACGGTTAATGATAATGAGTCTAGTACACCCCAGGTCGAACACGCAAAGCTCATGACAACTTATGCTTACTAGACCCAATCATACGGGAGAAACAAGCCTAATTTGGCCTCTTACAAAGAGAAGTGCTAGAGAACTTGCTTCCAAACCCCAACCGATCGGAAGCTCCGCCTCATTTCGCAAGTCGCGTGCCTAGTCGCCAAACTCTCGCCAAACTCGTAATGGAACTGCCAGAGGTCCTCAGTAAGCGAGATCCTCCCGAAAGTCCATCGTACCAGCCATGAGTCTGGGTTACATCCATTTTGCTTGGCTCAATGCTTTGCATGCCTTCAGCTACAGGACCCTCCGAAATGCTACGACTATCCGTGCGCCAGCATGGAGCCTGTTCCGCTTCATTTCGGCCCTACTGCCCACGATTTTCATTAGTTCTCTCCCAAAAGAGCCATTCTCTCCGGCCCTCGCTCTCCTCTTATCAGAAGCACGCCAAGCTACTTTTCTCCAATTGCTGCCGAGCACTCCGGATACGAAGCCTCAGCCCTTCCGCCAGTAGGGCAATCAGCTCGCTTTGCTCTTGATTAGGCTGAATTGCAGTGGAGGCCTTGCTCTTTGTCAGTCGAGACGATAGAGCCTTCAGGTGCCCATACGTCAATTCTCCTTTCGAAGAGGTGGTTTTTATGATTGGTCATCGCTTATCGACTATAGTGCTTCTGTTTTCGTTGCAGTTGGGTCCAGCGAGCGGAAAACAGGCACATCTGCCAAGCGCATGCCGAGGCAAACGATCTGCGTGCCCCTGATAGACACCCTGACCGCCACATCGGTTCTACCCGCTACGGGTTGAGCCGCGCCAGTCGTAGCCTTTCAGACAATTTCAGCAATATAGATAGGGTGTTAACTCCTCCAGCGTAGCTATTGTTAGTCCCTAGTCGTTTTCCTGCAGCTTAGATAGTGTTTAGCCCGTAACATGTACCCCGGCTGTGTGCCAAATTCTAGGCTTTCCTAAAACGGCACTTCCGCCACTGATGTGTCTTCCGGCTCACCACCCACCAAGGTACCTAAGTACCTAGGTACCCTACATTGTCATCGCACTTTCGCGAGACATTTGTTTGCCTTCCACATGTAAACCTATAGATGTCACACATTATATCATTTATAAAGAGACTAGTTTAGAAAGAAGACTGGAGAGGATATTTTAGTTTTTCTGTACCCTTCTCAATATATCTAGCACTGTTTGTTTAGGGAATCGAGACAATTCTCGTGATGCATTCCGTACAACCGACCATTTAGATACTGAGATTTCATTACCCAGTGCTGAGTTGCAACACGCTTTGCATAGAAATCACATTTAACGAGAAAAGAATAACCTCTTGGAAGTAAATAAATGCCCGGGCTTAATTTCAAAAACTAAGATACTAATCAACAAGGCCAATCTTTCGTGAAGGCCTTTCACTCGCAAGTCTCTGCCTCCGCGATCTCACCCAAAAGTCTCGCAGCACAACTTCAAAAGGTATGAAGGTAGTCGCCAATGAAGTTGTTACCAAGCTTGGAAACTGCATCGGCAATCTCTCCTGCACCAAAGGACTTGGCAAGGGTCTTAGCCCACTCAGCAGCCTGGCCTTGGATGGTGGTGACCATGAAGCGGTGCTGTACTGAGGTCAGTGCGGAGTTAGGCTGAAGACGAGTTGATGAATTATTTACCTGATAGGGCTTATTGTCCTTGTCGTGGAGAGCAACCCAGCGGCCGTCTCCGTTCTTGTTCTTCTGGCCGTACTGGAAACGGTCGCTGATGGTAACAACCCAGGTGTCTTTTGACTAGTTAAACATGGCCTTGAACGAAACAGTGGAGAAAATAGACTTACTGCCCTCCTTTCTAGCACCAGGGAGTCTACCAATGTAGTCATTGCTGGCCTCCTCCTTGTAGAAACGGTCTTGGACGTAGACTAGGACATCAACGTTGCTCTTGGACTGGTTCTGAGCCCGGACAATGTAGTAGCGGGCAGACCGGGTCCGAAAGGATTGGGACCAGGAGATCTCTAGAACAGCTTGCTCAGACTCAGGAGTCCAGGCAGGGATGGTGAGAACGTTGCCTTTCTCAGGGTAAGACATGATGATGAGTTGAGATTGTGAAATGGGTTGGAGAGTCGAATATTCTAGGGATTGGGTGCTTGGATGCTCGGATGCTTGTTGTGGTAGCGGTGGGAATGAGACTGGGAAGAACAGGGGGAGCATGACCTTTAAGTAGCTCCCTCATGAAAAGGTCGATACGATTCTCTCATGTCGATATTCAACACAGTGACTGTCGGCTGACAACAACATCAGCAGACATGCATTTCGCAAGCCCCATTGTGACACGCCAAGAGTGATGCCATATTCGGTAGACTAAGAGTATCTGCTCCAAGGCCTTCTCATTGTCGTTAGGATGAACAAGCCATGATGTTCAGCTTCGTCTGGTGATTCACAGCCCTCAACAAACTTTTCGCCGCGGAGAAGCGTCGCCGTAGGTGGAGGCGACTCTACAGCTTGCCACATGTGCAAGCGGCGTTCACCCAACATGGCCCAGACCTTGTATGTCTCGGTGAGCTAGTCATCCGTTGCCAGAGTTGAAAGAATCTGGACGCCACCTTTTGGACTGTGATTGGGACAGATGAGAAAAGAAGATGGTATTTTGAGAGAGGTACAATAATGTAACCGACGCAAGCCTCAGTTAGCCGTTTCTCGCATCAGCAAGCCACGATCTTTTTACTATCCAGACTTTGCATGTCGCCATCGATCTAACTTGCACTGGACTACGAACCGGGGTTGTGGGGTTTCTTCTCCGCTCCGAGGCTGGCTGGTTTAAAACACATCGCACGCTAGTTGATGCAGAGGGCGCCGCCATAGTTCGAGAATCCGACGCCACCCACACGTCCCCTCAAACGCGGAATGCAGGCGGGAAACGCCATGATGTGACGCTTGGGATGGCCGAGATTACAGTTTGTGCCTGGGAATATTAACCGGGCAAGAAACGACGGTGGTGGCTGGCTGGCAAGCCTTATTTTGGCTACAGTTCGAGACATGGTCGTGCTACTAGCTTAAGGGGAGGTCATGGACTGCATTGAACTGCAACCACAAGCCCCAAGAGGACTGGCAGCTATGAGTTACATGACAGCGAGTCCGCATCGATTTATGAGGCTGGCTGATCGATGCTCAGTGCAGGCTAACTGAGACATGCCGGGCTATACGATCATACTTTGTGAAAGGTATGGAGCAAAAGCAACGTTAAGAATGGAATTCAAAATCTAGAACTTCAGAAAACGATTAAATAGGAATCATACATTTTCATCCAAGCGTGCACTGTGTCATGGCCAGTGGGAGTTGGTCTTCGTGCTCCTTAGTTGCTCTGCAGTCAGCGCGCCTCCATCCAATATCATTTTGGTAAAAACAATTCGATAGTTAATATCTAATTAAAGCTACTGTAAGCGCGAAAGAATTACATATTGATCTATGGCTGCCCGAGGCTGGCGGCTGAATGGTGATATACTGGTGTGGGAACCCGTCTCCACACCATCCAAGGGCGTTTTCTAGGTCTGGAGCTGAAGTGACAATTGCAGGACAGTCAACTTTGTTTCTCCTTTCATTACATTGCGGATAGCCAGTTTGGCAGTCTGGATGGCACCACGGGGCTGGCCGCGGGGACTTCATGTGATTCACAATTTGCAGGTAGGCCACGCACTCTTACGAAAGTGTCATAAATTGGCTGTTTATGTTGTTAGTTGACTTCCTCATGTATCAGCCATACTCCAAACAAGAACTCTACTCCGCCTCAGGTCCGCGAGAGGGTGTCCTTAGGCTGTGTAGAGATGCATCAATAGTTGGTCAAGAGCGGGTACCGCCGAGACCGTGAATTCGGGTGTTGTGTCACTAATATGTATCCATCTGAATACGTCAAATTTCCTTAAACAGAAATCTATCAATCGAGAGAGGCACAGGTTCCCGGTTACACACTGCCTGTTAAGTGCATGGGCAATGCACGAGTTGTCACAATGGCGCGCAGTATCACTGGGTGGAGGCTAGTGTGCGCTACTGCGCGGACACATTCAGCACCCTCTTTCAGAGACACCATCTCTTTTGAGAACCTCCCAGATGGCCAGCCTTTTCCCGGGTTTATTTTTGCTGCATCCTCCGAGACACGGGCCAATAATGTGGCTTGCGGATCCATGCCGGGCAGTGTTCCGCTTGCTACGCTCTCAATAGAGCGCCCACTAGTGACGCATGCAAGACTGCGGAGATAACCGATTACGCGTTTGGGAGGGCCGAGCCGCAGCTTCAATAGTGTCGTATGATTCGCAAATGGGCACAGAGAAGTGGTTTGTCAAAGAAAAGACTTCAAGCCAGATTAAGCGAGACAACCCAATGTGATCAACGTTGGAGCTATTGATTTTCAGAGTCCCGCAGCATCACGTTAGCTCTTGGCAATGGTGCTGAATGTCAGTGCCTGGCCATCGGAGTTCCTTTTCCTGCAGACGGCCGACGAGATGAGGGAGCTGCAGTCGAAGGGCAATGCCAAGTTTGGGAGGCTTTGCAGGCGACGCGGTGCCATGAAAGGTCATTAGGAAACACGAGGAATCTTGTGGCTGGCTGTTACCAATAATGCGGCGAAAGCGACAGTTCCCGAGCCGCCATGTAAGTTCTGGCCGCTCTGGCAGATGAGGGAGATGAAGGGCAGGCCCCTTTGAACGCAAAATGATTCGAGACACAAGTATAAGAGGGCTCTACTCTTCCATCCCAGACACTCATCGCATATCAGCATCATTTCTCAGTCCTTTTAAGCAACTCCAATATCCTGCAACAAACACTTCAAGCTGACAGGATGGCTTTTGCTCAGCTTCCCAATCCTTCCACCGCTTGGAGGCTTGACCTGCCAACCTCCACTCGATCCACAGACACGACCTTCTTCAATACTGAAGGATTCCAGAAGCAGTCTGAGTCCATCATTGGACAGAGCGGGCTGACTTCTTTCGACGTAGCTGCTCGTCCAGATACCGGTGTGTATCGCTGTAAGCACTCTACCCAGGACTTGTACCCTGGTAACTAGCCTAACTATTGGATTCTAGCTATCATCAAGATCGAATCTCGATTCGAGAATAAGAAGACGGGCCATTCAATCTGGAAAATTGGTACTGGATGGCTCATCCGCCCCGACCTTCTCATCACGTCTGGAGATGTGGTCTATGATGCCGAGTATCAGCTCGGTGCCGCCACGCAGGTCAAGTGCTATATTGGTTACCGTGGTGGCGACAACTCACAGGTTCCGCCTCGATATGGCCAAAGAGTTGTGACTTCTGCTGAGTGGATTGGTGAATCAGACAGGCGATCGCGAGATATTGCCTTCATCCAGGTTGCGGAGCCATTTGCTATCGACTCCTGCACTTGCAAGTCGCTTGATGATGTCAAGCTTGACCAGCCTGAACCAGTTCCAGAGCCCCAGCCTGAAAGTAGGTGGCTAAGAGTTTCGAATGGTAGATGATTTACTGACCCTCTCTTGAAATTAGGCGAGCCTGCGCCACCACTTGCTCCTGAAGTTGAAGAGAAGATCAGTGATCCCGCATCGCACTGCAGCGGCTGCGGTGGCACATGCAACAGTCAGGTTGTGGTCCCTCCTGTTGAGCAAACCCCTCTCGAGCAACCGCCCGTAGAGCAGCCTGTCGTTGAACAGGCTCCGGTTCAACAGCCCGAGATCCAGCCCGAGGTCAAGCCTGAGGAGACAACCAAGATTCCTCCTGTCGCTCCAGAGACCGACGACGGGTTTGAGGTTTTGACCAAGACGAACGAGAATACTCCGGCCACCTCGGTTGACGAGTCAACTGCCGAGCTTGACCTATTTTATGAGACGCTCAAGGTCATTTCAAAGGTCGACATTAGATCTCTCGACATTCAGTCTCCCCTTCTCGGCCCCGTCGGACAATTCGTCAGCATCGTTGGCGGTTCGTTGCTCGGCTACATTGTCGGAGGCAAGAAAATTGTTAGCGGCGAGTTGACCAAGCTTCCTGGTGTTCCTGAGCAAGCTCTTCTTGCAGAGGCCGCTCTTCAAGCTGTCTTGGCTATTGAAGAGTCTACGGAACTGGATGAAATCCTCGAGGCAATGAAGCAAAACTGGAACTCCAACGCACCAAAGCTTGATCAAGTTGCCGGTCTTCTTTCCTCGTATCTTACCGAGTCTGCTCTCGACATTGCAACATACCACATGAGCGACCTGAATGAGCAGGTCAGAGGCTCCAAGAAAGTGGGGCGCCGGGCTCTGGGAATTCGACACTTCCCAGGAAGCGATGGGAGCGGCACCGACTTTGTCAAGGGCTTGTTCGGGCCAACTTTTCCTCTTGCTGGCAGAGAAGAAGTCTTCTCCTCCGTCGGACCTGTCCTGCGGAGTGCTGTCACGGCGCTTGAGAAGCTTGTCTCCGAGGCTGGCAAGGCTGCAGTTGATGACCTTGTTCCCAAGCTTCTGCAGAAGGTTGCTAGCGGTAGCGTTGACCCTGTTCCTATTTCCACCGGGCCCAATGAAGAGGCGACTCGGGTCCTTCTCCAGCGTGCCATCATGGCGGATGCTGCCCTCCAGGCCATTTCTGCTCTATCAAAGGAGAAGCTCGACACTCTGAAACTTATCCCTCTCGATTCGGTTACAGCTGAAGTAGAGGGCATCTACGACTTTATTAAGAGAGTTCTACAGAAGAGCGGAGGCATTGCCCTCCTTCCAGCCAAGCATGCTGTCAAGAAATTTGCTCTGATTCTCATCGACGCTCCTCCTAAGCCGCAAGAGACACCCCAAGAGGTTCTTGAGTCCGCCGAGACCGCTCCTGTCAAGACGTTCACGAGCAAGCTCGCACTGCGAGATGTACTGCGCGGAAATCGAGGCACTACCAAGGTAAGTAATGCGCCAAGTAGGGAAGACATGCGACAATTGCTGATTGATTACTTTTAGGTTCTCTAAAGGCTCAAATTGCATAGTAGACTCTGTTGAGCCACCCGCCTTTACCTGGACGTAATGAAAATACTTCCGGTGAGACAACAATTGACCCCCATGGCCATGTTGAATGGAGCCGGCCACATCCGGAATTTCCCTTTGTACAAGTTCTTTGTATTTAACGCCAACTTTGCATCAATCCCACTCGTTTGGAAATAATCGATCACGAAGGGCTATGGCTGAATAACGATGCTGAATCTGGCGGGGCCAAGTCCCAGATATTCCTTTTGTTCGCAGCTGCTTCTCGCTTCACATTTTCCCAGGTCGTGTATCTAGTTACTTTTTCTACTTTCAGTAATATGCCATTGCTATCAGGGGTGGATCCAGATTCGTTAAACGTTTTTGCCAGTGAAGGAACCTTTTTTTCGTGCATGTCGTTCCATTGTGACAACGCAAGTTTAGCTGCCCACTCCACTGGAATGGTTCGAGTATGTAACTACTGCGTCCAACATTGCTCCACAGAATCGTCATAGCTAACCATGGGCCAAAGTCCCAAGTGAGGGTCGGCTTTGCTAGGGCTTATACTTTCTTCTCTACCATTGGCGGTGGAGCAAGCAGCGTCGGTGATTGCCGGGGTCTCACCCTTCCAACTCTCTGCATGAACTCATTAAAAAGATAAAGCCTTTGGGTCCATCATGCTAGACTGTGTGAGCATTCTCTTCGTCAGAGAGCAGCTATCGGCACGTTCTTTGATAAGCTGTGGGCAGGGAGAACGGCACATCAATGTCGGGTCAAGGTTGCGCCGACCATTCATCGTGAACAGTCGAAATAAATCAAGGATGCCCGGACTTGAATTGGCCCGAACATCGACGCCGGAGATCTATACCAATACTGCAGGCGGAGAATGCGCCTTTTCAGGGAACTTAAGTTTGGCTAGGCCTCGGTGCCCCCACGACAGGACACCCGCCAACGGAGATGCATTGCACCTCTTTGGTTGAGTGGGGAATGCGGCACTCATCAAGTGCCGCTGTCCGTAGTTGAAAGTCTACCAAAGTGTACGAGTATGCTGAGGACTGGCCTCCAAGTACTCGTCGCTGCAGGATACAAGAGTGAATTTGATCGTGTTTAATGCCTCGGCCTTGCTTAGTTTGTAAGACTGTCGCTGCATTGCTTCTAAGTGCGCCTGTGGAGCTTCGGATAACGCGGGTTCTGGTCTGAGGACAGCGCTACTTGAAGCTGCAATCAAAGGTTCCTGCACTGCCCCGGCAGTCTTGTTGCTAGGACGTGAACGATGCGGGAGCCATTCAGACCCCTGGTATTATGATCGGGTAGATTATCTCTCGCCAGCTTATCAATCTGCAGTGGAGAAAGTCGGCCGCCGGGTGAGGGATCGGCGGTAGAGAGCAGACAATGGAGCGGCCGCCTCGGGCTACAACCCTGGTCACAGTAACGGAACCGGAAAGGCTTGCAACGTTGGGCTCTAATGTAATCTTTAAGTGCCGAACCGGATTAGATGACATTCTGACTCTAGATGAAGATGACTTGCCATTCAACCAGCGCCCTTTAAGACAGAGCTTTCGCAGCACGATATTTTCCCTAATCCAAGTCTTGAGAATAGGTAGAGAGGGGCAAAACCATGTTTCCATTCTTCACTGCAACGGGCTGCCTGATATTCTTCTTTGTGGTGTCGGCTCTTGCTGCCAAACCCCTCGAACACGAAGTCTGTGCTGCCTCCTGTTACTACTCACTTCTCAAGATCAAGTACGCCAACGAAAACGAGACGTTGATATCCGCATGCACCAACCCATTAAGAGTCACATCAACCTACTACTGCATAGGTATACACTGCGGCGACGATGATATCAAACCTGGAATTGAATGGTGGGCCGGTACTTGCAAGAAGTCCAAGAAGCTTGTCAACCTGAGCAATTACCACAGCACCATTGCCAATACGACCGAGGAACTCTTGGAGAACCTTCAAACAGTGGACATGGACGAAAAGGAGGTCATAAATCGACCCGCAGTTCCTTCAAAATCTAGCTGGTTAGTGGTTTATCGTTCTGTGTCTACCTACGACACGATGCGGCACTATCACAACTCAGTCAGGTAAATCTTTATGAACGATGAACTCTCAAAATTGTGCAGGAACTAATGTCATAGATGGGTGCCCTACGGGTATTGGGCGGTTGTGCTGATATTCGGCATGGGGACCAACGCCTGGGAATTGCTGCGAGCTAGACGACCGACCAGACCCAGCCTAGGCGATACGGATCCGTCTGGACCGCTAACAAAGACCTCATCAAGTCTCCTCAGGCCACTTGGACTTTGGATAAAAAGAAACATCATCTTCGCGCCAACATTCACGCACTACCGGAGTTCACGACTTGGTTGGATCCATTTGCCACTGAGATTGCAGTCTCTCGTGATATTGGGCTACATCATCATTCATGCTGCTCTGGTGGGCGTCCACTACCCGCTATACGACGAAAACTACTAGTAGGGGCTATCTACTATCGAACCATCTCTAGGCTACGTAGCTAACGCGAACCTAGCTATCGTAACAAGAAAATCCAACTCTTGCGTTATCTAGCTGACAGACTTGGAGCTCTCCTCTCGAGCACCATCCCGCTGCTGTTTCTTTTTGCCGGGCGAAACAACATCTTTCTTTTCCTGACTGGGTGGAGCTATAAGGTTTTCAGCGTTTTCCACCGATGGATCGGCATTGTTATGCTCGTCGAGGCGATCGTCCACGGATCTATCTTTTCTGCCTATGAAGTTAATAGTCCGTCACTATTGTCCCATTGTTCTGTGTCTTTATCACTGACACAAGAGTAGACAGTGGATGGGGTGAATACCATGCTAGCTTAGCCGATGACCCCATTTGGAAGTACGGAATAATGGTACGTGCTCATCTTCGCTCACAGGTTTTGGTTGACTGAGTTTATCAGATGGGAGTCGCCCTAGGCCTGACTGTGACAATATCTATTCGAACTGTACGAGATCGAGCCTACGAACTCTTCAAAACTACGCACGTTGTCCTCGCGGCTATCATCCTTGCAGCTCTTTATCAGTAGGACTATGCCAAAAACGATTATTCCTGGGATTTGCTAACTCTGTAACTCTACCAGGCACATCAAGGGCCAGTTTGCTGGAAAATACAAAATATGGGTCTGGTTGACTGTGGCCTTCTGGTGCACAGATCACGTTTCGCGGCTCGCTCGCCTTTTACTGTTGAACTACAGAATTTCTATGGGGAAAGGCGTTCCAGCAACAGCGAGTTACAGTGAAGAAACCGGCGTCATTCGACTGCAGGTGCACCCATCGACGACAGTTCGCTGGAAACCCGGAACCTACTACTACTTGTCCATATCAGGTTGGAAGTTCTGGGAAAGCCACCCGTTCAGTCTCGCGGGTTGGACACAAGAGGGAGTATCGCCTGTCTGGCAGAACCACGACGAAGCACTGAATTCGCCACGTGAGAAGACATCCAAGTTACGCGAGAACAACCCAACCTTCCTTACGTTCTTGATTCGCCCGAGGCAAGGAATGACAAGAGATCTTCGCGATAGATTGACTCGTGTTGGGTCACCAAATGTGCAGCGACTGAGGATTCTCCTTGAAGGTCCTTACGGAAACGCAGCTCCTCTGGGCAAGTTCCGGAATATTCTCTTTGTCGCTGGCGGAAGCGGTATAACGGCAGTTCTCCCTTATTTACGTGATATCCTGGATCAAAACAGAAATCACGATAGCCTGCAGAATGTCCGACTATGCTGGGTGTCTCGTAGTGAGAGCCTAATAAGGGATGTGCTAGCCAATGACTTTAATGTGGATGGGGGTCTTAGTACCGGGAGGTTGAAAATTGACTTTTTTGTCACATCTGCCGCTCCCGGTTCCGAGTCATCAGCCACAAATATACCGGATGGAAAACGAACAACGGGCCAACCATTTACCTTCTCACGACCTGACGTTAGAGCTCTGGTTGGTGATTTCACAAAGAATAGTCAAGGTCGTGTCGCTGTGTTTACTTGTGGACCAGAAGGGTTGTCCGACGAAACCCGAGCGGCTGTAAGGGAGCAGTTGCAGAATGGCACCGATGTTGAGCTGTTCGAGGAGATGTATGGTTGGTAAATGATAGAAATAGACTCCCCTTTCCGCTCATTGCAACATAAACAATAGTTCACGCTGAAGTGGAAGAAGAGTAGTATCAGTGCATGACCCGCAGATGGGAGAATAGTTCAATTATGGATTATATCGGTTTATTATTTCTATCTCTCAATTACCATTAGCCTTGTCTTGAATCTATACCGCCATTGACTTTGTTTGTAATCAAGCAAACTCCGTCTCTTTTCTGATACCGCACTGTGGCTGCCCGTTGCGAGTGATTTCACGGAAACCTTCCTGGCCGTGGTGAATGGGAAAGGTGCCGTCACTTTGATTCAGGGCTCTGTTTTCCGCCGCCTGGTTTGTAGACTCGCCATGGTAACTTCTGCGGTCACAATGGTCACCATGATCAACAAGCATAATGCTTCCTGGTTCTGGACCGACTCTCTGGGGGTTAGAGCCGCTGGATGACAACCACGAGCCGAGCACCGGCTTGAGTTTCTGTCGCATCCACCCCCAGGTCATTGGCAAGTTGGAGGTTATCAAAGCAACAAAGGACTCTCGGACCGCCCAAGCTGCTGACTGTTGGGCCCCGGTAGCAGGATTCTACCGGTCAAATTAGGATTGGTCTGTCTAGAGTACGGCGGGGAGTGATTTGTGGACAGAATAGTGACATACCTTAAGAATGAGGATGCATCGCAGTAGGCCTGCTACCATAACAAAGATACCACCGGAAAAGAGCGCGACCAAGCCGATCTTTTTTATCGTTGCAATACGAGCTCCCCAGAGAACAGGAATCGGGATGAGAAGTAAGTAACAATCAGTTGAGATATTGAGAGTTACAAGAACAAATATGTAGACTTTTGATGCAGCCGGTTGGCAGTGGTCTAGACAACCATGAGTGGGATTATTCTGGGATTTAAAAACGGAGTCGATAGAAAATAACAACAAGTTTTTCATAGATCCACTTACTGCCTGGATCCGGATTTATCTGCCAGAGGCGATGCAAAGGCTGGCAGCTAAATAGAAAGGTACAGATAAGTACAATGTAAGTGGCAGCAATGATGCAGAATCCTGTATAAATGCGAGTCTTGAAAGCCCACAGACCAGCCTGACCAAGTTAGAGACAACAGGGTTGCAGAATCAGGGGTCGAGAATACCTACAGTGAGGCGCAAATAGAAGCAGCACAGCGCGCTCTTGATAAGCCAGAGAACGGTTGAGTACATGAACCAGCCTGCGATCTGTATTCTGGAGCCAGCAATTCTGCACTGCGTCTCAGCACATTTTGTGATCTACCGTCTATCTCATTGCTACCGTGTATTTCACAAACCTCCAGTGATACTCGGCGCTATCGGGGGAAAGAGCCTCACGCTCCGCGGGTGTCATATGGCTATTGCTTAGGCCGTGGAATTGTGCTCCAGTGAGATATGCCAAGGTCGTCTCGATTGTATAGGGAATGATGACCAATGGCATTATGTAGTCATCGGCTGCCAAGTTCTGAACGCCAACCTGCGCTATCCGGGCATATGTTCGAAACAGAATGAAGCAGATGCCCATAGCCAGTAGCGTAAATGCTTCGATAGTAAATGACTGTACTATGGAGTTGGCCATGGCCACAGCAAAGGCGGGACAGTTGGAGATGTGGTGAGGATGTGGGCCTGAATCTGAGCAGATTTCAAGTCCCGAGGAATGGATAAGCCACTTATTAGTTCCATTATCCGTACTTCGGCCTTACTCCAAGAAGCTAGCTGTGGCTTTTGACTTTGACACGCTTCAGAGTTAGCTTCTTTGCTGTTCGAGCCGGCAGAGAAGAACGGTCATTGGTTAGATTCACCTCCAATCTCAGCCAAACACCGTAAATGGACAGGCCTGGTGTTATATTCGCGACTGAGAGTTTCACACGCACCAGCTGCCTCGCATTAACGATACGTCGATGTGCCGGGAGATCGGAGTGTTGATCCGAGATTGAACCGACGTGCGAGCTGGATGCAATGCCCTAGTTTATACGCCTGTGACGTCAATACATGGGAGAGACAGTGACTATCCACCTTTCTACCACTCAGTTGTGCCACCAAGAAGGACACTATTAGAGCCCCGGATATGAATTGGGATACAGAATCTAGAACGACAAGGTGTGCTGGAAAAAAACGACAGGATCAGCTGCTCGACCAATATTGCGGTAATAAATTTACACGTAAGCTTACTCGGCTTGGGAGATGCGACGGCTGGTGGAACAGCCTCAGCCAAAACAGCTCCATGGTTGCCAGACCGTTTGAGATGCTGATGTTTTAAAGACTCTGTTTCTGAGTGTAAGCTGACCTCTCTGTCTGCGGCAGGAAAATTGTAATAATAATAGTAATGACACAAAAAACTAAACCAACAGCGCAGACAGATAAGGGTATACAAGCCGATGGATATGCGCCAATCGCGTCAGCAAGGTCATGGCCAGCTTGGCAGTCCGGGGTGCCGGCCTCCGCGGACAGCGAGGGGCAAGATGCAACTTACTTGTATACATACCTCTATTGTTTGCGAGCGAGTATATAACTCCTGATCCATCGTGCGTTGTGTGATCTAGTGATTCCTATTCCTCACCAGCAATACAATTTACCAAGGCCATACCAGCCACTTGATCAATCGCTCTATCTTCCACCTGATCAATTTCATTCTGCACACTTCTTTCTCTTCGCCGAGATGTCAACCATGCAAAACATCTTGCAAGCCTTCGAGGAGCGCTATGCTAGACACCAAGAGAACAAGAACCCTCTGGCCCACGGCGCCGCGCTCGTTCAAGGCGAGATATCACCCCTGTCTGAGGCACGCATCCCCATTCTGGACCAAGGATTTCTGCACAGTGATCTTACGTACGACGTGCCCGCTGTTTGGGATGGGAAGCTGTTTCGTTTCGATGATCACCTGGATCGGCTGGAAAAAAGCTGTGAAAAGTTGCGGCTCAAGCCTCCCATGTCACGAGACGAGATCAAGCGAGCCACGGTCAACCTTGTGGCACAGACGGGAATTCGAGATGCCTATGTACAGCTCATTGTGACCCGCGGGCTGCATTTCATCCGCGAGCCTCTTCCCAGTGGCACCCCGCAGGAAAACTTCATCTACATATTGGTCATGCCCTATGTCTGGGTGATGCCGCCGCAACTACAACCACATGGCGGAGAGGCGATTATTACTCGCACCGTCCGTCGCGTTCCACCAGGTGCCATCGACCCCACGATTAAGAATCTCCAGTGGGGCGACTTCATCAGGGGTCTCCTGGAAGCTCAGGACCGTCAATCGCAGTACCCATTCCTGACAGATGGCGATGGCAACATAACTGAGGGCTCCGGCTACAATGTAGTATTCATCAAGCATGGGAAGCTTCACACGGCCAAGAAGGGCGTTCTCGAAGGTATCACGCGCCAAACGGTCTTCGATATTGCCCACGACAATGGCATCCCAGTGCATCTCGATGACGTTCCTACCAGCTTGGCATATGAAGCTGATGAAATATTCATGTGCACTACGGCTGGAGGTATCATGCCGGTTGTCAAGCTTGAGAATCAACCTGTTGGAAATGGAGAAATTGGCCCCGTCACGAAGCTGATTTGGGACAAGTACTGGGCCATGCACTACGACCCATACTACACCACGGATATCGACTATGAGTTGTAGAACCCTCCAGATTTTTAGAGCGGCGGGTATGTAAGGATAGGTTAGAATCCAAGTTGAGGACTATGCCTTGATGGTTTATAGAATACTAAATTTGACATGATAACGCTTGATTGCCAGACAGAGTCCGTATGGTCCGTACATTTGTGAATCAGGGTCTACCCATAATCGACGCAGTATTTTACAAGCTCTGACGCTGTGGAGGAGGGTGTCAAGGAAAAGGTTGTTGACAGTGGGCTCCCAGGCTTTCTTATCTAACCGCTTATCGAACCGCTTTCATTCCCATCACTATACAAAGGTATGATGAGCGTTTCGATTACTCTGGTCAGTAGTAATCTGCATATTCGGGCTGTCCTGTTCGTCCGGTCCGCCCATGGATCTGTGCGGACGAGGAGTCCGCGGATGCCGAACCGTGAGCAGCTTCGTTCATGGATCGAACACGTCTCGCTACAGCAATATTCTCTCAAGAGGAAAAGAGAATGTGCAAGTGTTCAAGTGACATAGGAAGCCGGTCGCTGCGCAACCACACAAGATACTTGGACCAAACTGGCCCTTCGTTGCCAAGGCAGGTAGTGGAGACCTCACACGCCGGCTGAATTCCATCACGTCCTCGGTCTCTATTAGTGTCGTTGTCGGCGTAGATATGTCAATTACTAGATTTAGCATTATCTAGCTTTTGTAAATACCTCACCAAGAGCCCTTCCTGCCTGTAACACACCCATATCTCCATATCGAGGTCCGGTGACTGTAAGCCCTATGGGCAGTCCACCCTTCCCTGTGAAACCGGGGACGTTCAAAGTCGGCACGTGAAGAAGCGTCCACATCGCGCAAAAACACTATCTAGTTGTCAGTTATTGGGAAATTGCATGCTGTATGATCACTCACAGAGCTGCCCGTGCTTGCTAGTCCGCGGGGAGCCTCATCTGGAACGCTTGGGGTTATGATGCAATCAAATCGACTTGACAGATCGTCCCAGAGGAAACGGAGGTGCGCTACCCCATCATGTGCTTCGCGCATTTGTTTCGCGCTGGGCTGTGCATGGTTTTCTACCAGCTCCACGAGTGATAGATCCAACTTGTCCTTTGCCCGTAGGTACTCTATAGATCATATCAGTTTGTGTCATTTGACTAAACCCATCAATGACCTAAATTCCCATTAAGGAGATTGTCTTACGAGGAAGAAACGCTGCGCGGGCTTCTCCAGCTACCAAGATAGCCCGCCACTCTTGACATCGGTCGAAAGGTTCAGGAAGATCAAGGTCCGTAATATCGCATCCAGCCTCAGTCAGAATTGAGTGAGCTTGTTTCCATGCTGCCAGCGTGCCAGGACCGGCTTGACCCCACATTGGGGACTTGACGAAGGCAACTCGAGCACCCTGGAGGCAAAAGTTTCGTGACGAGGACGTGTAGTTAGATTCAAGATGAAAAACACTAGCTAAGAGATCCAAGTCATCCACTGTACGTGCGTAGAAACCCGGTGTATCGCAGGTGATGGAGAAACGTCCAAGTCCTTCAGTTGACACGGTGCCCCATGTCGGCTGAGCGTTTCGCATTAGCTGCATGCTCATGTGTAGGGATTTATTACATTGCCGCCTCACCTTGAAGGCGTATATGCCAGTGAATGATCCTGGCCGGATCATGCTCCCACCTGTCTGTGTTCCGAGCGCGATGGGCACATGGTAGTCGGCCACCGCAGCGGCTGAGCCTGAAGAAGACCCACCCGGTGTATGATCGAGGTTACGAGGATTTGCACAAGGGCCTCCCTTTGACGTGGCTGCAAACTCGGTTGTTGCTGTCTTGCCGAATATCAGGGCTCCAGTACTTCTCAGAATGGAAACTGTCGCTGCATCTGTCGCAGATGGCCCGTCACTCTCATGCATAGTTGAGCCATACCGAGTTGGCATATCTACATTTCTCATTAGCCTATGAAGAGGGCATACCAGGACGCTTCTTTCTTACCTTTTACCAGGGCCACATCCTTGACACCCAAAGCGACCCCATGGAGCGGGCCCCTGAGATCAACTGGCACTCGGTCCAACTCCTTGGCCTGATTCAATATGTTATGCTCGTCCAGATGAACCCATGCTCTAACGTGATGGTCTCTTTCACGAACCCGACGTAGCAAATAGCGCGCATACTCTTCTGATGTGATGTATCCGCCTCGGATCAAGTGGCAGACTTGTGTAGCTGACAGCAACGATAAATCCGCCTTGTCAAATTGAAGTTGTAAAGTGTCACCAATGTCACTTGCATCTCCACGTTGCAAAGTGGCGGTGGAGGCTCCTCGATGATCCATGACTTTGGATGATCTCAATTGCAAGAATAATCAAATGATCAAGCGACGGCAATAATATGAGTATGCTCTAGTTCAGCCACAAATGTTCTGATTCCGAGACCTACTGGCGTTATCAAAATCTGGGAGTTATCCCAAAACGGTACTTTTAACCGACGAAACCACGGTGGAGCAGTCAACAAATCAGCTAACGAGCTCGGCAACCAGTGCTCTTTTAGGACTTGATACCGACAATACTTCTCAGAGTGGGCAGGGCTGCAGTTAGTCAAGCTCGAGTAAATTTCGAGGATAATTAAATTGCGGCAGCTTACTTTTAAGGCCGAAGAGGTAGAGATATCTAAGTATCCATCTGATAGCTCAGGCAAGCAGGAACACTCTCCCACCATCAGTCGTCTTATCTTATCTTATCAATAAGATGTCTATCTTATCCAGCGATTCTCTATTAGTCCCGGGTAAGCTCACGGCCCTATACTCCATGCCTCCTACCTTCTTAAAATATTATATAAAATTTCCTAATGCTTAAATAATTAGTAATACCTAGAATGAGCTATGAGTATTTACTTATTTTGCCTCTTATAAGTATTAATACATTATTTACACATATCTTAAGATCGAAATTAAATACATTGCAGCGATGCCAGTTTCAATTTGCTCTTGACACTTTTTTAATCGCTCCTTTTCATTTGGGTGACCAAGGAGTGTTGTACTCCAGGTGTTTAGCTATATTTCTTTTTAGTATTCCTAGGTCGCTAGGCTCATATAGTGATCCACGTCATTACAGAAAGATGCTAGAGTCGGGACTATCTAGCATCTCGTTCATCCTGAGCCTTCTGCCTGATCGGTCTTGCTCTTTCATGACGCCTCGTAATAGGCGACAGGCTCTTTGCACATGCAGACCCCAATCATTGAAATCTTCAAAAATACGCAGTGTCCAGTCTTTGTATAAGTCGTCATCAACTTCAATCCCAGCCACAAACAAAGGTAGCGTGGAAAACATGGAATGAGGGTTATGTAGCATCTTGGCCGTTTTCAATTTCAAAATAGTTCGTAAAATCTGCCGAGCCTCATGTTGGGCCTCCGCGTCTGTCCGTACCTCGGGATGGAGAGTCCGGTTTAGAAGAATCACACCACAGCCGTAGACGGTTCTCAGATTAAGCCAGTGATACGAGGTTCTGCTGACGATAACTTGATCACCGTCTAGAAAACCGCCTAGGGCCAAGTCGCACTCCTATAGACCTTATTAGAGAAGATTAAACCCAATATTTATGAAATGGTGTACAAACCTGGCGAAGACGATCGAGCCGTGAGCGCAGGTCGCCTACGGCTGGTGAGTGGGGGCTAGGGGTATCATGTGCATTTTTCCCTAGTGAAATAATGCGGCTCAGAAGCGCCATTGACTCAAGAAACTGGAGGTTTACGGGGTCTTGAAGCATATCACCCCTCAACTCGGAGGAGGGATAAGTGTCCCCAAAACCTTCCTTCAGGTAAGACCGACTCATAAGGTACACAGAATGTAGATTTTCCTGCTGAGCAATAGTGCCTAGCAGTGTAGTGTCGGAGGACTCCGCAATATCGTGTTGATGACAACTCCCTCCGAATAATATTGACGCACGAATATCAAGATAGGAGAGCCAGAGGAGGAGCCGGTAGTCAATACCAGAGAGATGATTAGAGAGAGGACCCCATGAAGAACTGACGAGGCGTTTGAGAGAACTTATCCTCTCTCTAAAGTGGACCATATTGCAATGCATCACATCTCTCTGACAAAGAAAGAAAGACGCTGAGAGCAGCATGCTGATTTGGGTGGATATCTGAGAGGATCCCTCTTTGCAAGGATCCGGAGATAGAATACGTGCTTCCAGATCCCTGGAAAGCCTCAACACGTCTTCCGATGCGGAGCTGTAATACTGAAGTCCCATATCAATACCTTCCTTTCCCTTCATATTAACATGGGTTGCCGCCCACGCAATGAGACTTCTTTTCGTTGGTGACTGGGAGAAGCGTTGAGATGTATGGAGAAGACAAGCAAAAATATTCCATTTTGCGTCCTTAACGCTCAATGATGATATCATGTGAGTGTTGTAGTGTCTTAAGGCCATGGACTCCTTTTCTTCATTGCACAGGGTGATTGGTGATGCAATAGGCGAACCGGGAAATAGAACAATCTCGCTGTTCGCTTTGGCTCTAGCGATAGGCCCATAAAGATCAAAGGCGGTGATAGAAGCGAGACCTGTCTCCCGATCTGAAGACAGCCTGGTCCATGGTGTTGGCGATGGAATTCGGGCAGGGTAGTCTGACTGATTCCCAGTCTGACTCAATCTAGGGTTATTGTCTAAACTCTGTTCGATAGACAATAGATTTATATCATCCAAATCGTCGAAATTATTCAAGATGGTATGGTACAGATCAAAATCTAGGTCCTCTAGAGATCCTGTATTGTCCGCAGCCGGGGAGTCTCGAGCAGGTATTTGCGGACTGAGAGGAAACCTTGCCACTGACAATCGCTCCGTATCATCTGACGCTGCCGCTGTCAAGGAGTCCATGGTATTTGAAGAGGACAGACAAGGACATTCTGATGGATGTATTTGGGGTTCGTTTCTTAGATACGGCTGCTCAGTGTGCGAGGTCTGCCGTGTCGGTCTGAGGTTCCTCGTGAATGGCGAGACGCACTCAAGATGCAACCGAAGACAGCTGGTACATGGTAGGGAGACACCAGGACATTTGACTTTCCGGCGTCTACAAGTGAGGCAGCCCGTGAAAGTCCTGGTACGTCGTCGTGTATGGCTCCTTGTGGATTGAGGCATTGGGCAAGGGTAACTGTGCGACAATTTGGCTGACAGTTGAACGCCGATAGGTTAGGTGAGACAAGTATTTTCGGGATAAGGCCAAGATGTTCACCGCTGAGGTTGTAGGATGCAGCCTGGGAAGAACTTGGCGGATAGCTTGACCTCGAGTAAGACGACACCTCCTCGGCAACGGTGTTCCGAGAGGCCGAGACGCAATGCTTGGCGCACTAGTACGAATTGGTGGGCTCATAACGAACAATTGAGGACTGGGCTTTTCCAGATTCAGGGATCTTCAGCGACATTGACAATCCACCATACAGACTTGCTTCTATCATGATGCATGCAGCTGATGATGGCCTGTGTTTTGTTTTCACTTTGGATACCCCGGATTAACCCCGTGGGAACGGGTCTAGACTTGGGGCCCCAGATCCAGATATAAATTGCCATCACAGAACTGTCTAAATTACTCGTCCGCAACTTAGTTTGTCACTCACTCTTGGAACATCGTTGAAGTCTTTCCACTTGGACGACACTTTCATCATGGCGGGCGCAAAAAAACCAGTAAACATCTTCAAGATCTATCGTGGCGATGCCCCCAAGCAAATCTTCAATTGGAGACTCTGGATGTCCGTCTTGACTTTCGGGTTGATGGGGGCAGCGCGAGGCATCGATGAAGGGCTCATTGGCGGTGTATTGTCATCCAGGACATTTCAAGAACTTATCGGTGTCGACGAGTTCGGCGAATCTGATTTTGCTAATGTCAAGGGCAATGTGGTGGCCATGGTGAATATCGGCAGTGTCGGGGGTGCTCTTTTGTAGGTTAACCCGCATCGTCTATTTTCTTATGCTGATTGAGAATAGGGCTTCTATTGTTTGTGATCGTGTCGGTCGAATCTGGGCGACGCGGAGTCTCTGCGTCTTGTGGGCTATAGGCATCGCCATCTTCATGGGTAATAACGGCCATCTTGGTGCAGTATACGCAGGACGATTTATTGCTGGCTTGGGAATTGGCCAGACGACTGTGGTTGCCCCCGTTTACATTGCCGAGATCGCTCCTCCGTCCGTACGGGGGCTTTGTACGTGCCTCTTCTCAGGTGCCGTATACGTGGGCATAGTTCTGGCGTACTTTATGAACTGGGGCTGTTCTATACATATGCCCGATGGCAACGCCCGATGGGTGAGTCTTGTTCAAGGATGTGTATCTCTGACCTTTCGGCTAACGGCTACTGAGCAGCTAGTTCCAACATCTCTCCATCTCATGTTTGCGGGCATCATTTTCGTCATGTCCTTCATCTTTGGCTACGAGTCCCCACGATACCTCGTCAGTGTTGGGAGACACAAAGCCGCCGTGAAAAGCCTCTCTCATATCCGCAATCTTCCAACCGAGGACCCCTATATCCGGAACGAAGTCAATGCAATCGAAATTTCACTGGCCCATGAAAAAGAGGCCGCAGCGGGATTAGGCATTTTTGGCCTGTTCAAGGAGATGTTCCTGATACCCTGCAATTTCTACCGGATTTATCTTGGCATCATGGGGCAGTTACTTTCACAATGGTCTGGAGGTCCGTCAATCACCATTTACGCCATCAATCTCTTTGCCATTCTCGGCATCAAGGGGCAGAATGAATCGCTCTTCTCGACGGCCATATTCGGAGTGGTCAAACTGATATCGGCATTGATATGTGCTCTGTTCCTTGTGGATATAATTGGGCGCAAGAAATCCCTCCTCATCGGCATCGCTTTTCAGTCCATTTCCATGCTATACGTCGCTTCATTCCTCACAGCTGTTCCCCAGATCACGGATGAGGTCTACGTGACAACCCCTTCTCAGTCACGCGCAGGCACTGGGGCCGTCGCCATGATCTATTTGTCTGGAGTAGGGTGGGCTCTCGGCTGGAACAGCATGCAGTATCTTTTGACTGCTGAGCTATACCCTCTGCGAATTCGTGCCATGTCGTCTTCCTTAGTCATGTGCATGCACTTTGCAAACTCGTACGGAAACAGTCGTGCAGTTCCAAATATGCTTCTCTCACCTCAGGAGGGTGGACTGGGTTCGGCTGGGACGTTCTGGATGTTCGCGGCTGTCACTATGGTGGGAGGACTCTGGGTCTGGGTCACGATACCGGAAACCGCCGGACGTTCTCTAGAGACTATGGACAGAGTCTTCTCTCTTCCGTGGTACAAAATAGGGTTATATGGGGAGCGTGAGGCAATATTAATTGATGAGATACAGACGATAGACGGTCAGAAGGGTGAGCCTTCTATAGTTCTGGGCAACACCGAGGACAAACAAATTAGCTGAAGCACA
This sequence comes from Fusarium sp. JS1030, assembly GCA_000966855.1. NCBI lineage: Eukaryota > Fungi > Ascomycota > Sordariomycetes > Hypocreales > Nectriaceae > Fusarium > Fusarium sp. JS1030. The sequence continues at coordinate 439,519 of JWIW01000082.1, forward strand.
GAAAGTCCAAGCGCCGATACCGCAGCTTATTGTCGATTATCTCATCAACTAAATGTATCCAAACGCAAATGCCACGTGCACATGGGACACCTTCAAATCATGCAAGACAGCTCAGCAGTATCTCCAGTTTGCGCCACAGGGTGAGCAAGCTAAGCCAGGCAAAGTTGTACTACGGAAGCAGAATGTTCGAGCCAAAGTAACTCTATGTTTCGTATCGTGCATAAGATATAGTGGTGGAGTCCCATCCTGGGTATGTTAAGGACATGAGAGGTCAAACACTGGCTTTACACAAGGTCTTGAGTTAGTTGAGAGTCCTAATGAAGTCTAAAGCGGAAAGCTCAAATTATTCTGATATAGCACATGTAAAAAACAGTCATTCATAGAGTACATAATAAACGCCCATTCAAGTCGATGGTGGCAACGGCGTGAGTCTCAGATACAAGCCGTTCTCTGGCTTGATGGTGATGACTCCTCTCGGCAACACCAACGCGTCGTCCATCGCCAGCGTCCATGAGAAGGCTCGCACCATAGCAGCCAGCAGGCAACGCATCTCAGCCTTTGCAAACCCTTGCCCAATGCAGCTTCTTGGCCCATGCAAGAACGTTTCAAAATCGTAGTTGCTGCTGGCACCTCCGTTCTGATTCGGTTTCCCATCCTCGGTCATCCATCGTTCTGGGCGGAATTGTGCTGCATCTGGACCCCAGATTTGCGGTGAGCGATTGATGTACCAAATTGAAATAATAATGTCAGTGCCCTCAGGGATAAACTGATCGCCGATTTGTGTGTCACAGAGAGCTTGTCTCATCGTGAGTGGCACTGTTGGGTAAAGGCGTAACGTCTCATGCATGATGCCATTCAGATAAGGAAGAGGCTCCAAAATTCCAGCGAGATCAATAGTGGGATCATTTTCGACGTCTTGAGGCAAGGCCTCGTTGATTTCATCTCTAAGCTTTTGCTGGATTTCCGGGTGTTTGGTTAGTAGGTAACATGCCCATGTGAGAGCAGATGCAGTTGTTTCATGCCTATTGACTTGTAAGAGAAGGTAAAGACGAAGGATGCAGAATGGCCTACCCAGCTGCTAGGAAAGTCAAGAGTTGGTCCTTCAGTGCTTCATCAGAGAAGTTGGTAGATCTCATGAGCAGTGACAGAACATCGAAATGGTCATCCTCTTTTTCTGTGATAGCAATCTTTTTGTCTTGAATCATTGGCCGGCAGATCTTGTTTAAAGAACCAGTCAAATGATTAAAAAGGTCATTCATCTTCCATGGAATCAGACGAACGAAAGGTAGACCAAGAGCCAAGGCCATCATGGAGAAGATGAGCTTTTCCCGGTCGGGCTCAAGAAGCTCTTCATAGATGCCCGCAAGCGGATCCTGCTTCTTCTCGACAGCGTCGAACTTCCGACCTAGTCCTGCAATTCCAATGATGTCCAGCGTGACCTTGCTTGCCCAAGGGCTCAGTTCGATGGTATGTGATCCAGTATTGGTGATATCCTCATTCAGCGTCCTCGTCAAAGTTTCCGCCTTGTTCCACATCATTGGATATAGGTTCTTTATATGCCGAAAGTGAAATGCAGGCGTCGTATTCTTGCGGAGGAACTTGTGCTGATCGCCTTCGACAATGATGAGGCCGTCACCAAGGATGTGGCGCAGAAAAGAGCTGATTCTCTTCGGCTTGGAGAAGTCATAGCATCTATGAACGAGAACATCGGCCAGTAATCGAGGATTCGTAACAAGTATCTGATTTCGGAGTGCATTGAGAGAAACAAGATCCTCCCCGGGATACTGCTCTACGATATCCAGAAAGAGATCGCCTGAAGGCCTGCCCTTGACGGCGAGGGCTCGATGGGCGGCGCTCACATACGCCTATGAAACATGCAGGTCAGAATCGAGCCCGTCTATGGACGACGACATACACGCTTGCCACACTAAAAACAACAGCCAGGATAATGGATCTGAGCTACTTACTCTTGGGCCCGGAATACGGCGAAGTGGGCTAAAGAGCACCGGGTACAGCAAAGCCCAGAAGAGGATCCCGAAAGCATAATTGGCAAGCAAAATGGTGGCCACGGCAGCTATATGGCTTTGAGAGCCGTAGTAGTCCGGAAACAACTTGATGGCAAGCAGAGACTCGGGTATCGCAGCCAGTGTCAGATTCGGGAAGCTGAGAAGCTTGGATAGAACAGCCATGTTGAACGAGATGCAACGGCAGTCATGCAATGGTCTTGGTGGTTGATGCGCAGGGTATATAGCCGAGTTTGTTAAATGATCATGGTAAACAAAGAATATTCCTTATACAACGAATAAACTTTTGCTAAATGTTGCTCCTTATATCCAAGACCTTAGGACGTAAAAGATCAAGAGATGATGGACAAAGGTTAGGCCCCAACATAATGGGCGCAAAAGTTGAACGCGTGTCTCCATGTGAACATGTCGTAGCCCGTTGCGTGGTCGATGTTCAAGCATTCGGCTCTTGAACCTGGGCCCAGCAATCCGGGTATAGAGAATCCCATTTCTCAACACTTGCAGGGGTAGCCACGGTAATCTTCGGAGTTGCGAAGTACCGCTGTGTACCACCAGGTCTTGATAGCGATCGGCGGTCATGCGACCAGCCACTTAGAGGGCCTGGGCTAATGCAGGTCGCAAAGGGGATCCGAATTGGGCTTAGAATGCGAATGGTGGTGATAACGTCATGGGGAGGGGAGAGCTTCGTGAAGACCTGGACATGGATGCTTCTGTCAAAGCCGGATATTTCTAATTCGAGCCGTCAATCCATTTTCTTCACATGTTCTAGGTATTCACATGTGCCGAATATGGTCAATAGCTCGACCACTTCCCCTCAGCTTCAAGACGGAGAATTTCGCAACCTAGGCCGAAAATGGTTGGCTCAAAATTGTACCCCAACAGCTTCGGGCATCGTGACAACGCCGAATACCATGGGTATTCGCAGATAGGCAGAAGAGATGAAGAGTAATTGTCTTCAAGGGACGAATTGCATGAGACAAGAATCCTCAAGAACCGCCTTGGACAGAAACGATCCTCTTCTTGTTTCACAAGACTCTGCTGAGGCACCCGCAAAGCAACATTGGGATTAATCTCTTGCAATGGCTCCTAAAATTACCATTTGCCTTATTCTAAGCTGTGCACTCCTAGGAGGCTACGCTAGCATATTTACGTCATACTACCATGGCTTCTTCGATGCCGTACGTGTTTGCGTCGCTGAACCTGCCTCCTTTTCAGGACGGTGCGTTCTAGATATGTCCGACTCTATAGCGTCATTCTCAACACGCCACACGGGCATTGCCCAGGTTGATTCCTTGATCCAAGTCCTCCTTGAGTTCTTCTCTCAAGGGCTGAGGAGCGATCCAGCCATGCGAGGAGTCGATATTGAGGCCTTGCTTGCCTTTGGATATCTGGCAGCGCAGTTTGGCGCTGCGTGGTACCTCATGGCCCTTGAAGGCTTGAGATTAGGGAGCCGGGGTACCATCTTGAGTTGGTATGTGGTGCAGAGAATTTGTCAAAGGTATCGACTGAGTTCTAACTACTTGCACAGGACCGGGACGTTTGGAATCATATTCCAAGGTGTTACCATCACGATTATCGCCCCGATCTATCTGACTCTTCAACTACTGCTATCCTCTCCGACCATGCAGCCAAGTTCCATACTCGCGGATCCTTGTGACCTCGCTCTTTTACCAGTATCTACCGTCATATCCTACGTTCTACCAACTATCGGGCTTTGTCTGCCGCTGCTCAACGTCCTTTCCAGGGAAGCAAAGTACATTGCTGTCGCTCTTTGGCAACCGTTTCCTTTGTATCAAACGGCAATCCAGACTGTTTCTCGTCTCTTTTGCCGAAGCAGACGAGGGAAAGCCAATAACACAGCTCACATCAACCCCAAAGAGTGCCGAAGGGCCCTGGACCGGGCGTACACTTTCATTGCCTCTCTGACCATGGGTGTGCACTTGATAGTGTTGGGAATTATTTTGGTATCACCTACTGGGAATCTGATCCCTCAGGTGTCAGGATACCATATTTTAGGTCTCACTTCGCTCACGGACCCTCCTACCCTGGCGCTCTTAGACCCTCCTTTGTCTGTGACAAGTTCCAGGGAGATTGTGGTGTCGTTCTTGAGGTGGGATGTCTATTGTACGTGTGCTTCAATGGTTATCTGGGCTAGCTACCAGCTGAGTATGGCACGTGGGTCCTCGAGTGCCACAGCCAGGGGCCTGAAGGTACTGCTTTGGACCTTGGTGGGTGGTCCCATCTTCCCAGCGCTGATGATTCTTTGGGAACGAGATGATATCATCATGGGCAGACTGGAGGAGACTAGTTGGTACCAAAAGGAAGAGTGAGATACTGATAACTATGACCTGGACGCTAAGAAAGGGACAGAATGGTATCTTGCAATTAGGTACAGTAGTGCAAATAATAAGAGAAAGGTCATATTAATTCAGACATGTGAGACTTGGTTCAGCCTGATCCAATGTTTGGCACTGAGCCAATAACGAGGACGCAAGCGGGCGAAGGACTTCTTGCTCCTGTGTCCATGTCGTTTCATACATCCCTCCTTCGACAAACCCAACCGCAGACCTGATCCCTATCATCGAGTTCATTCTGGTCAAAATCTCACTTGCCTTTCTGAGCTGGTCTGGTGTTGCATACGCGCAGTGCGAGACTAGCCTGATGGAGTGGACGATGACAATTGCCGCTGCCCCATCGTACAGCATGGTGGTGGGCCGTCCACATGGGTCGACATCTCCTAGGGCGAATGGGACGCTTGCTAAGATATCTTCGATGGCTCTTCCTACGTCCGCCTCCAGGATGGGGATGCACTCTGCCCAGAGGTCACGGTACGAGTTGTCAGCCGTTCCCTGGACATGCTGGAGTTGGCTGTGGTACAGCAGCATTGTTAATAGGAGGATGAGGCGTGCGGACCGAATCAAGATGATGATGCATGCAGTCTCAGAATCGCAGTACGTCATCCTAGAGCCCATTTCGCCTAGGGCTGTTGGCGCGGCGCGGCCTTCAAAGGTGCTATGCCAGTATGACGGGGCCTCTTCATCCCAGAGGTGAAACTGGTCGAGCATTTCAAAACACTCTTGCAGCAGAAGCTCATCTTCTTCAGACACGGTACTGTTTTGTGAATCTGGCCCAACATCCTCCTCCTCCCTGTTCGGCGTGGCGCATCTCATGTGGTTTGACAGGCGATGCCGCAGTGACAAGGTTCTTGACATCATGGCCAGGGCTCGCAGGAGCGGATCAAATATACCCATGACTGTAGCTATAGCACCGGGGTCCGAGTACGTGTCGTCTTCGTGTAAAAAGGAGTAGATTTGCTACGGTAGTCTCAGTTAGTCAAAGAATAGTCGCTACGATATCAGCGTTACTTACCAACCGCAGAAGAGCGAGAAGGAACAGTTCAGCTCCTCTTCTCGTACCGATTTGGCCCGGTCCCCGCTTCTCCAACAGGTAGAAAAGCCCGGGGGCGTGTTCCTTTGGGTCACCCAAACCCTCTCCGCTGATGTCCTATTTCGAGGTCAGCGACAATGTCAACAGGTGGAGAGATGGATAATAATAATAGCTACCTTGAAGGTGCAGAGCAGCAGTATAGTCGCAATCACTTTGTCGTCAATGGCTTGGTCGTGTGACCGAATGCTCTCTTGCAAGCTTCGAATGGCACGACCATAGTTTCTAAACGAGTGCGTCCGGAGTTCCTGGCCTCCGAATTGGTTGTATGCCGCCATTTGAGCGACGCTGAGGGTCGCCGTTTCCAGCAGACCATGCTTGTAGTGGTCGTAGAGATCGGGGAGAAAGCTAAAGTGGCCAGGGAACCCGTCGGGCTCATCGGGCGACACGAAGCGACGTACGAAGTATGTAAGAGACACGTTATCGTACGATTGCGTAGGCTGTCGAACGATGGCCACAGGAAGTTGGGCGTCTGTTCCTTGATGAACACTTCTCGCCCGCCGGCGAGGTCTGGGGGAGTCGCTTTCCTGGCTCGTCTCGCTGGTCGGTGGGCTCGTCACGGTTGGTGAGGCTTTATTGAGCCCAGGCTTCTGCGTAGAAGAATGTCGAAAGTGGAATTGATCAGTATACCCTAGGCAGGGCTTCCCGTAGTTGTAGCATCTCCGGCAGGTGGGCTTGGCTTCATCGCACTTTACATGAGTGATTATTAGCATTGCCCAGCAGGAGACTGGTGGTTCTGGAGAAGCCAGAGATTCCCTCACCTTCACTTTGCGTTGGCGACAGCGCAAGCAGCCCGTGCTGAAGCGGCCTGGGAAGACCATCTCGAACTGACGATGCTGATGTCAGAGCGTGTAGAGCTCAAGGATCTCGGTGCTGGCGCCCGCGGACGATGCAGAATGCGGAGAACGGAGCCGGAGGACTTGCGGAATCTGGGGAAAAGAGGAGACGGGACGGGCAACGGGTTGACAAGGAAGATCAATAGCGCGGCAGGGGGTGATGGTTGACAGGGGTTTGAGCCGAGATCGACGCGTCGCGAAACTCAAAGAGCCAATGACGCAGCCGGCCACGACTAGGCTCCTGATTCTGGTTTAGCTTGCGACTCTTCTGTTGGGTTCCAGCTGGACCTCGGCAGCGTCTGAACCTCATGGCCTTGACTCTTTGCCGTGGGGCCGTTTGGGGAACCAAGGTGGGAAGTGAAGTCACACGATATCATGCCGACACAGTAAGTAATGATATAAAATGTCATTGTTGCTGTTGATGCAAATGTGAGTGTACTCGGCGCCCAAAATCTTGCTTCAGTATACCTATCCCTACCCTTTACTTCCCGTACACAACCTCACTATGACTTCACTACTCTACTCCCCGGCGATTGAGATTGTCGCACAGCTTGGCCGAGTTATTCTCTCTCCCTTATTATCAGGCCCATTGCTTCTCATAGCCACCCATGCTCCTGATTCCGTCCACGATGTTCTTGCTCCTGTTATGAGCAAACTTCCAGAGTCAGTCGCAGCATCGGTTAATCTTGCGACTATCAAGACTGTTCTGCAAGTCCTCGTGGGCCTAGGCGTTCTCAGGTACTTGAACAAGACTCTCAACACCATGGCAGCCAATTCCTGGCGTCTGAGAGCCAGTAAAGGCTGGGATTGGCACAAGGAAATTGCTGTCGTCACCGGTGGCTCAAGTGGAATCGGAAAGGGCATTGTCGAGAGGCTCGTTAGTCTCGGTATTCAAGTCGCTGTCCTGGATGTCCAAGACCTGCCAAAAGACATGCAAGCGAACCCACGAATTGCTTTCTATCGCTGCGACGTTACTTCTGCCGAATCTGTGGCAGAAGCTGCCGACGCTCTTCGCCGGGAACTGGGGCATCCGTCCATCCTCATCAACAACGCCGGCATCACCCAACCGACTCCCATTCTCAAGATGCCTGAGTCATTCCTCCGCAGGATCTTTGGCGTCAATGTCATGTCTTTGTGGTTCACCACTCAGCAGTTTCTACCTCGCATGATCCAGCTGAACAAGGGCCACGTTGTCACAGTAGCGAGCATCGCGTCTTTCGTTGCGCTTCCTACCGGCGCAGACTACGCGGCCACCAAAGCCGGGGCATTGTCGTTTCACGAGTCTCTGGCATGTGAGCTCAAGCACTTTTACAAGTCTCCAAATGTTTTGACAACCGTGGTTCACCCCAACTTTGTCAGAACTCCTCTGGTTGAGGACTTTGTAGATCGACTCGAAGGCTCGGGTGTTCGGCTGCTAACGAGCGATCAAATCGCCAGCGAGGTTGTGGCGCAGATTAAAAGCCGGAGGGGCGGCCAGCTTATTATCCCACGATCTGCATCAGGCATTTCGGGAATTAGAGGATGGCCGACTTGGCTCCAAGAGCTGCTGCGTGACAGTATTGGCAAAGGCGCAGTGCGGCAATAGGTGGATGGTGGAGGACATCTGGCGAGCTTGCTATACCTCCAATACCAAGGCAGATTGAGCGTAGATTAAATTTATAGCCTGTCTTAGTTGAATACATCTACATCAAATAACCAGAACTCGTGGTTTGGGCCGTCTTCCCTGCTCGTCACTCAGCTAGGATTAAAAGCTGACCGAATTGCACATGGCGCGAGCGGACTATATAAGAGGAGCACCCCTCGCACTTCACAGAAAGCCTTCCCCATCCTACCAATCTTTCCTAAGCTTGCGACCCCCAACGAAACAACTACTGACCCAGTGATATCCTTTCACCATGGCTACTGATGCTCCCCTGAAAGCAATTATTACTTACATCTATGTCCTTCTGTATTCGCCATTGCTACTCTCTCACTTTGGGATCGATGTTGCCCTCTGCCTGCTTCCTTGGGCACGGCCATCGCGGCAGTGGTCATTCAACCAGGCTGCTCGCATGCGCGTGGTCAAACTACTGCTGCTTTACTGGTCGCTCACAAAGGCCGGAGACAGGCTGAATCTTCGTCAAGGACGAGAGAAGAACCGATTCGAAGTGGTCGCTCCGAGGTCTCCCAAGCTGTACAGAGGAGTCTTGTCAGATGTTCTCATTCAGCCTGCACAGCTGGGCATGACTTGGACACCCGCACGACCGCCGCCTGCTGAGTTGGTGCGCCCGGATATGACGGTTGCTCTGCACTTTCACGGAGGCGCCTTTGTTATTGGAAACGGCCGCGACGAGGACACCGGTTACCTAGCTCGAACTCTTATACGGCACACGGGCTGCACTCATGTCTGCACGCCGCAGTATCGTCTGTCTAGTAGCAAGAATGGGTCTTTTCCAGCCCCATTGCAGGACGCCCTCACGGCATACCTATCTCTAATCAAGACCAAAGGCATCCCGGCCAACCAGATCATTCTCTCCGGTGATTCGGCGGGTGCCAATATTGCACTTGGGCTGTTGCGATACATCCACGAATATGGCCAACAGGACGAGATTCCACTCCCGAGAGCGGTCACTCTCTGGTCGCCCTGGGTTGATGTGAGCGGCGCTCTCGAGCAGGACATGACGAAGTCACCCAACTACAAGACGGATTATCTGAGCAAAGAGTTTGGCCGATGGGGCGCCCTGACCGTCTCCGAGTTTGGCAAGGTTGACCCGTCGGGACCATATCTATCCCCGCTGCGTCACCCCTTCAAGGTCGACGTAAACCTGCCGATGTTCGTCAACGCAGGAGGCCGCGAAGTTCTCTATCACGACATCACGGACTTTTGTGAACGTTACCAGAAGCACGGCTGGACGGTTCACATGGACATCTCTGAAGGATGCCCCCACGACATTCTTTTGTTGGGGCCTAGGATTGGGTTTGGAGCCGAGGCAGACAAGGCAGCAGAGCACGCAAGGAATTTCTTGATCGAGACTGCGGGCATCAATCTACGGAGCTACAGCTGAGGGGCATGTAAGTCAAGTCAGGTAGCCTGTCTCCTAGATCAGCAATTTCACATGAAATAAACTCCAAAGGAACCGGATCTCCCACTTTGTGATGACGTACATGCCATGATGTCGGGGTCTTCAACGGCTGAACTGCATGTCAGTAGCGGAACGGAGCATCGGAGCAACAGGTGATTCCTTGCTAGTTGACGGGAATGCAATCTTGACAGCCCTGTCGCGTGGTTGCATTCGGCTCCGTCGACGTGCCCGGACCACAGCAGCTTGACCACACGCGCTAACAACTGACGGGTCTTGGTGGGTTGCCTAGCCCGAGATGGAGGGGATCGTCGACTACACCGAGGTACTTGACACGACTTTCCCCGCAATATTCGTTCATGATCAAGGCACCCCTCGAATGGGGTTCCCTGAGCAGTTTAGCTTGCGATCTTGTATCTGGCTCCGCGGACCCCGTCATCCCGTGCTCCGACGGAATGGACGCAACTTGGACAAGCCTGATCAGATCACTAGACGCCGTTCCCAACAAGAAGCCGGATAATTGCGAACTAATTCACATGTTTTTGATAATTGTCTCGGAAACTAGGCTATAACCGGGTGTCTCATTGGACCCAGCATATAGCATACTCAAGACTACGACGCGGGCTACCGACGAGGCTCCATTACGTGTCACGCCACCTGGTCCATGACAATGGACACGGTTGAACAGTGTAGTCTAGGCAATATATGATCGTCATTGAACCATATCATGTCTTTTTCTTAAACTGGATATCTACAGTCTCCTCATTAATGCAAACTCCTAAAAGCCAACTTCATTTTCCATCACCCTTCGGCCACCCATTCTGATCAGCCATTTTTTTGACGCCATGGACGGTCACGCAGATGAACGAGCGTCCAACTCCAAGACTGAAAATGGCACGTTCTTTGACGTTATCATCATAGGAGCGGGCATCTCTGGTATTAACGCCGCCTACCGAATCCAAACCGACGGGCCCTCCGACATGACATATGCGATTCTCGAGGGACGCGACTCGATCGGAGGCACATGGGATCTGTTTCGATACCCCGGTATTCGATCAGACTCCGATATTTTCACATTCGGCTTCCCATGGAGCCCATGGAAGCACAACGAGTCGCTAGCTGCCGGCGACAAGATTAAAGACTACATGATCGATTCCGCCAGATCAGCCGGTATCGACCATCACATCTGTTACAAACACACTGTGTCAGCGGCAAGCTGGAGCTCCAAAAAGAAGCTTTGGGAGCTTCAGGTGACTCGACCGGATGAAGACCAGCCCGTCCTCTTTCAAGCCCGATTCCTGCTTCTCGGCACTGGTTACTACGACTACCAGACACCACTCCAGACGGTGATTCCAGGGATTGACAAGTTTGAAGGAAAAGTCATCCACCCCCAATTCTGGCCCGAGGACTACGACTATACGGACAAAAACGTGGTTGTCATTGGCAGCGGTGCCACTGCTGTCACGATTCTACCATCCATGTCCGATAGGGCGAGACGGGTCACCATGTTGCAAAGGAGCCCCGGATACATCTTCCCGTTGCCATCTAATAGTTTCTTGACGACTCTTCTATTCACCATCCTACCAGCTAGCCTCGCCCACTTTCTCAACAGGCTCTTGTGGCTCTTCAGGAGCTATTTGACAACACTCCTGTGCAAATCATGCCCTGGGCTGGCCAAGAAAATCATCAAACAAGTCACCATCAAGCAGCTCCCTCCTGATGTTAGCTGGGATCCTCACTTCAAACCCCGATACAACCCATGGGAACAACGGTTCTGCGCCTGCATGAACGGCGACTTCTTTGCTGCTCTTCGCTCAGGCAAGGCGGATGTTGTGACCGATACAATCAAGACAGTGACTGAGAAGAGCATTGTGCTTCAGTCGGGCGCTGTCCTACACCCGGACATCATAGTCACGGCCACCGGTTTGAAGTTGCGGTTCGGTGGAGGAATTAAGTTCATGGTAGATGGCCAACCCTTCAACGTGGCGGACAAGTTTGCGTGGAGAGCGGCCATGCTACAAGATGTTCCTAACCTGCTCTTCATGACGGGTTACGAGAATGCATCCTGGACACTCGGGGCGGATGTGAGCGCGCGACTCTTTATACGCATCCTGCAACAGATGCGGCAGCGAAACGCCAGTATTGCCGTGCCACGGAACGCCTCGTCCAAAGACATGCCGGTAAAGCCTATGATGAGTCTATCTTCGACGTATCTTAAGAATGCCGGGGCTGTTTTCCCCAAGGGCGGAACAGGACTGTGGAGTCCAAAGTCCAACTACTTTGCTGACATGGCTGGGGCAAGCTGGGGAGATATTTCGAAGGACTTGGAGTTTTCATAGTACGAACTGTCAATGTTGAGATAGTGTCTGTTGGGAAATTATATCATTCTAAATAATATTTAGAATACGCATTTCATTATCGTCGTTCACTTTTGAGTTTCCCGTGATTCAGTCTGATCGAGGTTAGCTACCCTAAAATGTCAATCGCAGTTTTCAAGAACTCATTTCCAGCATCTCAACAAACTCGATACTGAGTGTAAGCATGCGTTCCATTCAGAAGCACGTTCACATGTCGCTACATAGATCTATTCGCATTCATAGGCATACAAAGTAGCGCTTGGGGCGGAAATGTTGCGCACCATCTCGAAGGATCTAGATTATCCAGATATTCTTGGCGGCGCCAATTCGCAAATTCCCATGCAGATCTCGCCATGACGTCTTTCTCGCTGGCTCGTGCATCGACTTTGCTGCGTGCGGGGTGCATTAGCTCCTAATGGTACTGCCGAAGCCCAAGATGCTGATCCGGGACACCAACTCCAACAACTGTGCTGGTTTCCCGATTGAGGACCACCTTCCGAGCTGCTACCAGCTCGATTGAGCTGGCCACCACAAACTAGCCCTAGTTTAGACTTGACATTGTGACTATTCTCGAGCCGAGGAAGAGAGGATTCAAAGCCTGCTGCCCGCTTTGGTCTGTTCCTAATACCCTCCTAGATAGCTTGTGATTATCTGTCCCGCATCGCGGTCGCGCAACCATTTAGACGTCCCATCAGTCCCATGACCCTTAAACTGGCTGTATACAGTATTTGTTGACTCAACACATCTTATGAACGTCCTTTTCTCCTGTAGCTTCAATCAATCTTCTTCAACTATCAGCACTCTAAATCTCACCATGTCTCCTCACTCTGAGCCCGGTACCCTTGGCAACTTGACCATTGACGAGGAACGCAAGCTGCAGGAAGCATGGGTGCATTTACTCCGGCTCTGTGGAGCTTACTGTGCTGGCCATGATGCTCCCGACCGAAGTCACGAGTTCCAACAACACCTCAACGACAAGTCGCCAGAGAACTTCAACCGCCTCCTTTGGAGCGCGGTCCTGGCTGATCATCCTGATACCATTGTGCTTCGATTCCTTCGGGCCCGCGACTGGGATGTTGTCAAAGCCGTCAACATGCTCGTGTCGGCCGTCAACTGGCGTGCCGAGAGGCGCATTGATGAGGTCATCATCGCCGAGGGTGAGAGTGTCGGGCTGAAAAAGAAGCGCACCGTGGATGAAGACGCATTCATCATGCAATACCGCTCTGGCAAGAGCTACGTGAGGGGTACTGACTTGGACGAACACCCTGTTTACATCATCAAAGTTCGCCTTCACGATCCTCATAAGCAATCACCCGGGGCCATGGAGACTTATGTGCTACACAACATTGAAACCCTCAGGCTGATGGCAAGAGACATACACGACAAGGCTTGCCTGATCTTTGACCTCACTGGATTTGGGCTTCGAAACATGGACTTTCATGTCGTCAAATTTCTTATTCAGATCTTGGAAGCCAGGTATCCAGAAACTCTCGGCGCAGTGCTTGTCCACAACGCCCCTTTCGTCTTCTGGGGTAGGTAGCCCCTGCAAGCCCTTGATAGTCACCTATACTAACTCTCACTCGTAGGTATCTGGAGCGTTATCAAACATTGGTTGGACCCTATCATTTCGTCCAAGATTCATTTCACCAGCGGCACAAAGGGGTTGACAAAGTTCATCTCCAAGGACAACCTGCAGACATGCTACGGGGGCAACGACGCCTGGGAATACAAGTACGTTGAGCCTGTGCCTACCGAGAATGAAAGAATGCAATCGGAGGAGAAAAGGGTCAAGATCCAACAGGAACGAGACGAGTTGTTTGATCAGTTCACTCGATTGACAGCGGACTGGACCTCCCTCGAACCGGAGTTTGTCCTAGGAAAGGAGAAGAACAACGAGAGACACGAGCTGGTGAAGCAGCTTCAACAAAACTATTGGAAGCTAGATCCATACATCAGGGCTACCACTCACTATCATCGAGTCGGAATGGTGACCAGACAAGGGGATGTCGATTTCAAAGCAGCGAGGTAATCAACCGTGATATATAGTTTAGAATTTGACCTTCCATAGTTTATAAGTGACAAACACAGTTCCGTTATATTGCATGGTTTTAGGATATAGCCTGTTCCATTGATTAATATACAAGGTCATTTGCCCTTCAGGACGACACCCACCTTGGTGTCTGATGGAATATCGGAATTCTACGACTACCTTTCTAAACTGCGCCGTTTCCCGTCATGGGTAGGGGTTCCAGAATGACAAACAATACATTTTTCCCCGCTAATGAAAATTTCTTTAACATTGACCCTCGTGCCGAAATCGGATTCTAGACTTTCATGCTTAGATTTCTAACTCGGGATGGTAACCTCCAAACCCCTCAGACATTTCTGCCGAGGAAAAATCCGCAACCGAGGCGTGGCTTGCCAAAACGACATTGTAAGAGGAAATGGCGATGTTGATCAAGAGAAATATCTCGACAGCAACGAGATCAACGTGATGGATCTGCTCTGCTGCTTCATTCTGCTGGGTGTTTGTGGGTTTGTGGGTTTGTGGGAGTTGTTGACCTTGGAAAGTGGTGGCGCAACTCATTAAACATCAGACACGGTGGAGCAGAGCCGCGTATTGGGGCCCCAGTCAGCCTGGATGGGGCTTATCTTGGACGAGGCCTGGTGAAACACGGAAACTGGGATGGTGAACGCCACGAGTGGCCTTGGCAGAAAGCCGGCCCTTATTCGCGACAAGTTTGTGTCACGGTTCATCATTGAATACGAGCGTCATTTGCAGAGCAATCTAATGTGGATTTCCTGTCAACCGGCACGGCTGAGGGATTTCAAATAGACTCGGCGCTATTGATTTGTGACTCTGTTATCACAATTACCCCTGTCGCATCCTTGCCAACACAATTCGGCTATCACCCTTTAGGCATTCCGTAGTCGAAGATCCCAAGGCAAGGCTACCAGGCCTGGAACTTTTTTGTGCGACAGCTCAAATGTCCATCCACCCGTCTTGCTGATCCTGGCAGACAGTCGCTCATGTGAGCCGCGCCCGAAATGAGATAGCTTGCGAGGTGCCGGCACGCAACTAGCCTAAAGATCGGCTCACCATTCCGGCAGGGCTAGAACAGGTTTCCCCGCGTTTTTGGCCGAGGCACCCAGCAGTTGCAAGGAAGCGTGTCTGGGGTAAACCTGGAGAAGTGTGAGAGCCGACTGGGGCAAGTTTCGAGTGACAATCAAAAGCCCGTGGTTGGGCGGAGGTGCATTGTATGTATAAACACCGCAGTGGTGGTAGCATGTCCCCCCTAGCCATCCGGACAACAAGGGAATCAAGGCCAACTTTTACATCCCGAACCGGTCTACCACTACCATGAGGTTCTACAAGCTTCTCGGCGCAGCTCTGGTGCCGCTCAGTCTTGCATCGCCCAAGACCGCCTCAGCCCCTGAGCTCCAGCTGGTAGAACTCCTGGAAAAGCACAACCTCGCGCTCGTTCCTCGGTCAGAGTTGACCGATGCTCTGAAGGAACTCAACGTACTGCTCAAGACTAGCCAGAGTCTTCGAGCGCCAGTCTTGATCAAACGACAAAATGGCACATCCAAGTCGAGTTCCGACTCCAAATCCGATGACAGCGACTCCAATTCACTTATCCAGATTCCCGGACTAGGCGATCTAGGTGATGCCCTCACAGGCCTCACCGACACGCTTGGAGACCTCAAGGGCCTCTTGAAGGCTCTGGGCGACCTTCTCACTGCCGAGTTTCTCCAAGCTTTCCACGATGCCATGGTCTACCTTGCCGCAACCTTGAAGCCGCCTGTTCCCAACACCATCAGGAGCCTTCTCACAAAAGCGGGGCCACTCATCGACCTGGTATCAGAATTGGACTTGAAGGGGCTTGTCGACGAGATCAAAGACGTCGACATTGCTGGAATTGTCAACAAAGTACTCAAACTCCTGACAAACGACAACCTCAGCAACATCGACACTCTTTTGGCAAACGGCGCCGCTCTTCTGACGCCCGGCTTCGTCAACAGCACTCAATCACTGATTGAAGATGTGTCGCCATTACTGGGTGATCTGTCACCGTTGCTCAAGAAGCTTACAGATCTTGACCTTGACGGAATCCTTGAAGCCTTGAGCCCTCTGCTCAAGAAGGAGTCGATCGAGGATGTTGTGAAGCTGGTCGACAGCGCACAAACCTTGCTCTCGCCTACCTTTGTCAAACAGATTCAATCGCTTGTCAAGGAGGTCGCGCCCTTGCTGGGTGACTTATCGCCACTCCTCAAGAAGCTTACGGACCTTGATCTTGACGGCATCCTTGAGGCGTTGGACCCGCTCCTCAAGAAAGACTCAATCGAAGACGTCGTGTCCTTGGTCAAGAACGCGGGTGATCTACTATCACCCAACTTTGTAAACCAGACACAATCTCTCATCGAAAACATTGGCCCTGTACTGAGCGACATTTCGCCACTTCTGAAGGAGCTGACAAAGCTGGACCTTGAAGGTCTTTTGGACGCAATCAAGCCCTTGCTCACAGAGGACTCTATCAAGGGCATTGTCAGCCTGTTGAAGAATGCCGGTGATCTCCTTACGCCCAAGTTTGTTGATCAGATCCAAGGGCTCATCACCAAGATTGGCCCAGTGATAGGGGACCTTTCTCCGTTCCTTGAAGAGCTCACCAAGCTGGACCTTGAAAACATCCTGAAAGCGCTGCAGCCGCTTCTCAAGGAAGACTCCATCAAGAGCATCGTGAGCCTTGTCAAGAACGCAGGAGACCTCCTGACCCCCAAGTTTGTTGATCAGACACAAGACCTTATCGGCAGCGCATCGCCGCTGATTGACAAGTTGTCTGACATCGACCTTAAGGGGGTGCTGGATGCGCTGAGCCCGATTCTGACCAAGGACTCGGTCCAAGGAATCGTACAGCTCCTGAGAAACGCAGAATCATTGTTAACAAAGGACACTGTGAAGGATTTGAAGTCGCTGCTATCCAGCGCGTCACCGTTGATCAATAAGTTGTCTGACATTGATCTGAAGGGCGTTCTGGATGCCCTAGCGCCAATTCTGACCAAGAGCTCGGTCCAAGGGATCGTGGGCTTGTTGCAAAATGCCGAGTCCTTGTTAACAAAGGATGTCGTCAAGAACATCAAATCACTCCTGTCAAGCGCTGGTCCACTCATTGACACGCTTTCGGACATTGACCTTGCGGGCGTGTTGAAGGCATTTTCACCGCTGCTCACCAAAGACTCTGTGAATGGCATCGTTGGACTCCTGGAGAATGCCGAGGATCTTTTGACAAAGAACACTGTGAAGGACATCAAAGGTCTCCTCTCAAGCGCAAGTCCTCTCATCACTAGTCTCGGCAAGATCGACCTGAAAGGAGTCCTTGATGCTTTGGCGCCCCTTTTGACCAAGAATTCCATCAAGGGTTTGGTTGACTTGCTCGGAAACGCCGAGGACCTTTTGACAAAGAATACCGTCAAGGACATTAAAGGTCTCCTTTCGAGTGCAAGTCCTCTTATCACCAGCCTAGGCAAGATTGACTTGAAGGGGGTCCTTGATGCACTGGCACCCATCTTGACGAAGGATTCCATCAAGGGCCTGGTAGGCCTGCTTGGAAATGCAGAGGATCTCTTGACCAAAGACACGGTCAAGAGCATCAAGTCCCTCCTTTCCAGTGCCAGTCCTCTTATCACCAGTCTGGGCAAGATTGACCTGAAAGGCGTCCTCGACGCATTGGCACCCTTGCTCACCAAGGACTCCATCAAGAGCTTGGTTGGGCTTCTCAACAACGCCGAAGATCTTCTCACCAAGAACTTCGTCTCGGAAACAAAATCTCTCATCTCCAAGGCCTCGCCGCTCCTTGACAGCCTGGACAAGGCTGACTTGAAGGGCTTGCTTGACCAGGCTGGCCCGCTTTTGAAGGAGCTCAGCAAACTAGATCTGGACAAGCTCTTGGCTGCCGTCCGCCCATTGCTCACGTCTGATTCAATCAAGGGCATCATCGGTCTCCTTGATAATGCCGAAGATCTACTGACAAAGAAGTTTGTCAATGAAACTCAGACATTGATCACCGGCGCCGTTCCGTTGATATCCGCTCTGAGTGAAGTCGATCTGCCAGATCTGATTGATCAGATATCTCCTTTGCTTTCAGAGATTAGCAAGATCGACCTCGTGAAGCTGGTCAAGAAGCTCTCACCCCTCCTTGACGAGATCAGCGACCTTGACATCAAGGGCTTGTTCGATGCTATATCGCCCTTACTCTCCCCGGAAGGCGTGAAAGGCATTATGGGACTCTTGGACAACGCAGAAGATCTCCTCACGAGCAAATTTGTCAACCAAACGCAGACACTCATTTCAGAGGCTGTTCCGTTGGTGTCTGCTTTGGGTGAGATCGACCTGAAGAAACTCATTCGTCAGCTCCAGCCCTTGCTTGAAGCACTTGGCGAACTCGATCTCAAAGACCTCATCAAGAAGGTCAAGCCGCTACTCAATGCCCTCTCCAAGATTGATCTGGCGGGCTTGGTGGAGAAGATTCTACCAATTCTTGATTCATTGGACGACATAGATCTCAAGGCCCTATTCGATGTCCTGAAGCCATACCTTACTCCAGAGACCTTGAAGGGCTTGCTCGGTCTTGTGGGCAATGCTGAAGACCTTCTCACCAGCAAGTTTGTCAACCAAACGCACACGCTCATAGGAGGGGCAGTGCCATTGATCAATGTCTTGAACAAGGTTGACATTGAAGGATTATTCGAGATCATTGAGCCATTGCTGAAGGAGCTGGATGGCATTGACTTGACTGGCCTTGTCGACGCCGTGAAACCTCTTCTCAATGCTCTAAAGAAGATTGACATCAAGGGAATCGTTGATCAGGTGTTGCCCTTGATTACACCCTCTAGCGTCAAGGGCATTTTGGGGCTCTTGGGCAACGCCGAATCGCTCCTGAGCCGAACATTTGTGTCACAAGTGTCGGAGCTCATTGGAGACGCAACACCGGTAAGCATAGCTAAGCCACGTCTTTGAACTTTTACACTAACTTCACGACTTAGCTCGTCGCGACTGTCGCGGATCTTGTTCACGCCGTATTGAAGGAGTTGATGGGTCAAACGTAATGATGATATGGAAAGGACATACATGAATAATGAGAATAATTGATGGTCTCTCTCGCGAAAACATATCGCGGTCGGATTCATAATTTGGATGCTATTAATTAATTACAAACACGATACCTCTTTGGCGCATGGCGTTTGATTGAACTGTTTTGGCCAATTCATCTCCCCAACACTGCTGGTTCACCTTGTTCGTCCTCCTCGAAACGTAGTAATGCCATAAGTCGCGTTCAGCACAACCCAACGCCATGAGAACCGCCAGACACAGCGTAGAGATGCGACAGGCGAGTCCGCCGTCCTCAAACCGTTGCGGCTCAATATCTCGATGTCTCAATGCCGAACAATAGGGCTGCCATGGCATGTGTCAGTCACAGGGTTTCAGTCACACTCGGCTGAAATATACCTTGCTAGCACAGGCACTGTCCCCTCGCAAGCTAAGCTCGTTGAGGGCCCAACAAACAAGTTTCCGCGCGGTTTCCGCAGCACCTCCTCCCCTGTAATTTAGCTAGGGCGCCACAATGTGATGGGGGACAGTGGTCATGTGGCCCCCTGCCGCCCATCATGTCTTGGGTTGCATTGGGCCATGTTAGTGCCTGGACTCCGCACGAAGATCCGGGATACTCCCCCGCGCACGCCTCGGTATTTTTGCGGTAATATGAAGCATCGAGATCCCGGCATATGAAGGCCAACGACCGTCGTTCCCTGGTGGGCTCGGCTGAACATTAGGACTGCAATTGTCCGTGGGTCTCAGGTCGTCTCATCACTGAGTTCCCCATTCTCTAGTCACAGTGGTCGTGCAAAATGGCTTCAGATACCCCAAAGCCAGACCCGGCGCGACCTGTCTCGCCCCTTGATGACAGAGTCAGTGCAGAACAACCACCCGCCCCAGATGCTCAGAGCGACAACGCTTCATCTGACGACCATGTCCGGGACAAGAAAGCGGCCCCAGGCCTCACCAAAAGGCAAAAGGCCAAGCAGCATTTTGGACGCTTCAAGTGGTGGTACCTACTCGGACTCATTATTTTTCTGGCCATTCTGCTCCCAATCTTGTGAGTTCCAACCCGAGCGCGACAAACATCCAACTAAACACAAATCATACCAGATTCAAAGTCATTGTTCCAGCAATCATTCAGAGCATCCTCAATGGCCAGAAATTGCCGATAAACGGCGGCGCTCTCCAGGCGCTCTCGCCAACACACGTCAACATGAGTTTGCAAACGTCCCTAGACACACCATTGGGAGTAAAGCTCGACCCTGTCGATCTTTATTTATACAACAAGGACACAGAAACCTACTCACCATTCTTCAAACTTCATCTCCCGGAGCAACACATCAAGCACAAGACAGATATTATTGTTTCGAACCAGACACTGTTGGTGGTCAACGAGACAGAACTACTGATATGGTTCAACAAGTTCTTTGACGAGCCAGAGGTCAAGTTGTCACTCAAGGGCGAGCCCAAGATTCACCTTGGTACTCTCAAGTATGAGCGCTCCCTCGACAAGACAATCGAGGTGCCATCGTTGAACTACCTCAACGGCTTCGGTTTACGGGACATGGACTTCATGTTAAAGTCAACCGACACCAAGTATAACATGAAGGGTAACCTCAACATTCCCAATTCTGGGGTGCTGACACTCGGACTCGGTAACTTGACCTTCAACCTCATGTCCGGAGAGACGAGGCTTGGCTTGGTCAATCTTTACGACGTTCAACTGAGACCTGGCAACAACAGTGTCCCTTTTGACGGCAACTTTTTCTTCGATGAACTAGTGCCCAACCTTTCAGAAGTGCTCGATAGCCAGAAGGGTCCGCTCAGTAAAGGCTACATCGAGCTCACCGCGACAGGAAATTCTACCGTGGTGAATGGAGAGCACATCAAGTACATCGAGGGCGTTCTGAACAAGAAACATATCAAGTTCACTGTCCCTGTTATTACACTGCTGGGCGACGTTGTTGGCGGCTTGTTGGGCGCAGACCAGGGTTCTCTGCTAGATATTTTTGGCGGAGCCATTGGAAACTCGACGTTGTTCGAGCATTTGCTGGCCCATTGGGACGGAGAAGGTTCAGGAAGAAACGAGACAAGCAAACGGAGCCTAGAAAAAAGGTCAAAGACTAGCAGACACTGGATGCTGAATCTTCTTAGATTGGGGCTGAGAACCAGGAGTAGGTAATGACGAATTTAGGATACGAGGGTCCCTAGTGCTAGGTCAGATGTCCGCGCCTACGGGGGCGATTTTTATGATTGCTGACGATAAGGAAACATTGAAACTTGTAGCGATGATATAACAATAATGATACGGACTTGGATCTTGCTCCTGTAGGAACGGAATCGGTGAAAGGGCCATGGAAACCCCGAATAGGAATGCTACTATTGGTAAGGAATATAAAAGATATCACAAAGAATAATTGAAAGGCAGTTGGTTGCTCTACTTCAATCAACTTGTACCATCCCCATACATGTATAGTCTTGCCATGCTTGACCACGTTGGGGCTAGAGCCATTTGATTCGCAGACTCAGAAACAACCAGCGGACCAACTTCGGAGGGCAGACACCATTCTTGCAAGCCTCGTCAGCAACAACATCGTCTCTGGCCATGGTCAACGTTCCTGGCAGAAGCAGAGGTTGCGCGACATGTCGAAGGCGCAAGGTCAAAGTGCGTTGTCGTTGGCAGGTCGATTTGTCGCTTTTACATGGCTAACAACTGCTTCCACAGTGCGACGAGTCTCTCCCTCAATGCTTCCGTTGCCTCAATATGGGCTTGCGCTGCCCGGGCGCGAGGACTGATGCATTCTTTGTGCACTCTGTATCAGCATCCTCATCGTGCCAACTGGCAGGTGATCTGGCCAATAGTCTTGTTCCCCAGCCGCAATTACCGAGACCACCACCTTCCAGTGCCAGCGCTTTTGATCAACTGTTTGTCTCCCATTTCATCGAGTCCTTCTTTGGCCCGATGAAGCCACCACCAGCACCAGGGACACCATCCAAAATATGGCTGCACGAACTTCCTGTCCTTCTCACTGCCCCGGGACCATCGCTAGCAAAGCACGCCATCCGTGCGACATCCATGTTCAGCTACGGTAGTCTTGTCGACGATATTTCCATCAGGGTTACAGCATCCAAGTGGTACGCTAAAGCTCTACAGGATCTCCAGTGTCTCCTGTCCCGCGGTAGTATCCCCTTCTCTGAGAGTGCTGTGTGTGCTGCGGTCATGCTCATTCACTTCGAAACCCGGGCTGGTACCAGCCAGAGAGCATGGCTTCAACACGTCAAGGGCGCTGCATTGTTGCTGGAGGCTGGAGGCCCGGAACGCTGCCGGAGTGGATTCATGCATCAAATATTCGGTCACCTACGGTTTCAAACGGTTCGTCCCTCCAGTTGTAGGCTTTCCATCCTGTCCACTGACTTGTTTTCTCACGAGACTAGTTTATTGCCGCCATGACTGAAAACAAGGTATCAGCTTTCGCATCACCGACTTGGACGACAATTCCTTTCGAGATTCACCCAAAGTTGGTATTTGACCAACTTATCGATGCTCTTTTCAATGTCCAGAAATGTCTCTGGGTCGCGGATCAGTTAATCAAATCTGTGACTGACATTGGAACAAGCGAGCTGGTGATGGAGCTCAACAGCCTCATGCTAGACGCCATGTTCCAACTCCACCAGTGGTACTTGGGTTGCATCTCCAGCGGCAGGTTTGGAGAATCAGACCTAATACAGTCATCTAACCCCAAAGCAGTATCAGCTTTGTTACCCGGGCCAAAGGAACTGTTGCTACCTTATCAAAATGTACCAACCGCAGCCCTGTCCTCCCTCTATGATTCAGCCAACATCATCATTCTCCGCCTGTTGCATCTCGTGTCTCCGGAAGCAGCTTCGCATGACGCACGTGTTTGGCAGCATGCGCAGTCCATCTTGTCAGCTTACGATTTCATCAACGCGACATGTGGACCCGGGCCAGATCGTGGGTCCATCATGATGGTAGCGCAGCTAAAGGTTGTCAGTCTGTGGAGTTTATCCTCACAGCAGAGAGATACGGCTGCGGGGATGCTGCAGGGGGAAAGAGTCCAAGCTGGAGGGCTCTCGGATATCTCAGCCGCCTCCAACCAGTACTTTGCTGACCTGGCCGCTCATATTCTCAAGCACTCCATGTTAGAATAGATCACGGTATCGTCTCCTCCTGGCGCTCCTGACGCGGACAGAGAGAAGGGCGGGCGGACGAGAACACGACCAGAACCCCTCCCTTCACAACATCAGTCCAGATGCTAAACCGAAAGACGTTAGCTTTGCGACTTAGCGCCATGAGGCTTCACCACGACGCGTTTTGGGTCCAGTCATAGAGTAAGACGGCGTCAGACAAGACATTCTGTGCAGATTGTGAGGAAAATTGCGAGGAATGAAAAGTGATGCCTGCAAAGGAAGTCATAGCATATTGCTATTGATTTTAATATTTAACCTCCATCATCGGCACTCTTGTCTCTCGTTATAATGCCTAACCTGATCCTCTCACTCTCTTATCTCACTCACCACAGACTCTATTATTCAATTTTCACCAGCGATCAGCATGCAAATTGTCATTATTGGCGCTGGTATTTCCGGCTGTGCAGTGTATTTGGAACTCCGAAAGCACATACCAGAGACATCGTCTATCACCATCTACGAGGCATACGACACCGGCAAAGACACCACCGCCGAGCAACGTGAACAGGGTGAAACCCATTCATCAACATTGCTCGTAGGCGGTGGATTAGCTGTTGCGCCAAACGGCCTAGGTGTACTTCAGCGTCTCGATGAGGATCTTCTGAGAGACGTGACTCGCGAGGGCTATGTCACGTCTCACTCCAACCTGAAGGACAAGAACGGCAATGTACTCATGCGCATCGAACCCAATGGCCCATCCAAGTCCACAAATACGAACTCTGCTTCCCAGATGCATTCTGTGGCGTGCAGCCGCCATTCACTCTGGAGGTGTCTAAGAAGTCGTATTCCTGATGAACACATCGTCAATAAGAGAGTATTAAACGTTACCGCAAACGCCAACAGTAAGAGCGTTATTCGCTTTGCTGACGGCAGCGATTCCATCGAGGCTGATTTGGTCGTTGGAGCCGATGGAGTCCGATCCATCGCCAAGATGGCTCTGTTCCCAGAGTCTAAAGATCCATATCCTCCGAACTATGAGTACGTCAAAAGTGCATTCCCCATCGTGCACAATGATCATAACAAGTTCAATCCGGGACATAGTGCTGACTTTACTTTCAGGGGTCTTGTTGGCATCGGAGGTTTCGTCTCAGCCGCCGATGTCAAAGAATATGTTGAGAAAGGGTCGATGAATTTTATTTTTGGGGGCAATGGCTTCTTTGGATACTTCTTTTCCGACAGCTGCCCATCTAGCCTCCACCGTGACTCACCTTTTCACGTCTCTGAGCCGGGTGAGTCACTAGCCTGGTGGTCTACCTATGAAATCCCTGAATGCCCTGATCGCAAGTCCCTCGACCTGGACGAGGTGATAAGCCAGTTACGAGAAAGACACACCCAGTGGAAGGATCCTGTGGTCCAAAAGATCCTTGATTCTGCGCACATCCAGAACATGTATCCAACGTGGACATCACCCCAGCTTCCAACTTGGGAGCGTGACGGAGTGGTGTTGCTGGGTGATGCTGCGCATGCACTACCACCGACTTCGGGCCAGGGGACCTCGCAGGCATTAGAGGACTGCGAGGCGTTCGTTCTCTTCCTTGCCCATCAAATTGGTAAAATTGATACGCAGCACGAGTCGGTTGATCCCGAAGCTATGAAACAGGCAATCAACACAGCTGCGAAGCAGTACTTGGCCTTGCGACAACCACGGGTCAGAGAAATCCTGGAAGCCGCGCAAAAGATACAAACCTCCAAACGCAACATGGGTGTCATCCAAGAGTACACGATGTACACTTTCATGAAAATCATGGGCAAGTAAGGTGGATTTATACTGATTCGCACCGACTGACACTTTTCCAGGTCTGTTTCCCGGACTCGTAGCGAAACCGACTCGCAGGGTGAACGACTACAACGTTGCTGAGAAAGTTGCTCATGTAATTAGGGCACAAGATTGAGAACTAAGATAGGGATTATGAGTTGAAAGTAGTAAACTTTTAATTTACAGTGAAGAGGGTCCACAGTACTATAGAAGCCAGCCTTCCTTGTAAGTCCAAGCAACATTGCATGTACACAACGATGATAAGATAGTGTTTTTGCGGACGGATGCCCAACTACAACGCCATTTAATAGAATTTATATACTGCAAATGTGTCCTGATGGTTTTATTCCCAGTATACCTGATATTGGTGCAAATGAACCAGGTTTTCTCCACCTCTTCGTGGCTACCTGTCGTATATGGAAGAATTCGTGGCCCATCAATACATTTGACGTATACTTTTCAGAGCAGATGCAGGCTTCAAGTACATTCTACCAGCCGCTTACTACTCGTCTAATGGTAAGTACATAGTGAGGAACATCTTGGCGAGACTTGATAGACATAGGTAAGAGACGCATTGATCTCCGGCATCTCACGCTAACTACCTAAGTGGCTTTGTGTGGTTTTACCTGCAAGCAATCTCACTCCACGTGACTACTACAGCACTCGAATAGGTAAGTAAGTATCTTAGTATGCGTGATTTTTCTCCGCCGACAGCCATGCCAAGGACACATGCGCAAAAACAGGGCCTAACTGCGTTGCAATGGGGTCCACCGATCATCCTGTCGAGCTTTGCAATGTCTGCGCAGCCATCGACTTCGAGCGGCTCGTCTATCCGGCAGAGGCACAACCGGCCGACAGAGACACACCCCTAGGAAACCTCAAGGAACTTGCCGAGCGGACAGACAAGTGCCAGCTATGCAGTCTCATCATAGACGGGCTGAGGGAACGATATAAACGCACGCCTCGGGAACACATCGAGCGAGAGCGCATGTCGGATGTGTACGACAGTGACACAGACATATCCAAGGGCAGCCAAGAAGATCCTCACCAGGAAGTGGAAACGTACGGTATGCGTATAACTTGGAACGGCCTACCAATTGAGTGCTGCATCAAGCGAACGTATTTTTGCGCGGTTGGAGATGTGGCCTTGGGCGATTCCTCGAGCGACTCTTCCAGTGGTTCTTCTGCGGATTCCTCGAGTAACTCTTCTAGCGACTCTTCTAGCGACTCTTCCAGCGATTCGTTCAGCGATCCTTCCAGTGATTCCTCCAGCGAAGCCGGATCCAAAGGGGGCGCCCTGTATGTGCATCGTTTGATGGTCAAGCTGGAGCCGTGTCCCTGGTCTACGTTTGGCTTTGCCGACTGTGTCCAACTACACGCAACCTGGCCAACAGACGCTTCCACCACTAGCGAAGGAAACGAGCCCCATCTGAGGGGACAGACCATCACCCTCACGGGGTCCAGTCGGCGAGTCACTCCCCTGGTAGATATCTCCCGTGTCACTGGCTGGCTCCAGAAGTGCGAGAAGGACCATGGAGAGGAGTGCTGCCACCCAAAATGGCTTGGCGGCGATGATGAGCCATGGCTAGACAGTTGTCGTGTCATTGATGTCAACGAGCGCCGAGTAGTGGATTTGCTCCCCGACGATCGTTATGTCGCTCTGAGCTATGTATGGGGATCCAGTCCTGGCGCGGTAAACAAGCGTTGGAAAAGGTGTTTAACGACCGACAACCTCTCTCGGCTTCAAGAGGCCGGCGGCATCGACACAATATCCCTCCCCCAAACAGTCAAGGATGCAGTGGATCTCACTTTACAGATGGGGGAGCGGTATCTTTGGGTTGACGCGCTGTGCATTATCCAGGACGACCTCATGGACGTGAGCCATCAGACCTCAAGAATGGATCTGGTGTACTCTCGTGCAGTCTTCACAATCATAGCAGCCTGCGGGGACAACTCTGATTCGGGGTTGATCGGTGTACCTGGGAGACCACGAGATATCTTCCATCGCCAAGTCAAAGTCTCTTCCAGCGGCCTGCATCTTGCGCCGATCGCAGCATTGTCCATGAACGAATCTCTTCAACTATCAGTCTGGAACGCGCGAGGCTGGACTTTTCAAGAAAGGCTTTTGTCTAGACGTGCTCTCGTCTTTACCAGCTCCCAACTCTATTGGCTGTGCGGAACAGCCATGTGGGATGAGGAGGTGATACTTGAACGACCTGAGCCCTACCTGCACGTCCTAACACAAGCTCTGGGATGCAATGATGAATGGGATGATGGCTGGCCCAAGTTCTCCAAGGATGCCTTAAGCCAGTATATCACACAGTTCAGTGAGAGGCAGTTTACCTTTCCCGCCGACGCCCTCCCTGCCTTCATGGGGATAGTTCGCCGGTATGCGCATTTGAACAAGGAAAAGGTTCACTGGGGATTACCAGAGCCACGATTCGATCAGGCCCTGATGTGGCAGCATGGAAATCAGCGCCGCGAAGCGCTGTACCAGGTCATGTCTGGGGAATCCAAGCTTCAGAGCGTCCCATACCCGAGCTGGTCATGGCTTGGCTGGACAGGATTCATTGGCGCAAGTCTCCACAACAACGGGATCAAGTCAAGTCCAGAGCTAACTTTCTACTCGCTTATGAGCGATGGGCACGTCCGCATGATAACGAGTGCGATCAAATCCCCCGCTCGCGACCCTGACCAAAGAGATGTTATGCAATGGAAAGGTGATACCGAAGTGAAAGGGCCTATGATGGCATCGAATGATTGGCTCTCCTCGAAGCTTGACGATCTTCAAGTTTCTAGTGGCGGAGATATGAGTCAGGGAGTAGATGAGATTCCGTACGACACCGGCCGTCTCGTCTTTTGGACAAGCCACGTCGAGGTTACGGCGTGGCTTGAGAACTACAATCTCCACATTGAGACGCACAATGGCTCTCTAAAGCTGGATTCATCCGTAAACGAGAGTGTGTTATTTCCTTCACGTCGCGGCCTCAGGGTAATCGTCGACGATGATGGTTCGAGCTCAGTACAAAGTATGAGTGATGGTGACTCGAGTTCAAAACAAAACATGAACAATGATAACTCCACCTCAGACCATGCTAAACGAAAGGTTAATCTGATCGTCATTTCTCGGTTCTACGAAATCGCTAGCGGTAAAGAAAGCGGGAAACTGAACATTATGATTGTTGAGGAAAAGATGGCTGGCGCAGGCATTTGGAGCCGCCTTGGTGTGGCTGTTATTGCCGAGCAAGATTGGGTTCGGTTAGAGCGGCAATGGAGGATGGTAATTTTAGAGTGAACTTTTGGGTTCGAAAATTGTTACATCTAGCACAGAACCAGTTAGCTTGTGCTCTTATGATCCGGAAATTCGGTTGCTACTTGGCGTGATGATTCATCACAAGCACATTCGTTGTACGGTCCTAAAGCCAGCGCCAGCGCCTAATCAGGTGAATCATATTTCTGTGTACATGCTCTTGATCTAGTGCTGTAGTGCTGTTATGGTCCCCAATCATTTTCGACATTGGTCATCATTGATAGACTCGTCCTTCAGCTGAAACCATTTCCCGTTGTCCGCCGCAAATACCACCATCTTCTGTTTCCCTGCCTGATAGAGAGGCCAGACAACACCATTTCCATCATGTGGGTTTTTCGTGGGATTCTGAGCGAAGGAGAGCCAGAGAGCTATGAAAAACTTGTGAACATCTTGTGTTATTCGCCTCAGGAGAAGCTTTTGACTCACCTTCCATGCCGTAACTGACCTCCCATTCGTATTCGGTGGAGTTACCACGATATTCATAGTGTGTTCCGAAAAGAAGGGGGAGCTCAGCTGAAGAAGTATTTGTTAGGACTGGTGCGATACTAGATGACATTCACATACCGCTATGAGTTGCTCCAATCCATGGTAAAGGTGAAATGTTGGAAAAGTTGCCGGTATAGTAGTATCGATAGGTAGGGTACCCAAACTGTGCCCGTGTTCTGCAAAATGCACTTAGTAGGGTACTCTTGTTCAAACGTTCTAAACTCACTTTATCTCAGCAGCCACAGGACAAGTGATGGCTCCCAAGCCAATGGCGACCTGGGAAGGCGACAGGCCACTTTCGTTGTATGTTCCAAAACCAGCACCTTCGTTTGCATTGTTGCCCATGATCCATGGCTAAGAGAACAGTTTAGTTACGGGATGCGAAAGGAAAATGCATGCCAAGTTAACTTACCACTCTCGTAACCAATCCTCTCGCCAGACGGTCAGTAGTGTTGGAAAAGGCCGTCACGTTGTCTGCAACAGGTGTAAAAGAGATGCTTGAAGTGTTGGAATATACTTCTTGCAGAACAGAAGCATCAACACGCTGCATGCATTTGACTTCTTCCCGCTCTGCCAGACCACCGCACCCCGTCAAGCTCGCAAGGGTGCTGAAGTCTGAATGGTTCCCGAAGACCTTGGCCAATGTGCTCGTTGAGCCGGAGTCGGAGATCAAACCCTTGACAATCAAGTCATCCGGATACGAGTATCCATACATGCCAACGGAAGCGCCGCCAGCTGATTGTCCCCATAAGGTGATTCTGTCGGGGTCGCCGCCAAACGCCGCAATGTTGTCGCGTGTCCATTCGACAACCATTCGCTGATCGAGCAAGCCCACATTCTGGTGAGCTGCTTTGGCGTTGGGGAAACCAAACAGATTGACGCGATAGTTCATGATGACGACAATGTGAGACTGTGTCCGTTGGATCCATTTGTCGGGGATCTTGTATAAAGAGTCTGCGCCGCCTCCTGTGAAGCCCCCTCCAGGAATGTAGACGAAGACAGGCAGCTGTTTAGAGGTTGGCTTCAGAGGTGCATATACGTTCAAGTACAGGCAATCCTCAGAGTCGCCACCATTAATGAGGAATTCAGGCATGTGCTCGGTGTACACAGTTGGGTTTTTGCTGATAGGCTGCATGCATGACGGAGCGTATTTCTTGGCTGATATCGGGCCATCATTCTTCTTTCGCTGGGGCGGCTGGAATCGTCGAGAGTTGAGAGGAGGTTCGGCGTAAGGAATTCCTAGGAATTGACGGACTGCTGGAGCTGTTTGATTAATGAATCCTGTCACTTGTCCGCTGGTTGTCTTGACCGTCAACGATTTCTCTGATGGATAATAGTGCCCAGCCTCAGCTAGGCGGGTATTGAACACAGCCAGAAAGGCCGTGAGGAGTGAAACGGAAGGCCTCATGTTTGCAAATGAAAAGCTGTGACAAGGTCCAAGCCTACATTCCCCTGCCATGCATCGTCACGCGTTTATATTCATGTACAAAATACGATGCCGCATCTGAATGCCGACCTCGGTCTGGATAAACAATCATCATCTTGCTCCAGATTTTACCAGCATTGTCTGGGGAAGCCGGGGTGGGATGGCATTGGGTACTTAATCCGGGGTTAGCTATTGCAGTTTTGGGTCTAGACGATGCGTTAGAGGTATTTGACAGTCCTGTCATAAAGTTGGGACTGATATGAATTTGCTGGGGCCCTTGTACACATAGCTCCATTCTAGGGCATGATCGGCGAAGATAGTAACATTGTGAGCTCACGGTGACCTTCTTTCGGCTGGGCCCTGGCCGATGCCTTCTTGTCTCTGTCTTCCTCCTTCCTCTCTCACAGATATGCATGTGTCGTGAAAATCTGTTGGTTAAGACGTGGAGTGGAGGGGGACAATTAGCTAAATATGCATCAATCTGGCTTGGCACGAAACCTGCATGAGCGTTTATGACAACTGAAACGATACGCGTAGACTACTAATGTCTCTATCCATGTGGCCGCCAATTGCGGACTCTACCCATAACTTGGGGTGTGCATGCAACACCTATGGTTCGCTTCATTGGAGAGAGCAGACATAGGCTGGTCTTGTCAACGACGCAGAGGGACAAGTTCCCAGTGCTCAGGGCATAGACACATACCCGTTCACGAATGCGTTCAACGGTGGTTAAAAATTTACCCAGCTAGGAGATTGGCAGGTCAACCTAAGCTACCCTCTGGGATGGTTCGGCGATCCGAACCCGAGGTAAGAATGCTCACCCCGCACTATCAGGGATGAAGATGTGGAGAAGTCGGCCATCGGCACGGGGAACGCTTGGTCCCAGATATTTACCACCAATAGTGCTGCTTTCTAGGGGTCCGTGGTGTCATTATTTTGGAGGCTGCTTGGTTGACCTTGGCGTCATTGCAGGCATTGCCTCCAAAGACACGCCCATTTGTTTTGTCATAATCGTCGGACCACTTGGGCGTGTAGATGGTCGCAGACTTCATTTTAATTAATTGTGACTGATACTATAATATCTCCCGCTATCATCAGGTCTATTAGACAACTGGGACACCGAAACTCCGCTGTCTTGGCCCTGGTGCCAGTGACTCTTGTAGCGGCAAGAAACCTCCACTTTCTTCCAACACAAGACTCCAGCATAATATTAAGAAGCCGTACGACTTTCGTCTCCAGCAGGCGTCTCGACTCTTTCCTCCTCCATTTCGTGCTCGAGTCTTTCCTTAGCACTTGCGTGTATGGCGTCGACCTCAAGCCGGTGATCGATACCGACATCGCGTCGCGCTTGCTCGAGCATGCGGGCATCTTCTTCGCCCGTATGACTCTTGAAAACACGGTCCATCTCTTCCAGCGTTGCGCCCTTGGTCTCAGGCAGACAGAACCAAACCCAAGCGATGCCACCAGCGAGGAAAACCGCAAAGAAGATATACGTTCCCCACTCCCAAGCCTCAAACATGGCTGGAACATAGAATGCAACGGCAAAGTTGTTTACCTTTTAAGCGCGTTAGAACTCTCCAGAATTACCGTAATTGGTCCTATGGGGCACATTGAGGGCATCACTTACCCAGTTGCTTGAAGCTCCAATAGAGGCACCCTTAGATCTAATTGAGAGCGGAAAGATTTCTGATACCAGGGTCCATGAGACCGGACCCCAAGTAGCGCCAAAGGCACCAACATAGATCCAGATAAACACCACCGCGGTCCATCCACCCGCCATATTCTTGACCCAGTCATGCTGAAGCTTGGCAACAATGATACCGGGGATGACCATGCAGATCCACATGACAATACTCCCCCAGATCAGCATTGGCTTGCGACCGAATTTATCAATCACAGCCATGGCCGGAAGGGTTGAGACAAAAAACACGACGCCTGTAACGCCTGTTGCGAGGAGTGCTTGAGTGCCTCCTGTTAGGCCAAGGCTGATAAAGACATTCGACGCGTAGTAGATGATAGCGTCGATGCCAGACCTGGAAACTAGTTAGCGTCAAACGAAAGTATTTCGCATATCTCTAGGCGCCAGGCAAATACCATTGTTGAAAGAACATTACCAGCCAAGCAGTACTGACACGCTTGAAATTATCTTTGGTGCGAATAATGTTCCAATATTGGGCTAGCTCGCTAACCCAGATGTTGCTCTTTTCTCGTTCCGCCAGCCGAGGGAAGTTCTTGGCAAATACACGTTGTTCGAAAATGACCTCAGCCTTGATTTCTTTAAACTCGATCTGCACAAGCTCATGGCTGACATCGAGCTGCCGTAGAAGGGCAAGCGTCTTGATTGCCTCTTCATCACGACCCTTTTTGGCAAGCCAGCGTGGGGAAAAGGGCAGCCACCAGATACCAATACCGAGTATGGCGGCGGGAATACCTTGTATGATGGACGGCACCATCCATGCAAGATTAGATTGTCCTTCGCCGATCCCGCCGATATGATTGCTGCCATAACCGATCCAGAAGGAGAGCATGATGCCCAGAATTGTGGCAAACTGGTAAAAGGATACAATGAAGCCTCGCATTTCGGGTGGTGAGATTTCGGCATTGTAGAGCGGCCTGAAGGTGGACGCACCCAGGTTAGATTATGCCAATCACAAAGCCATGGACTGGTATACAGGAGATGAGCTTACCCAACACCACTAAACGTCCCTACGCCGACACCAGTGAAGAAGCGGCCAGCGTAAAGAAGTTCTGGCTTGTGGTAGGTCGCACCGCAGTACAGATATGATCCAAGGACTACCCAGCAACAGGCCGAGAACATGGTATATTTTCGAGAGAAGACCTCGCCAAAAATGCCGGCCGTCAGTGAGCCAAGAATGCCACCGAGCTGGAGAACGGACGTCAGCCATCCCTTTGCACTGGCCGAGTTCACGACGGTTGGAAAGTTATCCATGAATCGCGTCATGACGAACGATTGGCCCAGGACGCCCTGTTGGTAACCGTATTCGAAGCCTCCGAACCTGTTGAGCAATCGGTTAGTTTCGGTCCACGAGAGTGGTTCCATGGATCTGGCGATGGGGCTATACTTACGAGGCAAAGAATGCGATGATCAATAGACGGGGGTTGGTAAATGCAGTCATCCATCGGTTCTTGTAGGCAGCTTGAGTGCGCCTGTCTGCGGCACTCAGCTCAAATTGAGGCTCTGCATCCCGGCCCATGATGGCTAGATGGGGTTTGTACGGCACTTGATGGTTAGGTGCAGATTGTACTTTCACCAGGGTCGACCGTCGACGAACTATATGTGGAGAGCAGCAGACTAATCTTTGGCGTGTTTCGATAGGGCTTCGATTCTTTATACTTTCAGGCAAACAATGCTGATCCTTGCCGACGAAAACATCTCTCACAAGCACCTTGCCCAATTATTGAAATTTTAAGCGCCCGATACCAAGTCAAAGCCGTAATCGGAATACTTTACCCCTCATACGCTCAACAGCGAGGTTACAGTAGCATGCAGATCGGGTAGTTGTAGACAAACCTGGTGACTGCCAAGCGAACCATTCCTTTAGAACCCTGGACAGTCCCCAATGCTCTCACCTTGGCCTGACGAACCCCGCGTCGACATTAGGAATAACCATGTCAGACATGCATGATGAGGTTGTATTCATCCTCCTTCTCCGCACTCATACTATCATCCGACACCAACGTGACATACCATCAGCAGCACTCTTTTGTTGGTTTCCGAAACGAGCTACTTTAAGCACCATGTTACTTAAATCTCTTGTGATGAAAAGAAATGGCTCGATTGAACATGAGCCTGGGGTTATGTTTCCATCCCGATTCTGGCGTGGCGGTGCCCAGATAGTTGCTCCGCGGATCAGCGTCTGCACCCCGCAAACTGTCTGTTAGCCGAACCCAAGAGCAAGAAGTCTTTGACTGCCTTGTCCCAAAGCGGCTTGGCATTTTGCCTAAATAGAGCATGTTTTGGCACCTTTGCCTCCGTAGGTATTCATAATCATCTGGATTAGGTCAGCCTGACAAGGCTCCGGCTACTTGAATTGAGCGCTAATCGTCACTCAAAGACTCGATATGCTACACCTGTGCTTCCGCAAAAGGTAGCGAAATCGCATATTCAACATACGCCCCGAGAAAGAGGTTAGGATAATCTCTTCCAGAAACCTTGAGCCCCTCGGATCTAGCGTCAAAAGTTGCCTCAAAGCTACTAGTATGCTTCCCATATGCATTAAACCTGTCATGAGGTCACATCTTTGCAAGGTCTGTGGTCGAGATGGTAGCATCACAGTTTCTGAGGCGCTGCATGTTGTAAACGAATAGTTCTATACCTGTTCCAGTACAGAAGTATAAATACGAGCGGCCGCATCAGCGGCTAATTGAGCACTAACTTGCGTGCACGTCGAGATTCACCCAGAGCTATATGATTGAATCCCAAAATGCGGTTTACTTATTCACTTGGGCTTTTATACTTATGTGGTACTTTTGTCACCACGCAAGACACTCAGGACTTTGACCCGTACAAGTTGGCTTATGTGCCAGATAACCAAAAGCCCCGAGTCTTTGTTCTTACGGATATCCTAAACGAGCCTGATGATCAACAATCTGTTGTTCGCTACCTCTTGTATTCGAATGAGTTTAATACCCGAGCCCTTTGTGCCACTACCTCAACCCATCTTCGAAACGAAACTCATCCGGATCGTATTGAACAGATTGTCAAAGCATACGGACAAGTTGTCGAAAACCTAAACCGGCACGTTCATCCATGGAACCAGTATACCCCGGCTGAGGACTTGCTGTCCTTGATCACATCAGGTCCAACTGTCCGTTTACTCTTGTTTGCTCCTGCTCCTCCCAACTTGCTGACAATGCTGCAGAGTTACGGTAGGGAAGCCTTGTCAGAGCCGATCAGCGAAGGCGCTCAGTTGCTCATAGAGCGGCTGCAAGAGTCCACCGAGCCACTTTGGATCCTAGTTTGGGGAGGCCCAAACACTCTTGCACAAGCTCTGCATCATTTAAGTCAGAATGTCACTGATGCTGAATTCGCTGTATTACGCGCTCGCCTCCGGGTATATGCCATCTCAGACCAGGACGATACCAGCGAGTGGATTCGCTACAACTGGCCTGACATCTTCTACATCGTATCTATCCACGGCTTCACCAACTACGCTCTGGCAACTTGGCGCTGCATGTGGGAAGGGATTCCCAGCCTCTCCCTAAACAAGCTGGGTCATGAATGGCTTGCCAAGTACATTGAGATTGGACCGCTTGGTGATGTCTATCCCCGTCGCGCCTATGGTGCAGAAGGCGACACTCCATCTTTCTTGTATTTGATCCAAAACGGGTTGGGAGATCGTGAAGACCCCCGAATTGGGGGCTGGGGAGGGCGCTGGCTCCCCATCAATCATGGATCCCGTGTGTATGGCGACTCACTTGATATCTATTACGCTCCCGACGGCAGCAACGAGACGAGCAACAAGGCCACCTGTGCTCGCTGGAGGGATCATTTCCAGAATGACATGGCCTCTCGAATGCAGTGGTCTGTCAGTGACAACTTTTCTAATGGTACACATCCTCCAGTCCCACGCATCAACGGCACTGTTGGACCCAGCCCCATCCGAATCTCTGTCATCCCCGGCCAAGAGGTTGTTCTGGATGCCAGTGAAACATTTGGTCCTGATGACCCGGAAAACAACTCCACCCTTGTGTTTGAATGGTACCAGTACCTCGAATCTGGCTACCAAGTTCGGGGGACACCACGAGACTGGGCTAAGGTCGAGCTGGAGGCTGTTGGAGACGGTGGTGAAACACCAGACCTGGAAGAAGCCAACGACTCTGGATTCCGACGCTTCACGAGAGGTCCTAGCGTCAAAGTCACTGTTCCAAATCTCGAGGACATAGAGTACGAGTACCACATCATTCTCCAAGTTACCAGCAACAAAAACCCTGAACTTCCCGTTCGGCGTTATATGCGCGTCAAGTTGACAGCAAGCTCGACCAACATCAACCCAGATGAGTGTTGCGTTGATATGATTGTACCAGAAACCAAGAATATCACCTGGTGATGGCAGTCTATGGGCCGCACATCACATAGCTTTGCATGAGCATCGACATAAATTATTAGTCAACATTCTAGTTGAGAAGCTATAGCCAGGGCTTACATTGGCCACGCCCCCAAATGAGAACATAAAGGCATACAGCGCCAAGCTTCTGCATGTCAAATGCCAGTTTGTTTAAATACATCAGTGTGCTCATATTGTTCAACTCTGCCAGTCAACCACGACCAATGTTTGATATTATCCAGATTTACTGAGCAATGTGGTAGGCATGAAATCCTAGGTGGGATTCAAAATCAAGACCAGGTATAATACGCCTCGGCCAGTCGTCGGCAACGTCTAGGATGGAATGGTGCAATATTGACCAAAGGCTCCGCCCTTGAAGATTGAGGATGTCGGTGACTCCAAGAAGCGGATCGGCAGCCAACTTGGCATCGAGAGCTGTACTTCCGAAGCACAGAGAAAGGCGTGGCTGGTTATGCAGTTTGTGCAGGTTGTGCAGATTTGTGCCAACAATCTGGCAACAGCCACATTTCCCGATCGAGGCAAAAGTAATCTAATTAATCTCGCTTGGGAGCCACTCCACTCAGCTTTTCTGATTGGCCCCACACATCTCCACCCGGGCAGGAACCGAGTGTCGACGTGAAGCTCAAAACACCCAAGATGGACGCGTCAAGGCAGTCCATCTTCCTATGCAAACGTATAAATAATGAGGCCAGAGTCGGGCAGGGTTTGCCTATAGCATGGCACCTTAATATCTGGATTAGAGTAGTGTTTGCTTGATGTACGAGTGAGGCTAAAACTACCTTAGGTTCTGGTTTAATGTTGATATAATGAGTTGGAACCAAATGTCGCAGCTTTACCTCGACACAACGCAGATAAAGCATTTAGAGATTTAAATCAGATTACTACTAGTTGCATTTTTATACTTGAAACCGCTATTTCTCGCTTCCTAGACATCTGAATGTCCTTAACTTTAGCTTCTCTCCTCTTTGCTCCGATGTACCAGGTGATACCCTAGAGACCACCTTGAATGGTCAGTGCGTTCTTATCGCTAAACAAAAACGACTATGTCTTCATCGAGCGGGTTTAGCTCAGTTGGGAGAGCGTCAGACTGAAGTTCAACTTCATTCACCGATATCTGAAGGTCGTGTGTTCGATCCACACAAACCGCAATGAGTCAAGCAGCAATCAACTCATCTGTGTTGCTTTCTTTTTCTTGTCTATTTATTTTTGCCAGCCTGCATTCTTCAAGACCATCTCCGTGTTACATATTGTCAGTTACATAAAAAACCATCACCAAGCCACGAAAGGATTCAAACCAATTCATTGTCTCATGTTAGTAACGAGGCTCAGTTTGCGTATATAATCTAGTATTTTTGCTCGTGTTTAAGAACCTCTTGACGCCTCAACCGCTGCCAAGTTTCCCCAACGACGCCACCAGCTGATGTAACCATATTACTGTCTAAAATTCCTAAACAAAGCAAGTTCGTCGTGATTTTAGTGTGTTGCGAGTACTTATCGGGCATTTTAATGGTCTAAGTTCATGATACTCTATTCTTCCCTAGTGTCGGAAACCCATCGCCTTATTCTATCCACTCCCCATAAAATAGTAAACATGTGCTTCCCGAAATCATCAACATCCCACGCTGCCTCTCCTTGCATCAAGGTGTCAGCTTCATGGCAGTTCGAGACAAGACAATCCCGCTTCCGAAGCTCTTTCGACCACTCGGCGCTTGTCGTAGAGTTCCACAATCTGTTTCTTGATGTGAAAAGCACAGCACCTGGGCACACCGTCTTTCCATCACGCATTGCGAAATAAATGGTGATCGTGTACTTGGCCACCAGCCATGTTCGTCTCACACTCTCGCTGAGCACCCAATCGGGCCACGCTACAGATGCGGTCTCTTCTTTGGGCTCTTCAACGTTGTCTGGGTCCAACATCGGTCCCAAGGCCTTGGTAGAAGCATCAAGTGTTGCAGACTCCCACAAAGAGTCACACCAATGGAGAAGATTCGAGATCTGTGCATCAGCAAGGGACCTTTGCCGAATATTCCCATCAAACAAGCCAATGAATATATAGATGAATAAGGCTTGCACGCGGGCAAGATGGTGTTTCGTGTCCATCGACGCCAATGCCAGCGCTGACTCGTCGATGGACTGCGTCAGCAGTAGAGATTGGGTACGGCTTTCGACGATCTGGAGAACTGTGTCTTCGTTGTCGCTTGTCTTGGCCAGATAGCACCCTAGCGTGGCATAGGCGTCTTGTAGACAGGCCGGAAGGCGATCCCGCTGGAACAGCCGGCCGTGTATGAAAGGGCAATGTGTGTGTCGAGCCCAGTCATGGAGCCACATGCGGATTCCCGCGATATAGTGCTTGGAAAGATCGGATGCAAAGTTGGCCGGACCATCAGTTGGACAAATGTCTATTGTCCAGCTACCGACATTGTGAAACCACGTCGACACCTTGTCCTCAACAAGACGGCTGGGCGGTGTCCACGACGGTGGTGAGAGAGATAGAGCGTCATCTGGGGTGACCCTGTCGAATTCAAGCCGTTTTATCCAACCGTCATGACGACGCCAGATGCCCGCTGACGGGTTTGACTTATGCTGGCGTTGATGCGAGCTGCGAGGATATTCACATCGGATGAACTTGTCGGCGCAGCGCCGGCACGAGGGAGCTTCCCTGTCACAGCGGCGCTTCGAGCTGGTGCATGCAATACAGGCCCGCGTCCGGTTCATCGTGAGAAATTGGAAAAGCTGGTAAGAGTGAGGGGAAGTTGAGGGAACAAGAAGAAGGTCGAAATTTGTAATACCAGAGGTGAGATGATAGGGCTGTCAGGGATCGGAAAGACACTAGGCCACGAAAGGAAATTCCCCGACCCCTGTCCCGCAAGAAGCATCGTCAAGACAGGGGTCAATCTGCGGGTGGCCTGCGGTAAACTTGCGGATCGAGTGGAGAGTTGTTCCTTACTCCGACGTCTCATGATGGCTTCAAGTCTCCGCAGAATGAGTTTTCCTCAGGAGTTGGTTTGTAATGGACATTTCGGCTCATCGTTTGTGAGCCGAAGGTTCCGTCGAGCAGGTGATAAATACTCATGACAATGCTTGAATGGAAAGCTCATCTCTCAGAACATCGATCTCAACTCACAACTTCATACAAACAAGCGGTATAAACATCCTCGGCACAATGTCTCTAGCTCACGATATCGTCAAAACCACCCACGTCGCTTCCTACGAGGCCATCTCCCCGTCCCGTCCCGAGCTCTCACAGGCCGGCAAGACAGTCTTGATCACGGGCGCTGCCACTGGTATTGGACTTGCCATTTCCAAGGCCTTTGCCGAAGCCAACGCTGCTACAATCGTCATGATTGGGCGCCGACCTGACGTCCTTGACGCAGCTGTTTCCGAGATTCAGGGTCTGTTGAAAAGCCCTACGGCCAAGGTTATCGGCCACCCATGTGACGTGGCCGACGGAGCATCTGTGGCTAAACTTTGGGATCACCTTCACCAGAGTGGCGTTGTAGTCGATGTTCTGGTCTTGAATGCTGGCGTGTCGGGTCCGACTGGTCCACTCGTCGAGGCTGAAGGGGTCTGGGATGCCTTTGAGATCAACGCCAAAGGCATTCTAAACCTGGTTCAGCGGTTCTGGAAACAACCGAACAGAAACCCCGAGAGGGCCTTGGTATGGTAGTCCTGCACTTGAAGCTATATGATGAACTAACCACTGCAAACCAGAGCCTCGTTAATATCTCGACAATGGTGATCCATTACTTCGATGTCCTTGGTCATATGCCGACCTACAGCTTGACCAAGAATGCCGGGACGCTTCTCGTTCAGTTGATGGCAAAAGACACTCCAGTTGACAAGATGCAATGTGTCAGCTTTCATCCTGGCAAGATCAACACGGCTAGCGCTCAGAGCGCAGGCATCCCGGCCGAGCTTTGCACCGAAGATGGTAAGTCCGCTACTATGTTCTGCCCAACACTAGATTGAACTGCAGCTAATTCATTATACGCTCGTGGTAGCCAACTTGCCTGGCTCTTTTGCGGTTTGGGCTGCGTCGCCGGAGGCTGCTTTTCTCCACGGCCGCTTTGTCTGGGCTGAATGGGATGTTGACGAGCTGAAGCAGGGAGAGCTGCGCAAGAAGATTGACGAGAACCCCAACTTTCTCAAGCTTGGACTTCATGGATTTTAGTTTTTTAAACATGAGCTACACTAAGCTGTTGGAAATTCATTCACACATTTGGAGATGGAAAGTTTTAGATAACCCAGGTTAGATGGGAGTAGCCAATCCTTCCAGGAAAGGCGAAGCTTAGAAGGACCTTTTAAATGCACACAACCTATATCATTGTATCGTTTAGTAGAAAAGGTGCTAGCAATATCATAATATTGATGGCATTCCACAATAACCGACTTTCCTAGATGCTAGATTATGTACAGGTGAAATCAGCAGCAGAAAGAGTAAGAAAGGCAGCATTTCCAATCGACATGTACAAACACCATAAATCCAACCCATTACCTCCTATTCATATAATCTAGACCTGAGACTCCGGGAATACTATGCCTTCCGTGACGAACGCCGGAAAATCCAAGCCTTCAATAAAAACTCCGAATCTAATGCTTATATGTACATGCTATCTATAAATTCATTCTTTTTCTCAGTCTAATCTAGCAGGAGTAAGTGACTTGGTAGCCATTGTCCTTATCCTGCCCGAGATAAACCTGCGTGTTTCCGTCGGCGTTTGTCAGGGCCACCTTGAAGTAGACAGTCTCGGCGCAGTTGAAAGAACCAGCGCCATGAGGATTGGGGCCAAGGTCATCCCAGTTGGTAAAGTCGGCACTGCCAAGGCTCTCCTCGGCGTCATCAAAAGGCTTGATGGCATTGTATGTCACATCCGCGCCTTCCTTGGGGAGTCCAGACAGCTGCCTTATGTTGGCCAGCCCGTTGGATCCCTTAGCGATGAAGGTTCGGTTGATCCTCTCGCCCTGACTCCAACCGAAACTGCAGCTCTTGGCCTCAGTGGGGATGCCGCTAAAGACGATGACCTGCTCCACCTGAGAAGCGTTGTCGTAGGTCTCGAGGTGGACGGCAGAGACTATGTCCTTGGCGAGGCTGGGGTGCTTGGGAAAGACTTCGTAGATGGCTGAGGGCGCGAGGCGAGCACCTTGAGTACCAGCTGGGCATTCAGAATCTGTCGAGCCTGGGGTTTCGGTCTTGGATTGAGTTGGGGGCAGAACACAGGGATCCTTGGCATAGCAACCGTTGTATTTTCCGCAACTGAAATAATACTTGCCAGTCTCGCAGTCGGTATGATGCTGTCGGGCGACGCGGCTGGCGGGCATTGCATTAACCACGGCCACGAGGCATGTCAATGATGTAATTATGTTGCTGAGAGAAGGCATTGTTGATGTGAGTTTGGAGGGGAAGCGGCTGCGTATATATCGATGAGGGGCGAAAAGAGTGGTGAAAGTGGTAAATGTGGTGGTGAGTCGGTGTATTTGTCTGGCTGTGATGCTGTGAAGTTTTGATGGTGAATAACGAGAGAGATAAGTGAAAAGATGATTAGCTTATATAGAGGATTCCATCCTTCGCATTTGCTTGCCAACATGTTGTTGATCAGAGACATGTGCTGATGAACTAGCATCAGAGCCTGTCAAGGCTCTTCCCGCACTCCCGGAACTCAGCATCTGCACAGTTAAGCCAAGTCTTCAGCCCCCCCGTTGCTCGATCCCTCACTCCGTATTGATAATTCTGACCGGGCTTGGTCATACTTTTGTAGTCTTGGCATTCTTACCCCCGGTCTTGTAGAGAGCTGAGCCAATCGCGTTTGGCCTGGGCTGGAGGATGGTGGCGGAGCAAAACAATTTTAATCAATCACTCTATTTATGGACATTAAACCTCACAGTGCTCACCACAGTTGCTACGTTTGCTATCACAATGCTTGGCAACCTGCTTCGACCACAAAAACATGGCGGTGTTTAAAATGACATAGCCCCCCACCCCATTGTAAGCCATAAGTCCGAGGTGCTTTGACATTGTGGAAAGTTACGATGCTATTTTCGTGTTTCCCAAGGCAATGGATTAATCAACGCCAACGGGGGCGGCTGGAAGGATCCAGATGCCAGTTCCACCTTTTGTGATCCATATTGAACTGCACAAGACAGCAACAGGATTGTATCGTCTATGAACGACTGAAT
Organism: Fusarium sp. JS1030; assembly: GCA_000966855.1. Taxonomy (NCBI): domain Eukaryota; kingdom Fungi; phylum Ascomycota; class Sordariomycetes; order Hypocreales; family Nectriaceae; genus Fusarium; species Fusarium sp. JS1030. Next base: position 481,782 of record JWIW01000082.1, read on the forward strand.
GGTTCTTCCAAGGAACGTTAACTCCATGCCTTGAAAGTCGCACATCTCTAGGTATTCGGCTTTCATTACTTATTTGCCCTCGTTAATTCACCTTCCATTAGAATTGTCGCTCAACTCTAGGCTGCTACCATGATGCTTGGGATGCATCGAGTCTATTCCACTGGCTATCTCATTCCAAGTCAATCTTGGAAACATCCTAACATACGGAAATCCCTGACGTCTTGAGAAGCCCCACCGCTCCACGCGTTCCAAGGCTTGGATGAAGTTCGGGGTCGAGGTGGATAATATCATGACTGGACCCTTGACGGTTGGTCTCTTCAGCTGCCTCGTGACGTTTCAAGCATACTCTTAGCAGTCGATCTGGTTGTTGACGGGGTCAGCTTGACGAATCGCTTCACAGATTCAAGACGGTTCCCGAGCTGTTGATGCGATCAGCGCCTCTCATGCTTTGGACTAGGATGGGCAAATGCGAGAGGCATAGGTATCAACTTATTGTTAGCGAGTAGTATTTCGGCTGTTCTTGCGGCTTATCGTGGGTAGGTAGCTAGCGTAAGCTTGGTCACCTGAGACGGCGACTATTACCCACACCGGATCCGGTGCCAATAAATCACGTGACTCTGCCACCGGGTCCGGTGTGAATAAGATTTATTATATAAGATCTAATTTTACTATATATAAAAGTAAGAAAATTACTCTTTTTATATAATTAAGAAATAAAATAAGTACTTATAACTAGTTTATTTTTATTTATTTAAATCTTATATAAAGATATAATACTTTTTTAAACTTTATAAATTAAACTAAAAAGTAGAAATAAAGTAAGGGTAAGAGTAAGGGTTAGGGTTAGGGTTAGAGTTACTTTACTTATTAAAATTACTATTTTATATTTATATATAAGTTATTTAAATCTATAAAAAATAGCTATTATAAGAAAACTAAGTAAAGAATTTAAATAAATTTATTATAGTAAAAAGATAGTATAATAAAGTTAGATCTTATATAATAAATCTTATTTGCACTGGATCTGGTGTAAAGGTCACGTGACTTATTGGCCCCGGATCCGGTGCGGGTAATAGTCGCCCACCTGAGACCCACTGCAGGCGCCAGACAGACGAGAGCGGGGCAAATGCGAACCTGTGTCAGCGATGGATCGCATCTGTTCGTCTCGCATCTTGGCTTGGCTGCAGCCTCACACCAAGCACCGGACAATGGACGTCCACATCTCATATCACAACTTGTCAGAGCCTGATCGATCCATCCGCCTGATCAAGCTGCAACCATCGGAGCCGGGAGATGCCGAGGGCATTGCTGATGTGGCGTCTGATGTTCTGGTCTGCGACATCGAAGAGCATTTCCTTGGGGATTCTCCTGCCTATACCGCTCTGTCGTACGTTTGGGGATCTCCAGAGTGTGACAAGGAATACATTATCGTGAACGGCACCCAGATTAAGACGAGTAAGACGGTCGAGAATGCGCTTCGTCGCCTGCGATTCCGCCAGAAAGTCCGATGGCTGTGGGTTGACCAGCTTTGTATCAACCAGGTCGATGAGGAAGAAAAGAGCCACCAGGTTCATCAGATGCACCATATCTATAGCGGGGCAGACCAAGTCATAGCCTGGCTGGGCACCGGCGATGAGAGCAGTGATCTCATCTGCCATTTGATGCGTGAGACGGGTCGTTTCTTGCGAGGTAGCAACTATGCCGCTCTTTCGCGGCTCTATTCAGGAGACAAAAGTCAACAGTCTGTCGATCTAGACGCCGCACAACAAGCCTTTCACCGCTTTTGCCAGCGCAGCTACTGGGCACGCATCTGGGTCATGCAGGAATTTGCCGTTGGACGCCGTGTCGCCATAGCCTGCGGTGACTGGATCATCAAGTCAGACCTCATCGAGGCGACATTAGAGGCCCAGGATATCATTGAGCGTTACGCTCGTAAGAATACCATCGACGGGCTTGAAACCCTACAGCGGAACATTGAGCGTGTCTACACAACTCCTCACGATAGCTACGTGCAGAATCTCTTTACGAGAAGAAGCATCTTCAAGAGCGGTTTGGCCGACGCGTCGAGCGCGGACTCTTTACTCAAGGTGGTCGCGACCTCTCTTGTGTTGGAAGCCGACTACAACTGGGTTCACGCGACCGATCCCCGCGACCGCATCTTTGCATTACTCAACCTGGCTGGCGACAAGGATTACTTTTCTACCTTTCCAGACTATTCTCTGTCGGTCGAGGAGGTGTACAAGGAAACAGCTCGCAAGATTCTTCAACAGGGCTGTGTCGACTTACTGATGTTTTGCCAAACCCCCAAGAAGATCACTTCTCTACCCAGCTGGGTGCCGGACTGGAGCATGGCGATGCTGCATCCTTGCTCCCAGCCAGTATGGAACACTCCGTTTCGGGCATCCGGGGGAGAGACCTCGAAACCGACATTCACAGATGATGATAGAGTCATTCTGGAGGGCATCTACGTTGACGAAATCAAGGAGACGGGGACTGCTTGGGATCCAAATTGGCTTGAGCCCCTAGATGTAGCGGCAGCAACAGCATACGTGAATAATATCAAAGAGTTCTGCTCCCGCTCTCCGAGGGTACGCGTTGGCGACGAGCCTGCTGATGCCGCTCGGATCGCCATAAATGATGGAACCATCTGGTTCGACACAGTTCCATATCCCGAATGGGGTATCGAATGCACCGAAGCCTTCAGGGTGGCTATCGGAGTTTCGGAAGCTTCTTCAGAGACTTCTAGCGAGAGCGATGGTCATGGCTCAGAATCTGACGATTTATGGTATGGTGATACACTTCTCCGCCTGCATACAAGGCGGTCGTTCCTGACTTCTACTGGATTTGTTGGTGTCGGGCCGCTTGACGTTCAAGCTGGTGATGAGATATCTGTGTTCCTAGGTGGGAAAACGGCCTATCTTGTGCGTCCTCGTGATGATGATACCTATTCTTTGATTGGAGAAGCTTACGTGCATGGGGTTATGTATGGCGAATTGTTAAAAGGTGGCTTCGAGGAACGAAAGGTGTATTCGCTACGATAGATACCTAATTGAATGGTAAAGAAAATCAGCAAGATATCCCTCTATTGGAAGGTTCGGGAGTACGAAAATGCATGCTAACGATCAAGTCAGCACTAACTCCTAAGGCTGACTGGGCATAAGGAGCGGTAGCTTTCACGAGGGTAGAGTGTATTGGACGCACAAAGCAGGCTGTCTAACTCTAGAAAATAAGCGTCAAACGGCTCCTAGATCATAGCCAAGGCCGATAAAGACCTCAGCGCCTTGAACCTCTACGGGCTTGGCGCCGTCATCGTTTTTGTGGTCCAAGGCACGCACACGGAAATGTTTCAATGACAGAAGCTTAGTTGTGACTCTTCCAATGGTATCTGTAGCGCCGCCAATCAGCATAAAGTTGTTTGTGGGCATTATGATGAGCAAACCCGAGTTGATAGACGTGTGTCTGTGTGCTACGCAGATACAGCGGCATGCCACGATACAACCTTCACTTTTCCATTTTGGGTTGCTAGTACCCTGGTAATTCATGAAGAAACCGCCAGAATTCTCTTGGTTCCAAAAATTGAACCGTGTGATTGCCCACGTCAATCTCTGCGGTGAGGCTTCATGGACTATCCGGCATGATTACTGATCAGCCTCACACTGGACTGTGTCAGATCGCCGACGGGATATGTGTCCCTGACCCGAAAGTCAACACCCAAGATTAACAATGACCTAATAGAATGCTAGCGCGTCCAGGGTACCGCAAGCTTGGAAGGGAATCTGCTGACCTTGGAATGATTGTTCCCCCGTCCTATTACCAATCATCAATTGTTACAGCAATCTAGTTTCCTTACTCAGGTCCGAAGCTCAAGGCGTATGGTTTCAATTTACCGAATGTCCCTTGATACACCATAAGGTGAGTATATAAAGCTAAACTCTTGGTCCGATCAGGGCTAACAGCCTCGACAGAAGCTTATATGAGGTAACCCGTCATTCTCAGCTGCGACAAATAGACCTCTAATAAGCGATTGACATTCATCATGGTTGTCGACAGGTAAGAAATCACATAGGCTCTATTGGTTTCTGTTTCCTAACCAGTCTTAGTTCTGGGCTCGTTGAAAACATTGTACGCGCCAATGGCGGAGTTGAGGGCTGGGGCAATATCCAGTCACTGTCCATGACTTGTGTCGTTTCAGGAGCTACCTTGGCCCTTAAGGGTCATACCGGCAATCATGTTGTCAAGGCAACAATCCACACAAAGACTCAAAAGGTCACATTCGAGAGACTTGGTCAGTTCTACGGCACCTACACACCCGAGAAGACAGAGGTTGGCACTTTGGGCTCTCAATCCCGCCCCGACATCCGCCCGAGCCCTCGAGACCACTTCAAGGACCACACGGTAGAAACCATATGGGACTCGCAGAATCTGCTTTACTTTGCAGGGTACTCGTTCTGGTACTACCTCAACCTTCCCTTCCTCTTACGTAGGCCAGGCTTCCAAGTCGAGGAGGTGAACAAGGCCACACGAGAGAACGGCGAAATCTGGAGAGTCCTGCGAGTGACCTTCCCTGAGGATTTCGATACCCATTCCAAGGTTCAGCATTTGTATTACGATGACGAGTTCCGGCTGCGTCGCCTCGACTACCAAGTTGACATCATTCCTACAGGTCAAGACCAGGGTACGGCAAACCACTATTGCTACGACCACAAGGCTGTTGAGCAGCTCATTATTCCGGGAACCCGAATGATTACTCTGGACATCCCTGGTATGAGCCATCTCGGGGTTATGCTGATTCGTGACCTTGAAGTAAAGGTCAACAAGGCCAACGCAGAGGCTGAGCGCTGAGTATTGGATTGTGTGCCGCTGGCGAATTTAGTCATGTAGTAATTTAATCTTGCTGTTTTTTGTTGCTACTTTATGTATGATCCTAACGAGATTCTCAAGTGACACCGAGGCTTTCTTGTTCCAGCTGATCTTAGTTCTATGCTGTTTCAGCTTTTGACCTATTGATAGGCAGTTGACAATAATCTCATGCAGACATCAAGCCGCGCTCAGAAGCTAAGATGAAGAACTGTCTATGACATAGTCATCTTATTTGACATTCGGTTTGACTATCTGACTTGCTATAGTTATACACTACATTTGTGGTGGCATCCCTATTGACCGGGACCATGTCTCAAACCTCCATTTCTCCATCATCCCCTCCTGATACTGGCACCCGTCACTCCAAATATCTTTCGTTGACGATATTCCCTGAGCGAGCCAAAGGGACTGTGACGCAAAGACACTCTGCATGGTCCCGAGTTGTTCACCACGTGAGTTTCCAATTGCCATGATCTTGGCCGAAAGCTCCTGGCATGCAACTTCTAAATAGTAGAAGCGAGCGGGAGCCAACGCATACAACAGTCGCGCTTTGAGTATTCGACACATGATGTAAGCTCCCCGCAAAGCCAAGTGATTGACATGGACCAAGCTGAGCTCGGCACCATGGACCGTTGGACACGCAAAGATGGCATCGTCGTCTTCCCACAGAGCCTGCTCGTTTTGTAAACCAAGTTGCATGAGTGACATATCAAGCCACCTCTTTAGATCCGCACGAGACCCCGACAGTATTCTTATCTGTTCCTCTATGATCGCCTGATCGGCAGATTGGCCTGAAGAAATGATGCTGATCGCGTCGCTCACCAGTTTCGGACCAATGACTAGGCCTTGCCACAATGCGGAGACGAGAACTTTTTGATCAGCAAAGGTCTCATCACTAGAGAGAGCTGCATGAAGGACCTGAAGCCAGGGCTTATCGGCAAGGAAACAGGCGCGGTTGCTTAAAAAGGCGTCCATGACCTGTCGATGGAGCGTAAGTGTTAGTTTTGGGCAAACTCAACTAGCTAACCGGAGCAACTAACTGAAGGGCCGATCTGTTCTAAGAATAACGCCATCTCGAAAGGAGTCTTGAATTCATAAGCCCCTCGTGCTTGTATCAGCCTTGAAGCTCCTCCGGCATGACGTTTCCACGTGTGTGATCCAGAACTTCCATTGAGCATCTATTCTCATGATCCAGTGAGCATATGGTAAAAAGCTTAGAGCGAGCGCCATACCTCAAAGACGCCCATGAGCTCCACAGCACACAGAGTTTCGGGGCTCATGCACTGGGTTTTGTCACTTAACGCAGTCTGTATTGCCCTTAATGCCTTGTTGTAGTGCGATAGAACCAGAACATTGCTGTTTGTCTGGCCCGACTCTGCATACCCCGTCATCTGCCGGAGCTTTGCCACGACACAATCTGTGGCAAAGGTCAAGGACAAGTCCTTTCCATATCGACAGGGAATAAAAGAAACCAGTTTACGGCTTCCCAGGTGGCAGGCCGATAGCCCGCTTCTTCTATCAATTACTTCGGTAGAAGGGTAAAAGGAAGTTCCAATACCCAGCCGAAGTCCTGTCAAGGGCATCAATTGCAGGAGGATGATCGACCCTGGTGTCATTTCCAATCCTGGATAGGACTTGGGGGTAGATGGAATCTGTTCCGCTGGCGATCGAGTCAAATGGCTTTTTTGTCGCTTAAACGTTGGTTTAACTGAATCAACCCCCCTCTCACCGTTGGCGACTTTGGACAATATGTCCCCCTCAAGATGCGTTGTAGGAGGATCATCGACAGCTGCTTTATCCAGAAAGAGCGGGAATTGTCTTAGATTTTGCTTCCCGTAGTCCCCTCTCTGCCGCCTGGCCACGGCCACGTCTTTCATAGCACGCTGCCGAATGAGTCGTCTCAAAGCAGGATCCCGAGAAAGCTTAGGCCCATGATACTCAATGAAGAGTGCATCTTGGTTGTCACAGCCTGCCTTGCTGGGAAGCGTTTGGTTGGACTCTGTTGTCAAATTGCCGACAGAAAGCGGTAGAGTCATGGTTGCTTGCTTGTGCATTCATGGCCCAGCCTACCGATGCCCAAATCCGGTAGCTCGAAGTAATAAGTACGTCTGTTGCTGGTTCATGTTCCACCAGCATATATGGAATCAATCACTGGCTTATTTGTCAGCGGTGAGGGTGCGAGCACGGTGATGCCCGTTGGTGATATGACCAGGGTACCATTGGCCGAAAATAGTAAAGCTTAGGTACGATAGCAAAGCCCAAAAGGAGGCCGTAGCTCATGATGAGTAAACATGCCAAGCAGACGTGAGTGAAGATACCAACATCAGAGACGGCGGCATTTGTCATCTCAATATCCAGTCGATCTGATGCCCTTGGCCTAGAACATGTTGCAACATTGCGGCTAAGAGACTCTTTCAGCAGTGTTAGGAAATCACTGTTCCCAAGAATAAATTGAGCGTCATCCCCAGTCTTATCCTCAGTGACACAGCATCATCTCACCACATCCAAATCATATTCTCATCTTCTTCAACATGACCATCGCCCACGTTCTTATCAAAGTCGGCAAAGCCGAGCATGCCGCCATTGTCAACTTCTACACCCAGGCACTCAAACCCCTGGGATCCAAGCAGTTGGCAAGTTTCCCCAACGGATTGACTGGCTTTGGTAGCGAGAGCCCGGAGTGGTGGATCGGCATTGGTGACACTACCCCTTCAGTGCACGTTGCATTTCGTGCACCTGGTAAGTTTAGATACTTGACTTTGTTGTGACCTCAGCTGATAATCTATCGAAAAGACCGAGCCACGGTAGATGCCTTCTATTCCGCCGCCATTGCCGCAGGAGCCAAAGATAATGGGCCACCAGGCGTCAGAGCCCATGTTCACCCCAACTACTACGCTGCGTTCATCTTCGATCCTGCAGGCAACAACATCGAGGCTATTTGCATGGTTCCAGAGTCGGCTTAGAGGTGGAGACACTGGTTCCAAGTTTTAGAGTCACGAGGAAGATTGTATTGAATGGTTTAAATGGGTAGGAACTAGGGTTCCATCAGGACTGTTTTTTGATCGCTAGGCCATTCTTCTCTCTCAGCTCTGTTACGTTATAGATCATGCCCTTTTGCAATAGCCTGTACGGCTGTATCTTGCACAACCAAAGCTGGATCAAGTGTCCCCAGTAAGGCACCGTCACTACTGTCCCCGTTCGGGCAGCCGAGTCGATAATCATCCTCGCCATGTCCTCAGAACTTGGCGTGAAGAGGCTGGTCCCAACCTTGTGCCCATCACTATCAGTGTCACCAATAAGAGAAGAGATAACTTCCACATGATGCCCCTCTCCTTTCAACTCGGTGTCGAGTGCCTTGCTGAAGCCTGTTATGTAAGCCTTCGTGCCAGAATACACAGACACCCATGGAAGCCCTAGTTCCGCTAAAGACCCAGAGTTGATGACGAAGCTCGGATCCCCGGGAGCAGAATTTTTCTGGAGAGTGGGCAGCACGGCATGCGTGAGGAAGGTCATGAATAAGATGTTGACGTGGATGAGCTGTGTGATTTGCGTAGGGGTCTGCTCGGTAAACGTAATGAAGTCTTTGGACGGATTGTGACCGATGCCGACATTGTTGACCAGGACTTTGATGTTCAGATGGTTGATTTCAGAAAGGGTAGCCCAGGCCTCTTCTCTAGCCTCGCCAGATGCTGTAAACGCGGTCGAGGCATCAAGGACAAGGGTCTTGATGTCGGAAGAAGGGTGTTTCTCTCGAAGCGCTTTGGCGACGAGATCCAATCTCTCGGAGTCTCTTCCGTGAGCAATGACATTCAGCCCACGTTGGCATAGTTCGTTTGCTAAATCACGACCAATTCCCGAAGTCACCCCTGTGACGAGCGCATAAGGCTTCTCTTGGCCTGGCTTCTTCGGCTCTGAGAGCACGTTGTGAGGTTTCGATAGCGACAGGCCCATTTTAAAAGAAGTCGGGATATCGTATCCCAGGCTCGTGGGTGAGATGGCTATTGCCCAGTGCAGATGTTAAAGGGAGAGTTGCTCACTGCTTACCTCGAAGCTCTTGAGGGGATGAGTCAGCCATCTACGTCACCATTCCTTTGTCTCATCTCACCGCTCTCGCCTTTGAGTCCGATGGTCGTTCATGGACCTTCGTCCCCATCACGGTTCGTTATGCCATGTTGCTGTTGTTGTAACCGAGTCCATTTAAATGTGAACTCGGGGGATTGTTCGTAGGGATCATCGATCGTAAAATTGAGACCGTCCATAACTACACGATACAAGTCTTGGGGGCCATAGCAAAGAGCACATCCGTCCACAGCCGACTATATCACCTGCTTTATTCGTCCTCGCCCATGAGTTACCTATGCAATCTAGAACTTGATACATAGTGGAGCGGGGAGGTATCTACGATGTGATAAACCGGTCCTTGTTGAGTTGATCTTCGGCAAAAGAAGTTACTGATTAATCATTAATCTATTACCAAGAACGATGCCTAACATGTAAGAGCTCAGCTCAGCTGTATTTTCGGGGATAATATATACACCATCAAAAAAGCTACGGACAAATACAACCTTATAAACTGCTGTGACTCTTCTGTACATACTATCAAGCAAGTAAAAGAGGACACCTTAACCAAATATACACTATCCAACTTGAAACAGCACTGCTGTCGTAGCAGGCAACCATGAGGTGCCTACGTCGACACCACGACCGCTGTTGCGAGAAATCGAACCAGATGACATCCTTGTTCCGTTTTTACATGCCATCCTGGAGCATGGCGTCAATGAGGCGAACGTGGCGCTCAGCGTGGAGATCGTCCCACTCTGCTTGGGTGTTCATGCCGTAGGAATTGATGTGGCCGGTACCGTCGCAGTTGACCTGAGCGTCCTCGCCATCCCAGGACTGGAGGAGGGCGTTAGCAATCGGCCAATTGTTCTCGGCGCAGTTCTGCTCGAAAGCGGTCGTCTGCCCAATGCCCAATGTGTGCGAGATCTCGTACATGGTGGTGAACTCGTTCATGTAGACGTGATCACCGCCATATCGAATATCGCCGTTGTAGTTTCCATCGGCAGTGGGAACCTCTGGAACATAGTGGAGCCGGATGGTTTTGTCGGCGTCAGTGAAACGCTCATACCTGGCCACGGCGGCAATGACAGCCTTCTCCATAAGCTCGTAAGCCTCAGCCTGGTCTGCGTTGGGGTTTGAGACTTTCTCAATTGACCAGGTGATTTTTGGCAGAGGCAGATGAGGCGCAGGCCACGACGGCAGCGAGAATGGAGAAGCGCATGGCGAATAAAGTTGACGAAAGACTGTCAAGTGCTGGTAGAGTCAAAGTTGCAGCCAGGCAACTCGAGTGATATGATTGTCAAGGAAGGTAGAAACGAAAGAGAACTTTTCAGCTTCGCTTGAGAGTGATAGAGTAGTAGAGAGGATTTCGGCTTCAACATCTACCTACTTATGTTGTCATCTGTGGTTGGATACTAGCCTGGTTGTTGGCGTCTGAAACGTTGTGATTTGACACCTTGTATACCTTGGTATCACACTGGAAAATCTGGTTGGAGGAATAATGACAAGACGTATCAGCTTTCTATTTTCCTAAAATTTCTCGTGCGAGTTCAGCGGTAGCATCTTTCAATCCCAACATGTCCATCTCGTATTGTCTATAACTTCTCCACACTTGTCACCTTTTGCTTGTCTTGCTTGTACTTAGAGGGAGCATCAACTTAAATCAAGGGCAGGGTCGGTCAGCACGTGGTGATTGGTGGGAGAACCAGGGGTTTCAAGGGTTGGTTGTTTCAGCCAAGATTGGGCCGCTGGCGATTTAGTTTCTCCATTGCATGACTGTGACCTCGACTTGATAATTTCAAGCTCATTCGCCTGTGGAGCTGTTTGCTAGGGCCGTATTCAATACGATAAATCAGCGGTTAACTTAGGCGAGGAACATCGGCGCTGAACCTTCGGGTAATTACTGATGGGTCTTTTTGTTTCGACCCTCTGCCCTGGTAGCGAGCCGAAATGCATGCCCCTAAGCTTATTAAATGCTGTGAAATAATGCTACGACACGATACAAGAAGGGTATGTTTCCGCGAGATATTCCCACGGATGACAAGACCATGTTATTGCAGGAGACGTGTTTACAGCTTCAATGCTGGCCATCCTTACCATAAATGTTGCATTTGGAATTCACTCGTAACATATATAAGACAGTACAATAAACTAAGGTTTTCACTTTGAGACAATCACCTGAAATTTCGAGCCTATGTGGTGATAAGGATGTTTGACTGGTTAGCCAGTTGGGCCCAATGCTATCAAGACAGATCTATCATACGCAACTCTAGTCTAATACCACATGAACAATTATACACAAAACCCAAACGTGCGATAACCACCGCTCCTAACTACAGCTTTGATTTCGGGTTCGCCTCTTTCCGGAACAAGACAGGGGACTCGGGATACGGGTCAATCACGACATCATTCAGCGGGTTGACCTCTGAGGCCCGATGGAACATGTCCTCGTAAACCTTGCCATCATAGCGACCCAATGAGCTGTCAAGCTGCCAGTCAGGAAACTGCCATGCGTCGACTAGTCTCACGGCGTGGGGCCGAATCTCCTCAAGCAAGGCCAGTGTTCGCTTTGTTTGGCTCAGCTGGATCTGGCGGACAGTTGTGGCAGCGCTGGTGAAGAACTCGGAGGCGTTGCTCGTCAGATGATGCAATGCGAAGAGCTGGAATAGCTTGTGGATCACCGCCTGCGTGCTAGGATCAAGCGACGACTTGGTCTCTTCATCCTGGATCGCCTCGTAGAAGTTCTTGACCACCTGGTACTGGGCGTAGGCGGTGGACAGACGCCAAAAGTCAATCAGCAGGCTGTTCCACGACTGCTTGTTCTCATCCCTGTGCTTGAGAGCTTCAAAGGTCAAAAAGGCAACCCGCCAGGCAAACGCGTCGACAAGATCCTGGTCGCTGTCAAGGACATCAAAGGCTGCACCGACGTCCTGTCTCCGGATGTACTCCTTGAAGACGCGGGTGATGCTGTTGTCGGCAGCTTTGCCACTGAGAACGGCACGGGCCGACTTGAGCAGATATCGGGCGACTTGCTGGGTGAGCATATAGTTGTCGCCCTCCCAGGTGACGGTCGGCAGGTAGTCGGCGTACCAGCTACCAATACCGGAGAAGGCCGAGTAACCGTGGCCACCACAGGCACGGCGACACACTTCCAGACCTTCGGCGGCTGTGGTGGAAGCAAAAGCCTTTAGAGAGCACGAGATGGCATGGAGATCAGCCAAGAGGTCGCTGCCGGGGTTAAGCTCTTCTGGGCCGGGTCCGCGCTTAGCGTCGCGACGCGCGTCTTGGGCCTGGGCCATCTGCTTCTGGTTCGCCTTGTACAGGTTGATCATGGCGCGGCCAGTGAAGAACAGGGCATAAGACGCCGCCAGCAACGGCAGGATGCGGTGCTGCACCATGGTGTAGTTGAGAACTTGGTTCTCACCAACCTCGCCCTCGGCCGCGTCGCGGTCCTGGAATTGGCGGCGAACGGCACAATAACGCGTGGCAATCGTTACACCTCGGGCAAGCACAGATCCAGATTGAAAGACAATTGAGGATCGAACAAATGTCAAGGTACCGTAGACCAGTGCTGGGTTCGAAGGTCTGATGTACGTGCTCTTCTCGGGATCTACTCCAGAGAATCTGCTGAGCATGTTGATATGGGGAATCTTGACGTGGTTGAAAAGCAGGAAGCCGTTGTCCATGGTATTGTAGCCGAACTTGGGGCCGATATCTCCGACGTGGATATCGGGTAGAGGCTCGTGGGTCTTGAGGTCTCGGATCGGAACGACAAATGGGTGTGGGCCGTAAGACTTGCCGCCCAGAATGAGCTGCGCGACGACCACGGCGTGGTTGGCGGCTTTGCCCAGTGAACCAATCCACCATTTGGACGCTGTCAGGTGCGGTGAATGCAGCGTAAACGTCTTGTCCTCGGGGTTCCAGGTGGCCGTCGTCTCTAGACCCCGAACGTTGGATCCGTGGCCCAGCTCTGTCTGCGCGTAGCAGCCAATGTACTCGTATCGCTGGGCCGGCTCGAGGAACAACTTGTGCTGCTCCGGAGTTCCCTGTTCCTCCAGTGTCTTCAAGAACATGGACGCGTGTAGGCCGTAGGGTGTCGGCTCACTGATGAGCTCGTTGGCGGCCGCGTACTCGTCCTGGCTCCATTGGTGCTCGACGGATAGCAGTCTCAGCTTCTTTCCCCTGGCTAGAGCGGCTTCCAATCGGTCATGTCTGCCGCGGAAATAGTTCTGCGACTTGTCGAAGACGGGATGGGACTTGAGGATCTCAAGGATCTTGGCGTTTCGTTCCAGGACCTCGCTGGTAAACAAGAAGGTGGCGAGCTGCTGCACATCGATGTCGGATTTGGCCCTCTCCTGCTCGAGAAGCTCGGATCCTTGGGGACCAGAGGGCGTGAGGGCTTTGACCCAGTCGGGGTTCGGCGGAGGCATGGTGAAAGATGTCAATTGCTGCCACCGATGTATGAGGTTCGTGGGGAGGAGATGAGGAACGCGGTTCACGATGTGGGCCACTGTATGGGGTAGACGATTTATAGAGCGAGATGAGGACGGCTTGATCGGCTAGTCCGACATCGGACACGTCATGAGCCTCGGCTCAGCTCAGCCATCGGGTGGACCACTGTGGAACCGCCATCTTAGTCGAGCCTCGGTAGATGGTTGCCAATGTCCGTAGGCTTTCCGATATTGACATCCGACGGGTAGACGATAGTACGGGGGACGGCAGATTTATTTAGTTGGCATTTGATACCCTTTGCTTGTCCGTTGAATGCTGCCTCGAACTGAAATGTGCCCCGCCCATCGGCAATGGAATCTTGACCTAACCGCGCATTCGCCACCAACCGAGTTCGATCTTGTTAAAAAAGTTACAAGCACTAAACATTCCTGAGTTGCATTCGGTCAATTGCTACGGCGGTTAAGCCAGGACTGATAGTACCGCGATTGATTGTTAACAAGTCCGAAGTTAAGGTTGGCCGCCAAAGGGCTTTGATCACTCACATCCGATCCTACATGGGTCTCTGCAGAACCTCACTCTGTCATGGGTAGTATCAGCAATCATGCCGCTGCATGATATCAATCAGCTCATGAATAACTTAGACACATGCAAAAGGCCAGGACCTCGAACACATTCGTCCGGAGTCTGACCTTGGTAACTCCACTTTCTACGCTAGTTGTGCTGCTATGGTGGTCAGCTGGATCAAGAAACATAGCTATCATATGCAAATGCCCGTCCCCGTCTTCTTTATTGCGTGGCACGCGTTCATTCATATTTACGTTTCAGACCTATCTAATCGTCATGATGATAACCGAGCAAGGTGGTGTGCGTCAACTTCATGTGAAGACTAGAAGCTCACGGCCAAGGTCTCAACGGTGGAATGTGCCGGAAAATCTGTCAAGTTTATGATAGAAGATAAGCCGTTATTCTTGATGGGGTTTTAACAAAAGGTTGAGTAAAACCAGTTGACCACCTGTAGAAGCAATTCCTTGTCAACTACCAATACCTCGGCGTGAGATGGATTATGGCCATATGACACTGAAACCAGTTGCGGGCACGGAATGTCTTTTTTTTCCTATTACGTGTACTCCGACAATTCTTAAATAGTTTATATAGGTTATGGGCCGGATTTATCAGTCTCCATTCCTTGCTTGTGCGCTCCGACACCTGAACCCCAGCTCCTAATTCATACCATCAGACAGGCGAGTCGGGTTAAAGGATCTAATTCTTCTAGCTCCAAACTTCTGAATCGAGTGCTCATACCGTGTTCTAAAGCCTCAGAGCTCACCAGCGGATGAATCTTCGCTGGGTCTATCAGGCCTGTAGTAGAGTGTGCCCCGCGAGTATTCAGGTTCCTCTGTAAATGATGAACTCTTGAGACTGGTAAATACGATAGGCCAAGTTTGCCGGAACCTCGTCTCAAAGCTGACTTCCTCGATCTTTACATCTTCGACGGAGTCAATCGTGAAGCGAAGTTTATGCTCGGTAGATGCATCCTTGGGTGTTATGCAGGAAAACTCCCACTTGGCCGAGATACGATCACCATGCAGCCCATAGACAGTACCGCTCCCACGGCCATTCTCATCGATGGGAAGTCGCTGATCGAGCATTCTGACTCGAGACGGGTCACAGACTTGATCCGACTCTTGTAGGTCAATGCGGAGGATCTTTACAGATTGAGTTAATACAGCTTCGCTAGGGCACTGATGGAGAAGTCCTCACGGGGTTGTGGACCATGCGGCCCGGCTCTTCGGGCATGGCTTCGATGTTGATAGTCACCGCGGGGGCATCTGATGGCTCAATGCAGTCTGGCGCGATTGTTAGACATTCCACAGCTTTCAGATATGGTGAACTAAAACCAACGCAGTGCTCTACAGAGGTCAAATGCCGAAGCAGAGGATGCGAGCGTGGCCGCGCCAAGAGCAAGGGGGAGAGTGTGCATGGTGGTTTGCTGAGTGTGTCGTTGAGTTGGGTTGATAATTCTCTGAAGAAGGTATGATCTCGACAGGTGTTGGAGAAGCGCTGCTATTTGAAGCCAAGTCTGGGATAACAGACCATATAGAATTTCAGACGTATTCGTACAATCAAGCGGTATTTGGATACGTGTCCGATCAACCTGACTCAACGGCTGGAAAGAGGGTGACGCGTCAACAAGGCGACGTCTTGTTACGTATTGGGCGCCTTCTTCAAGCGAAAAGCCATCTTCAAAGGACCTGCTGTTTAGTCCTACGAATGACGCAACTTGACACCATGTTTAATAGCATCTCTTCGGGGATTGGTTCGAAACCGAGAAGCTGCCAACCAAGCTTGACGAATGCGGAAGTGGCCGAGTGTCGATATGCATGTCAGCCATGATCCCACTCCTGTCAAACGAAAGAGTGCGATAGGCTGCATCACCATCGACCACTCGAGACGACAGATGTTGCAGCCACGCTGAGACAAAGGTCTTCAAAGGCAATTGATATCTTTGATTGTCACGCAAGTTGCCTTGCCTCCTGAACAAACCATAGAATCCCCGTCTTTTACCTGAAGCCCCAGTTCCATTGTTTTTTTTTCTATAGGGTAGGTAGATCATACCAAATTATCGTGACAGTCTTGGATAAGAATCCCAAGTTTCTCAATAGGTAGGCGAGGGGGAATTTGGAAGAGCTGGGCCGCTAGGAGTGATGCTAAGCCTAATGATTAAATGGTAACGAATATACCGAATTCGACTTTTACCGTTAATGACGATAGTCATGGACCAGGCTGTAGGATTTTTTGACATAGCAGATCGAGTATGCAGCTTCGGAGAGTGAATTGGAGACTGTTCCCTGGTATCCATCATCTTGGAGACGGGAAACAAAAACTAGAACAGTCAAAACATCCATGTTACTGCAAGTCATGATATAAACGATAATCTAGAGCAATAGGCGTGTTTGGCAATACATTCATGTCCCACACCAGGAGTTCAGCCACAGTATTGTCAAGCCACAGCGATATCAAGCCACACACGCGCTTCAAGACACGTCGCGTCAAGAGGTCTTCTGAAGGCGCATTGCTCGGTTATTTAACCTAGGTAGTATGAATCAGGTTGGGGCTGCTGGATTTCAGTGTTAAGGGGCCGCGAAAGCTATTCATGTCTGTGAAAGGCGCCTTCACTGTTTGGAGATTCATTGCTCCTACGGCAGTGCGGGCTTGCCACTACCCAGCTTTTCCCAGTGCCTGAGATTACGTTCCTTTTGGCCGGCGCAAAAGCCACAGGCAGCCAGGTACTCCACCGCCACAGACTGGCTCGGGCTCGGCGTCCTGACGCGCCGGTTGTTAGTGTCATAATTCGGGTTGGTGTCCCGGCTGCACAAAATGAACTCAGGCCTGCACAACTTCGTGATGACACACCCTTGGCATGAATTCTCCGCCTTCCGAATCTGTTTACTTCTCAACCCTGGCAAAATCCCTCAAACTCCGCAACTGTGTGGCCATCCCGCCGTGCTCGATCCGCCACCTTGGCTGCCTGCACAGCTATGCACAAAGTAAGGGCGACGGCCGATCGAGGGCAGCATCTCTTTTTGTACTCCGTAGGAACATTGCAAACGTCACAATACCTTGCTGTATGATGCAATCCGGCATCTTGTGCTTGTATTTCCAGGAGCCTTATGTCTTTGCGACAGACATCCCGCCGGCATCCCACTCAAGCATTGCCTTGTTTTTTAGTCACTAGTTTCACTTGCTGTGATTACCAATACTTTCATAAGAACCATCACCTGAGCTAAACTCTGGGGTTGATTCAAAACAAGCATAACCACCCCTGTATAACCCCATGCCAGGGCCGCGTGTGATTTAGATTGATAAGATTAAGCAGTGGCGGCCGGTGTCGGAACAGGGCCACTACCGGCCTCCCGGCTTTCACATGAAAGCACCAGCACTGTTTGCACAGGAATCACACATGATACGAACATGGAGCGACGCTGTATTTAACTAGACCTTTTTTAACAACATTTCCAATGACTCCAGTCTGGGTGAAAATGACGTCTTGATGGCCTCGATTGTCTGACGGGACCCCTGCTGCGTTCCTGCATCGGTATGTGCCTTGACCCCGATCCAAAGTACCACTTGTCAGATTGGCTGGTAGGGTTGCAGCAGCCGTTATACATCATTTGTCATCCACCAGAATCGTCCCATCTATAACCCCCAGGATCTATGCATACCCCGACAAGGAATGGCCATTGGGCAAACTGTGTAGGCGCATTACTGGAAGCGGCAACTACGGAGGATCCTCAAGTCCCGAATCAAGCTTGAATTGTGGGCTTCTTCATCCGTCAATATCCCCGTCTATATACCTGAGACCCATGGAAGATCCATCGCACCACATATAGTTCCTGGGCGGGCCGCGATAACATCATGGTACCCGAAGGATCCGGAGAAACACCTAGCCTTAAGGCCGGCTCCGTTGCACACATGGCAATCCTTAGAGGAAGCGCTTGGTTTCGGAGCCGCACCGGATCAGATCCTGCCCTAGTCTCCCAAGACTCTGAGCCTGCCGATCAGTATATATCTCAGGTCGTTAACCGCCCACTGAAAAATATCTCGCTCTGCTCCCACTGTATCCTATGTGCCTCACTCGTTTCTACTTCCAACCACACAAGGAAAGAACTTCAAAATGCGCTCCTTTTTGGTTCCCGTAGGCCTGGCCACTGGTGCCCTGGCTGCCCGCCCGTTTCTGAATGAACCCGATACTGGGCTCCAGGAAGTTCTGGGAGACACACCCCAAGGGTCTCTGCCGTCTTTGGACGACATGGTGAGCCTGCCCGACTTTGACTGGGCGGCGAGAAACTATCTTCCTCTTCTCAATTACACCTACTACCGCAACGGCGCCGCAGGCGAATGGTCTTATCGGAACAACCTCGAGGTGTTTCAGCGCCACACCTTCAACCCTAGTGTCATGAATGATGTCACCAACATTGACAAGAGCCTCCCGTGAGCCTACCTGGGAACCTTTTGATCAAACTACAAGGTTGTCTGACATGGTTCTCTAGCACGACCATCCTTGGTCACAACTTCTCGGCTCCCTTCTATATCAGCCCTTGCGCAAGTGGAATTTACGGTCACCCAGATGCGGAACTCAACTTTGTCAAGGGAGCCGCCGCTGGAGATATTCTTTATATCGTAAGACATTGTCCCTGATGCGTGCACCATCTGTAGCTAATGCAAACCGTCCAACTCGCAGCCATCTGGCTTCGCAACCAAGTCTATTGAGGAGATTCACGCTGCTAAAGCCAACGGCCAAGTTGTATTCCATCAGGTATGGTGCTATACGCGATCTTTCACCGAGTAGTGCGCTGACCTGACTGCTCTCCAGCTCTACTTGAATTCAAACGACACCGAAACCCAAGACCTTTTTGACCGGAGCAAGAAAGCCGGAGCAGATGCCCTCGTATTTACCGTCGATGCTCCCACGTTTGGGACAAGGCACCGCGCTGCCCGACTTGACGTCAGCTTGTCGTGAGTAATCTCACCATTGACTAGTACTCATTCAAAATCTTGCTGACTTGCGATTGAAGATCCTCGACTTATCGCCTCATCACGGTAAGAAGCCACACTGCGATCATCGAAGATGATGATTACCAACCTGGAATACCCTACCATTGCTTTGTCATACCTGATTACGGTACACAAACTAATCTCTTCTATAGTGGGACTACTACGAGAAACTCAAGACCATGACTGATCTGCCCATCATTGTCAAAGGCGTCATGAGTGTGAAGGATGCTTTGGAGGCTGTGAAGCATGAGGTACCAGCCATTGTTCTCTCCAACCACGGCGGGAGACAGCTCGATGGTGCTCCATCGGCTCTAGAAGTTGCTCTGGAGATCCACAACAAGGCCCCTGAAGTCTTTGAGAAGATTGAGGTTTTCGCTGACGGCGGCGTTCGCTACGGGTCGGACGTGCTCAAGCTGCTGTCCCTCGGAGTCAAGGCCGTTGGTCTTGGGCGCCCCTTTATGTACTCGAACATCTTTGGCGCGGATGGAGTTGAGCGCGTCATCGATCTCTTGAAGAGAGAAATCGCCGTCGATGCCGCCAATTTGGGGGTCGGCAACTTGGCCGAGATTGATGCAAGCTATGTAAGGAGTCCCTGAGGCTGAAATTTCATCGTGCTAACACAAAATCATCAGGTTCATTGGACACCAAACAACTGGTCGGGTTAAGGTTGGCGCTATGTGCCTTGAGAACAAGTGGCCTCACACGCTTCAAGAGCAGAAGCAGAGCCAGGATTGTCACGCCGAAAATACAGGACGATAAAATATTTGCTTCAATTGATGACCCATATGATTTGTTTAACAAATTTAAAGCCTGCGAAAGCGTACCTATAAAGATCAAGGTTTAGACGCCCAAGCCGTATCTTGTTGTCGTACCCAGCTGGTAGTCGATATACGTGCGCCTGTAAGGAACTTCCGTGTTCGTCAAGTGTGTGAAAATTGGGGAACAGACGCAAGGCGGTCTGGCAGCAGTGTCTCGGAGCCTTGTGTTCCGCCAACAACCCATTGCATTCGTTAAAACGCGTACTCATGTTGCGTAAGATATGCTCACACAACCACTTTATCCGCGTCACAATCCTGCGTGATAAGCAGGAACGAAATCTGAGCGAGTCATCCGCGGAGACCCAGCGTTACACCCTTTCGCGTTGACACGTCATCTAAGCATTTAGCCGGAATATCTGGGGTAAGCGCCAAGCAAAAAGGGCAGCGAACCCACCAGCCATCTACGTCTGACCGAGACATAAGCGTCTTTCGTTAGAAACAAATTTGCATAACTTGAGGCTATCGTTCGTACATCCTCTGAGTTGCGTCCAGCAAAGTCTCGTCTGTGTCTTTCTGCCTCTTACAACAAACATCATGGCGACCGAAGTACTCACTGAACAACAAATAACCCCTTCGAGGGAATCAAGGCCAGAGTCAAGACCTATGGAGCCTCTGGAGATAGAGGATGAACAGAATGATGGGAGCCAACAGGAGATTGTTTACCCCTCGGGCCCAAAGCTTTGGTCGACCATGGCCTCGCTTTGCATCGCATGCTTCCTCAGCGGATTAGTGAGTAACAAACCCCTAAATGCTCACTTGAACTCTTCACTTTCTTTTGTTTTCACTGTGAGTTGTTCAGCCTCGGTGACGAAGACTAATGGGAGAAATAGGATCTTACTATCGTCGCAGTGACTGTGCCAAGCCTTACCGACCAGTTTAAGACGATTCAAGATATCGGATGGTATTCGGCGGCCTAGTGAGTATCTTGGCCTACGTGGAATCTTGATATTCAAGCACCGAACTGACTGTGTTAGTGGCATGGCCATGAGTGCCTTTGTCTTCTTGTAAGTCGATGCTGATGTTGTGGTACTTCGTAACTCATCTAACTCTATTGAGCATCGGCCAAATCTACACCCTCTTCCGAACCAAAACCATCTTCCTCATCGGAATCGTAACTTTTGAAATCGGGTCGCTTATCTGCACCTTTGCGCCCAGCTCGGCCGTCTTCATTTTCGGGCGAGCAATTAGCGGTCTGGGCCGCGGCGCAATCAATGGCGGCGTCTTCAAGCTTCTACGGCATTGCTTTCCCCTGTCTCAACAAGCTCTCATGAATAGCATTGTTGGTGGAGTTCAAAGCATGGGCCTTATATCTGCGCCACTTGTCGGGGGTGTGTTGATTGATGCCTTTTCATGGCGCGCCTGTTTTGGGGTAAATCTGCCCTTGGGTGTTGTCTGTTTTGTCTTGACGGCTTATGGTGCTCATGATCTCCCTGTTGGTACCGTTGAGGGGTTGACGGTGACAGAAAAGTTGAAGAAGATCAACATCCTGGGGACAGTTCTGCTTGTGCCAGCTGTTACATGCCTTCTCATGGTTCTGCAATGGGGAGGCTCGACATACCCCTGGGGAAGTTGGCAAGTCATCTTCTTGGTTGTCATTTGCGCTGTCTTGTTTGCAGTACTTGGATATCTGCAGCACCGTCAAGGTGAGCGGGCTTTGCTGCCACCGAAAATTCTTAAGCAGAGGAGCATTCTTGCAGGAATGTGGTATTCAGCATGCTGCGAGGGCATTCTTTCAGTTACCGAGTACTACATGTCGATCTACTTCCAGGGAGTTCGGGGCTATACCCCTGCCAAATCAGGTCTCCTGGCCTTGCCTATGATCGGCGGCCTCACAGTCGCGGTACTTGTTTCTGGTGTTGGTACCAGCGTTGTTGGATACTACTACCGTAAGTGACCCACAAGCACGCTTGATGGTGTACTGATAGATTCATCTAGCATTCATGATGGCTACTAGTGTGCTATCACCAATCGCCTCTGGCCTCTTGACTACTCTCGACATTGAAGAACAGATCGGAAAAGCTATTGGTCTCCTCGCTTTCCTTGGCGCAGCAGTTGGTCTAGGCATTCAAGGTCCGGTAATCGCAATGCAGGCCGTCCTATCGATCGAAGACGTGTCCATTGGCGGAGCAATCATCAACTTTGGCTCAGGCATGGGCTCATCTCTGTGGATATGCGCTTCTGCAAACTTGTTTCAGAGTCGACTGGTTGATGAGGTCCAATCATTTGCGCCGGGAACGGATGTCACAACAATCAAGCAGGCGGGACTTTCTGACCTACGCGAGTCTATTGGGCCAGAGAGACTGGGAAATGTGTTAGTAGGGTATGAGAATGCTGTTATACAGACATTGTACATTCCCCTGGCACTGGCGCTGCTCACTATTGTTGGATCACTGGCAGTAGAGCGGAAGTCTCTCAAGAAGAGGTCCTAAGACTCTGCCATGGATATTGAAATCAGACAGGAGCTTTCACTTGACCCTGCAGAAGCTCTTGTCATTGAATTGTTTAGGAAACTCTAGCAATAACTATTCCCAAGGTTCAGCATCAGCGTAATATGCATCCCAGGAGAACCAGTCAAATAGGGAATCAAATGACCGCTTGCGACCACGAGAGCATTGCTGCGATGTATTACCATGTAAGATTGCATCTGAGGTAGCCTGGAGCGGGCCATGCTGCTCCTCGTTGAAGACTGGGAAGATGTCGGCTGGGAGCCAGTCTAAAAAGCTTTCCATATCCATGCCGAGCCCATCTCCAAGATCATGTCGAATTCTCTGGATGTTGTCAGCCATAACATTGCTCTCCTGAGATCTCTTGTCTCTTTCATTGTGAGCGGACGCCCTCACTGTTGGATGGACAGGAGCCGGGCGATCCATGTGTAATTTTACAAGCCTCAGAAAGACAGTGGCTACATGTTGTAGTCTTGCACATATGGTGGCCAGCGTTCGTAGCTGCTCACGCATACTTGCATAGTAAGAAACGGTTGTGGATAGTAAATCGATGTCTTGTTGGTTCTGGGCTGAATTGGAATGGGTCTGATCGTGAACAAGGTGTTCGAAGACAACAAAAAAGGGGATGAAGGGATAGTAAAGTAGATGCCTGTTTGAATTAGTATTACTTAGTAACTTGGAGGTATCACAACTAAGGTAATTTACATACCATATGACCCCATTGTATACTGAGGCCCAATTCGACACCATTGTGGGTAAGAGAGCGATAGCTTCTCGCGCGGACTCCAGTCGGATAAGCGCACAGGAAGAATCTCCCTTGTGCAAAAGTATAAGAAGGTGAAGGTATTCGAATTTTACACTGCTAATCCCTAGTGTCATCTCACGTGCTTGATTAGGGCCCAATGAAGCGCTCTCAGAATTCATAGTCTCAGCGAGGATCTAAATTGTGATATCATCAGTGCCCCCATGTTCGACAAAGCAAACGTAGAACAGTACTCACTCTGATTGCTCGTTGATACCACGTATCAAGTTGCGCGACCAATTCCTCTTTCGATGGAGATGAATGCCCAGGTGTCCGCAGGTCCAAGACGCTTCCTATCAGCTTGGCAAGCTCCATACGTGCGATAAAAATGTGCGCTCCAAATGTGGAGGGCTTTGCCGTTTGCCTGTTTCCAAAAGGAGAATCATTATGAGGCTGGAACCTGACCAAGTATCCAAAGTCAGGAAGTGAAACGCTGCTGTAAGAGGCCGAGGGAAGAAATGATGACCGGCCAAAGGCTAGGGAGCATGACTTGTCGACGGCAAACAGAAGCCAGAACAGTGACAGAGTTCGTTGACGAGACACAAAATCTGAATCTGTTGGCGCGTGCAGGCCTAATGCCTCGGCCTGACGACAAGCGTGTCCTACCAACATCCATGATAGGTTGGGAGAGGCATAGTCTTCACCGTGAACTGCCAACACTGCCAAAGCCTGCACATTTGTCTCGCGTGGCTCGAGGAAGATGCTGCTGTCGTTGAGAGCTAGACGCATGTTTTGACGAAATTGATCAGCTTGCACACTTTGGTCCTGCTCCTCTGCAGACACCAGAGCAAGCATCATGTAGTTGATATAGACAACCCATGCTTTTTGTCTAACATTCTCCGGGTCGAAGACAACTTGCATCAGGAGCTTATCGGATGGAGTGGTAAAGAAAGTCTCACCAAGCACGGCGTGTTCCAAGAACCCTGGAAATTGAGCTCGTTAGCTAGAATCACAGGGACATGGGTAGGAGAGGTCTCACGGCCAATCAGCTGGTATCCAACTGCTTTTGAAGGGATATAGAACTCATCCTTGGTGTCTTGCTTGCTGATAACGGCGGTCCTCAGTGATGTCGACAGATATTGCAACTCAGACATGGCGTTCTGATGATCAAGGGGAGTTGAGGGCTTTGCAACAGCGTCGATGTTCGCGGGCGTCTCTCCCAGAAAGGAAAAGGAATTGGATGGTCCTAAATATAGACCAGGTTCTTTTTGGGTCTCAATGGTGCTTGAAGTGAGAGTTTTATCACCCTTTGCCGCAGCATTGGAACCGTCAGTTAAGTTGGCGGGAGTTACAGCTTCCAAGATCCTATCAACGGCACTGCTGAGATTCTGAATCGTCTGCTCAACATTCCGAAGCCGCTCGTCGATATCACGTACAAGAGCGGAATCAGTAGTAGGTGTCTCCGTCCTAGCAGCTTTTCGTTTTGGTGGCAACTGGTCGCGAGAGTAGACGCAAGGACCTGGCCACGCTGTGCATGCACTGCATTTAGGGAGCTCCCTGGAGCATCTGAGGGGTCACACGTCAGTTATTGCAGACGTGGGTGACGGGAACTTAGGTGATTGAGAGCTTGTATGTACCTGAACTTCTTTTGCTTGCAGTAGTCACACTGCACGGTGTGATCGATCAGCCGCCACTCACGACTCGGTCACAGTCTGCGTCATCGATCTGCTACTTACCGCATAACGTGCCAACGGGGGTTGAGGGTTCATCTTGTCCGATGAGGACCTGGGCGAGTTTTAAGTCGAAGAGTAGTGATTATGACTGAACGGTAACGAACTGATCCTCTCCTCTCAGCTTAAGGAGGATGCTGATAGGAGCCTACCACTAAGCCGACGAAGAGACGCTTCCCATTGGCTAAGGCCGGAGGTTCTTCGTCAGCCTCCGAGCTCCACCAATCAGCTTCATTTGGATCGGACATGCGGACTAAGCCAAGTCAATATCCGTGGTTGGATGTTGAAGCCATCCCCGACTCTGGCCAACAAGTTTGTAAAGTTTGGTCAATTGTGAAAGTGATGATTCAATAATCATGCTCGGGTGCTAGAATGACGTGCACGTGTAAGCGTGACGAAGGGATTGGCACGACCTAGTATCCTGCAACTGCTAAGTACAGCCTGGGTATAAAACACCTAGGTATCGCATTCTTCTCTTGTATACAACTTGGCTAATCTAGTACTAAACAACTAAGCATATTTTCTCATCCATCCCTTTCTAAAACCCTCAGATATCCATTCTCATCATCACTGCGAAGACTCCTACCTATACCATATCGCCATGGCTTCAATTACATCGCGCACCCTCGCCCCTATCGCCATTATTGGAGGCGGTCCCTGCGGATTGACCTTTGCGCGCTTGCTGGAACAACACAAACTCGACTACGTGGTTTTTGAGCGCGACTTGAACGCGACGCCCACCTCTAGGTACCAGGGCGGCACTCTGGATATCCACGGGCCCTCGGGACAACAAGCCCTCAAGGAAGCTGGACTATTCCAGGAGTTTAGCGCACTTGCACGCTGGGATGCCACTCGGGTTTGTATCCAGGACGCGACCGGCCACATCAAGTCCGTCTTTGGAGAAGACCGGGACGCCCCTGAGATCGACCGGCTGCAGCTCCGTAACATGCTTCTTGACTCGATCCCGGCTCACAAGATCCGCTGGGGTCATGGTGTTAAGGCTGTCGAGAGCAAGTCAGGCACTGCAAAAAGCGCTGCGGACTGGGTCATCCGATTTATCAATGGCACCACGGCATCTGGCTTTCGTCTCGTTGTTGGAGCTGACGGGGCTTGGAGCAAGGTCCGGTCATTGGTAAGACATCACAATTTAGACTCCATTTTTCAGATGTAGCACGATCTAACCAAATTTGCGCCTATGCAGTTGACATCAGCTAAGCCAGAGTATTCCGGCAAGATCTTCATCGAGGGCCGCATACCCCAAGGCAACCCAAGCTACGCAGCCGCAAAAGAGCTCGCAGGTCCTGGCAACATGTTGGCTATGGGTAAATGCAAAACTCTCGCCGTGCAGCAAGTGGCAGATTCTTCATACCGTCTATACATGGGCATGAAGACCCCCGAGGACCGTTTCCCCAGGCCGCCGAGTATGGCTGATACCGAGGCCATGCGGCAGGAATTCCTAACTTCTCCAGAGTACTATGCTGACTGGGCACCCGAGCTAAAGCAGTACCTTTCCAACGCAGAAGGGCCCTTTCGTCCGTGGCCGCTGTATCGCCTGCCCGTGTCTTCGTTGAGCTGGGAGCGAGTACCTGGGGTTACGCTTCTCGGGGACGCCGCCCATGTTTCCACGCCCCTCGCTGGCGAAGGAGTCAACATGGCCATGCACGATGCCCTCAAGCTAGCTAGAGCTATCGCTAAGCACTGTGTTGTGGGAAGTGCTGCCGGTGAAGATGAAGATGCAAGTCTACTAGAACGGGCGCTTGTAGAGTACGAGAAGGATATGTTTGAGCGAGCCCAAGATCACACTACTCGCTGTATTGAGCGTGAAGGAATGTTTTTTGCCGATGATTCCGCCCAACAGCTTATCGATATGATCACGGGCGCCATGTAATGTTGCAAGATATTTAGAAACCGATTTGGAACGTGTCACCTGTCAATATATAGAAATTCCCCCTTGAGCTTGTGTCAGAAAGTCGAAAGACCATGCTCAGATTGGAATTTGAGTTCAACATCCAAAGCAATCATCGCTCGGTAGCTATCTCGGTCTATTAGTAGACATATCTGAAGTTGGGGTTCTCCCGATCAGTCATATCCTCAAAGGCGTGGACAAGCTGATTATCAGCCGCCTCCGGAACGCCAGCTGCTGCCAACTGGTCGCGCCTTTTGTTCTCCCGAACTAGATACCACCGGAAAGAAATAAGGACTATAACTAGCAATGTATAGCAGCCTAGATGCGTTGCAAATGCAATAAAGTACCTGGGAGCATCCCAGGAGAGGAATACTTGAGGCCCTAAAGAAATTACGAGTCAACCATTTATTCATTCATCAAAAGCCTGTTGGACAGGGGAGGAGCTCACCAATGGCATTTCCAGCGGCCCAGAATATGAAGTTTGTGGCAATGACAACCGACTTTTTGGTAGCGCCACCCACGTTTCGGGACATGAGCGACAAGCCCATCGTCTGCGCGGTCCAAAACGACATGGTGACGTAGTAGCTGATGAGTAGCCCGACGTGCTGGGCCATTGTTTGGTTCGGAACGGCCATGAGACAAATGGTGCCAACGAAAGAGAATATCATGAAGCCCAGCATGGTGAGGATATTCTGGTTATACTTCTTGATGAGGTAGACCGATAAGAGTAAAACGAACAAAATATAGCCACCCAGGACCATAGACAGCAGCTGCGTCTGCAAAGTCGTGAAGTGCAGTGAGTTCTTGATGATGATGTTGGCAAAGTTACTGATACCACTCGTTGGAAGCGTAGTACAGAACTGGATAGTAGCATAACACCACGTCTGGGGGTCCATAAAAGCGTCCCAGACCTGTTCCTTTTTGAAGGTTCGGTTCTGAAGGCCAGTCTGGTTCTCTCTTACCCGTTCAACCATTAGGGTCTTATCGGCTTCCGAGAAGCATTTAGCACGCATAGGTGAGTCGGGCATGTACCAAACGACAAAGAGGCCGAAAAAGACCGAAATAACGCCATAGATCAAAAAGAGCCATTGCCAGGACTTGAGCGGACCGTTGCTGATAAGGGAGAAGCAATACGCGAGCAACCCGCCGACGATTTGCTACAGAATACCACAGTTAGTTTACGTCTCTTGTGCGAGGGAGATTCTGGGGCCAGAGTCGAACTGAGGCTTGATCTTGCGTGGGCAAAGTCATGACAGACACATCCCACAGTGGTGAGCCCTCGAGCGTGTGCGAACTAAAAAGAAAAACAACAGGGGCGTGTACCTGGACAGCGTTCATCATGTACCAATAGGTAACTCTGGCATTTTGCTCCTCACGCTTATACCACATCGCTGAGAGGACGACGAATGCGGGTTGGCAGACCGACTCGAAAAGCCCAAGGAGCGTCCGTACGATAACGAGGCCTGTGAAGTTTGTGCAGGCGGCGTGGCAGCATAGGACGGCACCCCAAGCGGCGACGGAGAATCTGGCCTTCACGTTAGCTGCCGGCATATCCGCGCTTCTATGATTCGTTCTTACCCCAAGTATTTGGCCACCGGTACTCTGGCAATGATGTAGTTCTGAGGATACTCGACCACGAGGATGGTGATGTATATACAGGTGGTGAGCCAACTGTATTGCTGGGTAAGCTTGCCATTGGCGTCTGTCAGGCCAGTATCCTGTGGCAGCCCCATGATGGAGGCAAATGATAGAGTCCCCTTGTCAAGGGATTGCAGAAAGTAGGTAACGATCATTACGATCAAGACCCGACGATCGATCAACTTCCGCAGCCGAGTGTCATCTTCAGCAGAAATATCGATGCGAGCGCTGGCAGCGTACTTGGCGAGTTCCTTGTCCACCTTGGCAAGGCTGGCACTTGGCTTTGCTGTCTCTTCCTCTTCGAAAGTCGCATGTTGAGTGGTCTCCTCTTGGACTTGATTTTGCTCTCGTTGCTGGTGACCTTTCTTAGAAGGTTCAGCAGAACGGAGCGGGATGGGTTGTGCGGGTTCGATGGGCGCCATAGTTGTGCTTTGGAGAGGACCATAAGCTTGAGAGGCAAGAGATATTTATCAATTGTCTCAAGGAATCGGAGGGCTTATATACTAAAAGAAGGGGTCCAGGTCCCGATGCAGATAGGAAGATATACCCAGACATAAAACATTGCTTCACGTTGCACTCCTTCCGCATCGTTGTATCACCCTAGTAAAAAACCCCATGGGCATTGCTGTACCCCATGGGGATGCGAGAGTAAGTCGCTCCATAGCGTGTAGACGAACATAGCACTACAACGCCAACCCCGGACGGCGCGCATCCTGCAAGCCCCAGCCCGGGACTTCGGAAGCGATCAAAACACGCCATTTCTAACCCATAATGGTAAACCGGGGCGGGGTCAGCCCAAGCCCGCGAAGCTGAAGCAATTCACAACCTGACTCGCAACCCCCAATGCTTATGTCGATCCCCCAAATGCTCTGTGACCAGCAGGTTTCCCCGATACTGGCGCAATTAGGCGAGCTAGTTGCTACAAATATCAGCCTTTCTCTGCGATATTCCCTGCAATATCCGTGCCCTGGTATGGTTTGCGGCCCGTGTCCGGGCCATGTACGGCGCGAACTCGGCCTTCAGATCTATTGGCCGCCGCCGGCTTGCCATTATGGGTCACCCGCCCAGTCACCGTCGTGTCCCCTTGCACTTAAACATGATGCTGTGAGCTGTTGGATATGCCTGGCCTCACGTCACCATCAAAAATTCGGGTATTTCTGTATATTGCTCTCTAGAAAAATCTCAACCTTCTCCTCAGTTTATACGTGACAACTCAATCCACACCCGCTCCAAGATGCCGACAGAATTCCACGGAATCAGTTCCAACGAGGTACACTCCAAGATACAACTTCTCATCGACGCATTGGTGAACAGCAAAGATGAATCTGGCAAATACGCCGTAACAGCTCTCGACGGACGCGTTATTGATACGAAAGGATGGACTGGGTGGGAGTGGACCCAAGGGATTGGGCTGAACGGAATATGGGCCTACTACTCCATCACGGGCGAAGAAAAGTACCTCAAGATTATTGAGGATTGGTTTGCCCACCAGTTCGCTGCTGGTAGTGTGCCCAAGAATGTCAACACAATGGCCCCTTTCTTGTCGCTGGCCTATCTATACGAAAAAACGGGTAACGAAACCTATCTCCCTTGGTTGGATACCTGGGGCGAATGGGCCTACCACGACCTCGATCGAACCAAGTATGGTGGCTTCCAACATACGACATATGTTGGCATCAATGAGCAGCAACTATGGGATGATACACTCATGATGACCGTTTTGCCTCTGGCCAAGATTGGAATACTGCTCAATAGGCCACATTATGTTGAAGAGGCAAAAAAGCAGTTTCTAATCCACATCAAGTACCTCTTTGATACCAAGACGGGGCTATTTTACCATGGATGGATATTCGAGGAAGGCGGACATAACTTTGCCTCGGCGTTCTGGGCACGAGGTAACTCGTGGCTGACGATGGCGATCCCAGAGTTCTTGGATCTCATTTCTCTGCCAGCCAATGATCCATTCAGGGCGCACCTGATAGACACCTTGGAAGCGCAGGTAGAGGCTTTAAAGGCAAAGCAGTTGGAGTCTGGATTATGGCCAACGCTGGTGGATCAAAAGGTCGAAGATGGTTCATACCCCGAAGCCAGCGCCACTGCAGGATTTGCCTTTGGTATCCTAAAGGCCCAAAGAAAGAGGTTTATTGGCAAGGAATATACGGATACCGCGGTTAGGTCTATTAAAGGGATCTTAGCCAATGTCGACTCGAATGGGGAGCTACTAAATACGTCATACGGAACGCCGATGGGGCATACTCTACAGTTCTACAAGGATATCCCATTAACTCTCATGCCCTACGGCCAGGCGATGGCGATTCAGGCTTTGGTTGAGTTTTTATATAGATTTATTTAACTGCAGCGTTGGCAATATGTCTCATTGACGGAACACTTAGACTCTGGCTACATGATTACTTGATAAGAACACTAGCTCTCTCTCAACGTCGACATCTTCGCACGCGAGTTGAAATGTTACCATTACTGTGGCTGTCTTTGCTCATTATACTTCAACTTTTGATAGCCTGACTCTGCTTATCAAACAGAAGGGTGAGGAAGCTCATTTGGATGGGGCTCAGAGGGTGCATCTGGTAACCCCCCGCATCATAAATAGCCATTGTCTTTCTTCCAAAGTGGCCTTTTCGAAAGGGCCACCACGAAACGCAACCGTGAGCGCGATGACTAGACGGATACACGAATATAGAAACATCGCTAGAAGTAGCGACCCATGGATGTCTAGCATCACCCGTTAAGATACGACTTACCTCTCTGTGCCCTCTCCCTCCACAGTTTGTCTTGCTCCTTCTGAAGGCAAGCATCGCAGATCCCGCTGCCGTCCTTCTTCACTTCGGCGATGCCCTCGTTGCAACCGCCAAGCTTTCCATTCCCCTCCTTCACCGCCTTGTCACAAATTTGTTCTGTCCATTGGTGGTCGAGTATCAGGAAGCACTTGCGACAGGAAACAATAGTATGTATCTTCTGGCACATAGTGATCACCTATTTGAGAGATGTAGTGGTTTGATAAGGTTGGGTCTGCGATTGCCGTCGGTCCTTTCATTCTCGCGTAGGAAGCTGACAAGTCTGAGATGAGCAGGGCTTACCAGAACAATCTTGGGCTAGATATAGGTCACTACATGGCATCTATTCATGGTCGGTCTAAGTGGCCACACTTGAGTGAAGGTACTTCGGACTGTGATTCAAAACAGACCACTGCGCAACTCATAAAATGTGGCTGGCTGATCAAGTGTTTCTAATTCATCCGCACTTGATCTAACCAACTGCACCAACTCACTCTTGGAGAAGCAGATGTTTAAGACAACCGCGCCGGTCCTACTTTATTTAAGTAGCTAGCCAGTTTCAACCCCGCCGTTGCTCAGTGACACCCGGCGCACCCTGTAGCACGTAGCGACGATTGGATGTCTTTGTAATCTGGCTGTAGATTCTGCACCACTGCCGAGGGAAAGGGATTGACGCGCTCCCTGGTATCTCTCCGGCCGAGCGTAACGAAAGGAAAACAGAAATTCACAGACTTTTATTATGATGTTTCAGTTGGGTCCTGACGTCAATAAATATAGAATGGCAACATGGGGCTAGCTTTCTCCGTCTCTTCATTCTTCTTGGA
Source organism: Fusarium sp. JS1030 (assembly GCA_000966855.1). Classification (NCBI taxonomy): domain Eukaryota; kingdom Fungi; phylum Ascomycota; class Sordariomycetes; order Hypocreales; family Nectriaceae; genus Fusarium; species Fusarium sp. JS1030. The sequence goes on from JWIW01000082.1 coordinate 513,603, forward strand.
AACAAATGATGTAGCGACTGGCACGCATTTCAGCATCGAGTTCCGCTATCCCTGCTCCCTTTCGACATGTAACTCTACTAATTTGACAAATTTGGGCATTACGTCTTCAATCACACGCCAGGGCGGAACCTTTGGGAGAAGGAGAGTAATGAAAATGCATCAGAATGCCCGACTTTAATTATCGAGAATAATTTCTCGCTGGTGCCCTGTCAGACTGACAGGTTGACGGCTGCTTCGAGTGGCTCGACCGCACATCACTACCCTAACACGAGGAATGGACCAATCGCTTGGTCTAGTTGCAGCCTGACAAAACTTAGAAGATCGCTGCATGCCCAACGGATACCGTTAACCGAGAATGCACCTCGCAGCATGAAACATCGCACAGACACACAAGTGAGTGGATATGGATCAGCAGGGGATATGCAAGGGCATTTGTCTTGTGGTGACTAGCCTACCGAGACGCCTTATACTCCTTCAAATGCTACATCAACAAGCCACCGCCATTTCCAATCGTGGTAACATCAACTCGTTGTGCCACAACTTGCCTTACTCATCCTGCCGGTCGAGCTTCCCAGCCAGCTTGCCTCCGTCCAAAATGCTGCCAAACATGGCGGCCTCGAATAGATAATTAATTTGCCAGGCGTGGTGGTCCGCATGAGCAATAAGCCAGACCATCTCAAGGACCAGTCCCTTTGAGAACAGCTTGGCCATTCGCAACCGTGACCCCTCGGCGAGTTCGTACTCGCGTTGTTCGTCAACCTGGCCTCCCCTGACATACTTTAACGGTCCGATGACGAGATAATACCACAGCTCCTTGAGCAATGGCTCCTCCTGGTGACTCTGCAAGAAATGGCGCACGTGATCACATTCGTCGTGGCCGTTGCAAGTGTACTTTGGATCGAGAGGCCTGCTAAAGCCAGTTGTGCGATAGTCCTTGTCAAAGACCTCGTCAAAGTCAGCCTCACTCTGAGGCTGGGCAGGCGTCTTGCGGGCCTTGGGCCAGCCCAGGAGGGCGCGACGGAAGAACATGTGCCGGTCATTCTGGATGTGCCATGTATATAGTGCGGCGCACATCCTGGCCACGGGCTCATGCCACCTCTGGGTCAGCATCCTGGCTGAAGTCACCGCGTAGGCGTCGTACACCTTGCGCAGCACCTCCTCGCTGACCATGCCCGTGTCTGTGATGTCGGTCACGTTGAGGAACGAGTTCATGACCTCCGAATTGACCAGGTCGCACCCGACGTCGACGACATCGGTGCCCGGGGAGCTGAAGACCAGGTCACTCATAACGGCGCCCGGGTCAAAGCCACGTGCGATCGCCTCGGCAGCCATGCCCAGCAGGCTGCTCTCGGAAAGAGAGACGATCTGTGCGGAACGGCGGCTCAACCGCGCTGACCGGTTCTTTAGATTTGCCTTGTGTTCCTTCTCGAGCGCGATCTTGCCCTGGATGTACCGCTTGCCGACACCGACGGCGTCTCGGCGATCACGGCCCCCTGGCGTGCGCAAAGCATGGGGGTCTGCCAGGCCCTTCTGGAGTAGCGGCTCCAGCGAAGGGAAGACGTAGTTGTAGCCGTGCTCGTAGTAAAAGGCCATGTCGGTCACGTAGTTGGAGAACATGGTTGGCGCATCAGCCGCGCCCATGAGTAGACTGGCGATGCCGCAGCCAAAGAGTGCATTGTTTGTCTTGAGGGCCTCGGGCCAGTTCTCAGCTCCAAAGATGGCGAGAATCTCGCCAGAGGTTTGGCTTAATCCGGCGCCTTTAGGTGGGAGGATGTTGCCGGCGGCATGTTGGGATTGTTTCCAGCTCTCCAGCTCGTCAGACAGCCGTAGCTGGACTAGGCTGGGGCCCGATTCTGGGGACGAGGGCAGGGATTCCGTCTCAGAGTCTTCGGACACGTCTCCGAATACGTGGGAGACGATCTCTCGGGCCCGGAAAGATAGCTTTTCCAAATCCTTGACGGCGCCGTCACCGATCAAAGTTTTCGCTTCAGAGTAGCCGGCATGGCTGGGGAAGGGATCCAGTTTCAGCTTCCGCCCTAGAAGCCTCTTAACTCGGTTCCGGAGACCCTTGCCCCAAAAATACGGGGGGATCCCAGCTGGGCCGGTCTGGAAAGCGTCTTGGGCTGGTGTTTTGACTTTGACCTTGACCCCTTTGAGGGAAAACTCACCCCAGTAGCTCTGGTGAGGCCAGGATACGCACCAGGGGGGAGCCATTTCGATCGACGCCAGGAAATTGCACTTGTAGATTTCGCGGGATGAGCGTCCGAGCGTCTGGGTCAGTCTACTCTTTATACCACAGCAAGACTCATGTCATGATGGAAGTTGGCCGCCTTGAAAAGGCCTCATCTGCAGCTGCCGAGGCGATTTCACATCTCAAGAACACGGCAAGGCCCGGGACTTTGATTTCTGAGCGGCTACTGGGCCCTTCCCCTCTCTGTATGTCTTCAAAATCAGGTATCTGTATGGTCCGGTTAAGGTCGATATGTAAACGACTCTGTGTTGGTCCGGGATCACCAGCATCTAGCACATACATGTTGCAGGGGCTAGGGACATCAAAAGTGGTTATCTTCTCCACGGCGTTGCGTGTTCTTTACCTCATAGGCTGGGGAGCCAGGTTTTGATCCTTCCTGCTGGACATGCGATCACTTGTCAACTGGGTCTTTAGCGATTAGTGCAACATGAACGGATGATCATTGCCTGAAGTGCTGAAGACGATGGCATCTTTGGCAAGGCGTGTTTGCTTTGTGGGTTTTCATCCAGACTTTTGCCATCTCGAGTGGAGACTTGTTGGTTCACTGATTGCCCGCGATGGATGAGGGAGATCTTAAGACGATGGATGTGACACGGAAGTGCCGGTTGATAGACAGATGAGGAAGAAATGGCTCATGTTTTGTGTTGCATCGTGGAGAGGAAGATGTCGGCTACACTCAAGCTCTTCTGAACGCAGTGCATGGCATCGATCACCGCGCCAACATCCCGGCGTCAGCACGTCACTTGGCCGCACACTCGGGATGGTCAAGTGTCAAGTCTAGCGGCCGACACTACTCATTAGACGATCCTTCCAAGACCACGTCCACGTCAGAAGGTCGGCCGGTCCCCTGTTATCAGCAATACCAAGATCCTCGGCACTTTATGTGACGGCCGGAAATACTAGCGGCACCCCTGTTCGCGTGCCAGCTACGGAGTACACAAGCGCGCTATCAGAGTTTTTGGCACGATCCCTTGCCGATTCCAGCCATGTGGGCTCACATCCCTGCGTGTCATATCCACCGTGCCGGAGCGGTGAGGAACAGGTGGTGGTAGTGATGTCTTCAGACCTGTTAGTCAATTTGGCGGGTATTATTGGCTGGTTCCAGTCTGGAGCAACTGAAGAGGCTTCTGTAGCTTCCATTCCCACCATTGATCTCTCTGCAAGCCACCCGAACAACTAACTACCTGTCATCGTTAGTTATCCGCCCGTCAAAGCGCAATTTTCGTATGTCGGAGTAATTCCCAAATGGGGACTGGTGGGAAGAGAATCGATAAGAGGTAGCTAGATTCCGTAAGCTTGATCGACCAAGACCAAGGCTAACAGAGGTCAGAGACATCGGAATCTTTGAACATTCCGTTGCGAACCCGCAAGCGAGGCAAGCGTGGTCTTGGCCCAACAGCAAAGGTCGCCGATCAGTTCCTTTTCATGACAAGTCCAGCATCATGTGGCCGAGCGTTGGTGCCACAGCCTTGGACGGCCTGTCCGAGTTGTTGAGCGCGCAGGCAATGACATGACCTTTCTTATACGCCGCAAGTGCCGCTCCGGTTCAGGGCCGTTTGCCTCTCTACGCCGAAGCAACCGACGTCTTTCTCGCGCTCACAGAACCTGCATAAAAACTATGCAGCTTAGGCCACAATGACGCCACCTGACGGCGCATCGTTAATTCGGTACCGCTCCCTCGATCCGAAAGCGAACGAGGTGCGGCTACTCGAGCTGCAGCCGGCTTCGACCAACGATATAAACGAGCGTCTCTCTTGCCGCCTAGTACATGAGTCGCTCGATGATTCACCCGAGTTTATCGGCCTTTCGGCGCTCTACGGCGATGTCGCCGTCACAGAGTCCATCCTCCTGAACGGCTCCAGGGTCTCCCTTCCCAGCGAGGTTGCCCAGGCCTTGCGTTATGTCCGAACCGTCTTTCTAACCCCTTCGCTACCAACACCCGACTCGTCTACAATAGACCTCCAAGGCCAAACCCGGCCCGGTCCTCCGCAACAGCTCAAGAAGCCCCCTAGTTGGCTCCGGTCACTCCTTAGGAATGTGGCATCTATGCTTGGAGATCAGTCCAGGTCTGGGGCTCGTGGTCGCACGCAGCCGCTGCGTGTATGGTTGGACTTGCTGTGTATTAACCGACGGGATGCGCGAGAAGAGGCTGAGCGGCGTTCGCATACGGCCCTTGCCTACCGCAATGCCAAGATGGTGGTTGGGTGGTTGGGACCTAAAGACTCAACTTCGGACCTGGCCATTGAGATCATTAAGGCATGGGACAAGTGCATGCCCGCCAGCTTTGGCGAGCCAGGCGACCGCGAGCTTCACCCTGAGAACTACGCACCCATCCTGCAATGGATGGGACCTGTCGCGCATCTGAGTGATATCCCGGAGGGCATCACAGATCCACGCGAGGTACCCAGCTACGTCGCCGTCTCGAGTTTCCTCAACAGGCCCTACTTCCGCAATGCATGGATTCTTGACGACATGGCCATGGCTCGGTTCCCAGCCTTCCTTCTGGGCGACGACATTGTGTCCTGGATGCAGGTGCTGCGGCTCAACCGAGTCAACGAGGAAATCAAGGACCACGGAGCCGACATGTTCCCCGACGAGCTGCGCCCATTGCTCGAGTACATGCCGCTTGGAAGTGTATACACGTTTTTGAAGGAGTTTGATAACCGGCAGAGGCAGGAGGGTAATCCTCCAATGATGCTTACCACCACCACATCGAGCTCGCTGAGGAGTTCAGTATCAGCGACAGGCCTTCGTGGGCAATCATCGAGGCAGTAGATAGACCTCGATTTCTTTTATTCAACATAGCCTAACGCTGGAGTACCTTTTTGATGGAGACGGGAAGCGGGAATACCCATGAAAGATATCCTCACGGTTGGGGAACTACTGGAATATTTGTCACGACGTTAAGCACACTACGAATCAATTATTTGTTTTATGCCATGTAGTCTCAGCTATGCATCACTCATCGTGACGCAAAACGACGCAGGATATAGCATACTAGTGCCCTTTCAGTTTCCAGTCTATTCTTTTTTTGTCTTTTCCTTTTTCACTTCCCACGGCGCCCTTCGACGCAATGGCTTCTCCTAGAGAGGCCATCAAGCTTACCAGTTGCTTCCTCCCCCGCCCCTCTTTCCTCTTATTCCTTCTACTCTCTCAGTCCGACAGGAGCTACACATCATAAAGGAAGTAAAATGTGATAGCCTCTACCTACATAAAGCACCTGTCCGTACCCTCGTGGCGGAGTGGTGACCGCTAAGGGACCGATCCCTTAATCGAGAGGCTGACTAAGCTAAGGAGATGAGGTCGTAGGTTTGAATCCTGCCGGGGGCAACCTTCTTTCCCTTTAGAAGGCACTATTTTACTGGTTATGTGTTTAAGAGCTAGGGGGGGTTTTAAGGGTTTTGATTTACTAGCTAGTTTCCCCTCTTACTTTTCCCCTCTTTTATAAGTTAAATCTTAGGGCGTTAAACTTAGCTATTAGCTATAAAGGCTATAGCTAACTATGTACTATTGTGTTAAAGATTAATGTGTGTGCGAGGGTCTATTACTATGAACTATAGAAGGAAAAATAGAAGCCATAACTATTATATTTTTTATTTTTTAAAATACCTATCCGCCACCCCGGTCTGTGAAACGTCAAAAGTCCACAGCCAGACAGGTGAGGATATCGGTTTTCATCTCCTCCTACACTCTTAGATATAAGAGAGTAACACATTAGTAAACTAGGGCTTTAAAATACGCAAAATATCATTTTCAACCGACCCAATGCCATGTAGCACAGTTGGCCGAGAACATTGTGAGAGCATGCTCGCCCGACACCATTATCTATCCCGCATCGAGATTTTCATCCAGGACTATAGGCTTGGCTGTTCACTATACAGATTGACGGGCGAATGTGTGCTCTAATGCACATGCCTGCTGGGTTGAGAAGGTCTCGTTTGAATAGAACGAAGGCTCTTGCTATTAACAGAATCGAACGCGAGGTTGGCACACATGATCAAGCTACAGGCAGCTAGTAGAAGGAATCTGGTTTCTTTAAGACTCTTTCACGATTAGTAGGTAGGCCTGTAGGTTCTGGGAATGATTGACGAGGCCGACTATGTGTTGGTCTGGACCTTAGTAATATGGATCAAGAGCCAACACTTCCTAAACTTGGAGTGACGGCCGCATAAACAGGCCATAACGGACAGTTCTCTATTCTTTCAGCTGTACCAATGTAAAGTACGAAGTCATGCCTCATGTTGTATCTAATTGGGGCAGTTACACAGAATCTGATAAGGTCTTGCCGGTAACTAAGTCAACCACCGAGAGTTGCCGATGCTCCGCCAAGAATTCACTTTCAGTCAAGAGTGAAATGACCGACCCTGACATCAGTTTTGAAACAGAACGAAACTGACTCCAATGACGTCAAGACAAGATATGCCCAATTGAAGGGTGGGACTGGAGTGTCTACGGCTTGTCTCACCATCGATGTAATAAGGTTGTACAACGTGCTGACCGCTCTCTTCACCGGCCAATTTCGAATATCATCTAGAAGAAAGAACCGCACTAGCCAATACGAGACCAAGCAATCCAAGCCTTTTGTCACATTTCAAATTGTTTGTGAGCGTAAAAGACCGAGCTTAGGTCCGAGACCCAAAACGCCGAGCTTCCCCAGTGGGCATGAATTTTCGAAGCAGGTTAGGGACATGTCATCAATCAAGAGATACGTCGGTCAGATCAGCTTAGTGAAATTTATGGCAGAGAGAAAGATAATGATGACCGTCTATTATTGGCTTGGGTAATTGTACGCCACCCAGCCTGCCTTGTTGTGACAAGAGCCAATCTGCTGCAGCATCATATACCCACAAGCAAGAGTTTAATACCGGTCAGCCACTCGTAAGAGCAAATAAAGGGTACCCGAAACGATGATGGCTAAGTCCCTTACTTGTAGCAATAATGTACCTCCTCCAGTAGTCTCGGCTGCAAGGGACTTGGGCATGAATCATAGACTCGGAACGCCACCAGCCCTATTATCGTCACTTAGTGATACCTTGAAAGGCGGGGTAGTGGACAAAGGGTCTGTATAAATATTCAAATGCCCGAACACAGTACCTGGAGAGACGTTGTTCCTTCACTCACTCTCTCCGGTTCTCAAAATATGGCTACAATGGCGCAGTCACGACATCAACTACTCAAGGAGCACTTGTCAGCCCCTGGCAAGCCACTCCGGCCAATACTGACATCGCTCAACGGAGACAACAGTTGGCTGATGTCATTTCCCAGGCCCGCTGAAGAGCAAACCACGACCGGGAAAGCTTACTATCACGTCGTCTTTGAGCCGTGGCTGAAGGGCCCGACAAGCATGTACAGCTCCTGGATGGTCCATATCGCCCTGTCTTCGCCTCCTGAATTCTCAGATGCGGATGCTATTGAGGTTGTAGCACGTGAGATTGAGGATGCCGCTGCCGCCCACAAGTCTCCGCCACAACAATACGAATCTGCTCAAGGTGGGCGTAATGGTATGGTTGACGCGATTCTCCTCGGATTTCATTTTCTGGATCATCTACATGAACCGACCCTCCGATCATTTTCCGGCGACATCCCCGTCATTGCAGTGCCGAAGGCCGCTGATATTGTCAGAAGTTTGAATCACTTCAAGACCATCAGAACGATTCAGGATCTGGATTCCTCAGCCAAGTCGTGGCGCACACCGGAGCTTCATCCCGGCGACCCGCTCCCCACCTGGCTTACGCCGATTCGGTTACCTGGCCATCACATACTCAACTTTTGCCTCGCCACCACCTGGACGCATACGGTGAATGGTGAGGAGATCCATGAAGTCATTTTGAGCTCTCCACATGGCACTCGCCTCGGTGAGGGACCGCTCAACGCCTTTCTCGATGCAGAGCCCAAGACAGAAAAGCTGGCCATGTTACACGGTCTCAAGGAAAGCCATAGCGCCGGGAGCCAAACTACTCTCGGAGCCAAGGGGGGACTTGCACTTTTCCGCAAGGTTGGGGGTGTGAAACATTGGATTCCGACTCACTCATCCAAATTGTGGTACAGTGGTATTATCATGCGACTGACTTGGACAAACGATACCTGGAGGACACTAGAATGGGCCCTTGAGGAAGAACACAAGGAGAGTCATGACTCTGGGGATGCTAGGCATTTAGAGCGACCGAACTTGCATGAGGTGGCCAATGGGGAATCGACTGTACTGACATAGGAAATCGGCGTTGAGACTGCATGGGTAGCAAGCAAGGCAGAACGCTACGCCGTGATGTGGTTCGTAATCCTTGAGACTAACAATGGCACTACTTAGACGGAGTAGTATACATACTGGCACGGTTGTGGTACCCATGGGCACATCTCGCTTGGGAGGTTGCCCCACTGTTATGTGTATAGCGGATACTCTCGGTTTTAGCACCGATGGTTGATTTTATGCTAACAGCTGGGTACTCGGCATCAATTGGTCTGACACCCCTGTCATAGCCGTTTGCAGCTTTCAAGCATAGGGGGGAAATAATTCAATGATAATGCGTTATTTTCGGAATGATCAATCTCTTACTTCATGTCATATCTATGTCATGATAACTAAGCCGTCTGATTTGTTAGTTATTCTCGGTGCTCCACGTTCAAGGCTCCAGTAACATTCGCTGATGCCTCGGGACAAGAGCGGGATGCAACTACGACGGTGATAAAATGCCTATCTCTAGCCTGTAATCCTTAGTTTTAGACAATTCAATATCTCAGGATTCTCCTGACTCCCGAATAGTTTGCTCTGCATCGGTAAAACGCGACACTCTGATCTACATGCGCAGGTCTAGGGTAAGTATCATGAGTCTGAGCGAGTAACCATTCACCACTCTTCTCAAGTATCGGCAATATGATGAGAGGGGAAAACCCCTCGTCCCTTGCTATATATGTGACTTGCCTACCGGCATTGTCTTGGAGTTATCACACATGTTACGAACCTTCAGTTCGTAAACTACAACCAGACTCTAATGGCGAGCTGAATCCTCATGTCTTGACAGGGCTGGCCGAGGGACGCCACACAACAGGCGCCACGGCTCATCTGCTCATGCATTACGGATTCACATGGATCTACGCGAGGCTCTTCGGGCTAACGGCTGTTTTGGTACCAGCGGCAGCGCCTAGCGTTGAGTCACATCCTACGATGTCACATGGAAAGATGTCAGTGCACGCATAAACGCCGTATTAATAGACAAAACATGGCTTTCCCAGCTCCCAGTGGCCGCGACTAAGTACCACGTTTTGTCATGCTTTATCATCACTGGAGAAATAAACCTAGGCGTCAATGGCGTTTCGAGGATAGGCGAAAAACACAATCACCAAGCAACAAGTGGGAATTTGCCAAGAATTTTGCGGTCCTCGCCCAGCCTTTTAAGACCCTGAGTCGGTCGCGAAGTGCCGCTGGGAGCCCCTTGAAACGACCATGTGGCCATCTCGGCAACCTGCGCCGTTCTTCAGCCTCTAAAACGCTCAGCTGGTGCGCGCGCGGTGGATCATTCGAGAAATGTTCTCCATTCGATTGAAACGCACCTGACGAGAAACCAAAACACACCAAGAACACAAACACGGGAAAAAACACCGAGGCACGGGTCACCAGTGTGAGAGACGCGTTTCTACACTGGCGCTTCGTGACGTGCAGCAAACCTCGCGTTGATCCTCGGCTGATCGTCATTGGTGGCTTTGTTTTGGCGCGTGGCCGGGAATAGCATCGCTGAAACCCCTATGTCCGTGTTCAACGCCCACCATCAAAGAAGGCCATTGCCTGTGGTCCCGCTGGTGGTTCGTTATTTCTTCATCTGGCGATGAACTCTCCACAGCAATCTAGATTCCAGATCTGGGACCCAGCCTGCTGCATCCCATCTAGATTTATCGCAATGGAGATAAATGAACGCCGCCCAGATGCATTGATGCCATCCGTATCTCTGGATTCGGCGCCTACCGAAGCGAATCCACAGATCGGACCACTTCGCTAAAACTTCTTGTTCAGTCCTTTTAGTCCTCTTGACACTTGTGTCAGCTCTCAGACGCTAGAATCCCCTTGACGGCCGAGAAAACGGGTCCGCTTATCATCTCCGTTCCATCGTCGACGGCGTCGACCTCCCCCTTCACACAATGTCCCACTCTACGATGAGACAGTCGCGGTAGCAGACGCTCAGCGAGAAGACCCGATTGAAATTCCTGCTGCGGCTCTGCTTTGTATATAGCTTCACGGTACTCGCTCCATCTCGGTCATTTCGGAATCGCCAGCTTCAGTCTCATTGCAAATCTTCTTTTCTTCGGGGTCCTGGTGATCTAGTTCTTTCTCTTCAGTTCTTTGCCCTACTTCCGTGCTGGCACATTATTCTTTATTTATTTCTTTTTTGTTCTTTATATCGAAAATGCTTTCTCTCTCTACTTTCCTTGTCTCTTCCTCTCTCATGGCATTGGCTCGAGGCCATGCCGTCATCCTTAATGCACAGGGTCTTGATGGATCACCTGCAAGCGTAGGTTTTCAAGGTAGACACTAGAAACTCCCTTGGTTATTTTAGAAATGCTAACCGGTGCTTTAGTGGACCCCGAGATTGCCCGTAACTGCACCACCATCAACCCCTGCCAGCAGGACGCCACTATCATTCGTGACGCCGAGATTGTCGCCAACGTTGTCAACCAGTGCGGCCGAACTGAGTTGTCGGGTAACATTGACGTTGGGGAGAATACCGAGAATGCCCTGTCTGCCAATGCAGTCACTCAGGTTGAGGCTGGAGGTGAAATCACCGTCACGATCCACCAGGTCAATGCCGATGGTGCTGGCCCGTACGTTTGCGATCTTGACGAGAGCAGCAATGCAAACCAAATCTCTCAGGTAAGTCACCGGGGTTTTCCGTTCCGTTATCAGTTGAGGTATACTGACATGGGCCACAGAACTTGACGGTGACCAACAATGTTCCCGGGAGCAACGGCCTCTCGCAAGCCAAAGAGCAAGCATTCAACATCACTGTCAAGATGCCGGATGACCTGAACTGCTTTGGAGGTAAGAAGATAGACAGACACGTTGGAAGTTCTTAATCTAACATTTGGTAGCATCAACTGGCAACATTTGCACTGTCCGCTGCCGCAACAACGCTCTCGCTGGCCCCTTCGGCGGCTGCTTTGCCGTTCAGCAGGTGGATACGGACGAAAAGACCAATACGCCGGAGACGATCACAACTGAGCAAACGCTGAAGGGAGTGGAGGATCAGGTTCTGAAGAACCAAGCCGACTTCCCTGACGCCGTGGCCGCGAACCAGAATGCGGGTTCGGATGAGGCACAGCAGAACAAGGCTGCTGCCGATGCTCTCCTGGGCGCCACCGTCGTCACCTCGGAATTCGCTCAACAGACACCGACTGTTGTAACTGGCCGCCAGCCCGCTGCTACCACTTCTGTGTCTGTTGGCGATGGCCAAAACAACGGCGGCCAGGATGACAACACTGATGATCAGAACAACAACAATGGCGGTGGGAACAACAACAACGGCGGCCAAAATAACGACCAAAACAATGGAAACCAGAACAATGGTGGCCAGAATGACAATCAGAACGGTGGTCAGAACAACGACCAGACCGACAACCAGAATGGTGGGCAAAACAACGGTCAGATCGGTGGCCAGAATGGTGGACAAAATAACGATCAAACTGACGACCAAAACACTGGAAATACTGGGAACACTGGAAACAATGGAAACAATGGTGGCAACAACGGAGGAAACCAAGGCGGCCGATTTGGAGGTGGTTCTGGAGGCTTTGGAGGAAACGCCAAGCGAGCTGCCTCCGGCCTCCGATGGGCTAAGCGCATCTTTACCCCTGAATATGAAAACTAAAGGGCCGATGAGTTCAACCAGGAGGCTGGCCGAGGGTAGCCGAGCGGTATATAGAAATCCAGGTGGCAATTAGATAGAAAACGAAAATGCTATGTGATGATTCTGAGCAAGCACTGAGATATTGTTGAAGTAAGAGTGTGAAGTGACATAGTTATTATTGATACTATTGAAGCTCTTGATGTCCTAAACGCGTGAATGTGATAGCTGTAGGCGCTCATTGCAAAGACGACCAGCCTTGAGGAGATAGCACGTTGAAATACCGGTGTTGATGTCACTTTTCGAGAAAGTACTCCAGATACATCTAACAAGGACCGGATTAGGCATTCGTTCTCCCACTCGTAGCAATAGAGGCTGCACCGTGCAATATTTGACAAGAATGCATGATGCATTAACGGTAATGTTGGATTGGCCCAATCGATGACGAGGGCCTCGGTCTTATACCAATTGTCATATCGGTTGTCGGGCTTGATCACAAGCCTCGTATTCGTCGTCATCGTGGTCGGTCGTGAGGCTGGTGTAGATATCGGTTTGAGATTGAAGGCAGAGGATCAGTGTGGTTGTAAGGTTGAAGTTGACGGTAAGGATCTAAGGAAGAAGGCAGCCCTTTTATCCCCTCTTGATGAGAGGAAAAGTGGCCTCTTCAGATGCAAGTGTCATCTTGCGTTGAAGAATTATAAGGTTTTGTGTCATGCAGCATTGGGTCTGTTGAGATGCTGTTGTTGTGTAAAAACTGTGTTCTTTATTGTGGCTGCTGACGTCTCTGTCTGCGGCGTGAAAAGTTAATCTAGAATAGAAGCATTAACGGTAAAGTGGCCGATGACTCGAGAACTATGAACCAGCAACGACACTTAGACAACCCATTTCGCACCCTTGGCTCCTTGCTTAGTCAAAGTGAAGCAGTTGTATCCATCACCCGTTTCAACCGCGACATCGGTAATTTCGTTCTGGCAAAGCTCATCGCTAAAGAACACCACGGGCTGCTCGACGTTGTCAAATTGCCTTCCTCTGAATTGGGCACTGGCAAAAGCTGTGGAGGTGTGCAGGCAGTCACCAGCCTTGACCATACTCGTCTCAATGATGTTGGCTCCTGCGCACCTGGCTGAGTCGTAGGCGTCGAATAAAGCGGTGTCTTGGGCAAAGACGGCCGAGCAGGCGGAAAGTAGGTATACAATCTGGCATTAAGCATATTAGCATTGTTCAAAGTCTTGATAAGGTGATAGCAACAACGCACTGCTTGACGCATGATGTATTTGCTGATGTGATTATTCATTGATCTGAAAGAAGTGGTAAAACTTTGCGATAATAACAGGAAAGACAGGATTATATAGATTTTTGGAGATTGTAATGAGCGATCATATTGGGGGTCAAGCTCGTACAGCATGTCGGGGATACAAGTTCCCTGTTGAATGGCTGTAGTAACAAGAATCACTAAGAAATGTTTGAGCAGTTCCATGACTGGAATCAGTGAGATTGAGATGAGACCTTTGGCTTGGGAATTGGCACATAGCGGCATCGCCTCCCCGTTGGAACAGCACTATGTAACCTTTGGCGGCCGACCTTGCATGGAGTTCCTAGTTCGCAGTTCTAGGCTAAAACCATGGGAAATGCCCGGTAATAAGTGATGCACATGGCTACTAATAAGAATGAGGCCGGTAAGATCGACTAATGGGGGCGATGAACACTTTCATAGCTACTGTTTCTTGGCTTCTGCCGAGTTCCGTTGTAAGCACCACTCTCAGCCCCGATAATGTTCATATCTGGACTCTCAGTTGCACAAACGGCTTGTCGCATACGGCTTAGGTCTTCGTGCAAGTAGGAGAGCTTGGGTGAATTGCGTATAGATTCTGCTGCGCAAGAGATAGGTATAGTTGTCGTCACTCCAGCTATGAATGCATTGTAGTCTGATTGAAATCAACATGGTCACTAGATGCTTGTTACTAATGTAGCATTCGGACCGTCGATACTCAAGACAGAAATGTCAGGTGGTATCGGTAACCTTGCTCGAATGTTTGATTTACCACTGAGGTTAATCGTGGGTAATTGTGGGTAGTGGCGCCTATCTTGCTCACCACTGGCAAACCTAACTAAAATCTTGGCCGGAATCTCACCTCAGATGCACAGAGGCAGTTTGTGAACTCTGGCCTCACCGCAGATCAACGCTGGAATAGCTCTGAGACATGGGCTTGACGACTTCGTGGAAGCTTAGCTACCGATAACAGTGATGTGGGTAATGCCATGGAGCACCATCAGCAAGCGGTGCGGCATCCGGAGGGTTGTATTGAACTGCATGTTGCTGACAGGCCCTGCGACTTGATGGTCATTTTTAGTAAAAAAAGCAAACGGATGCATAGGAATAGACACAATGTGGGATAGTAAATCTGAATTATGCCTATAGTAGTCCTTCGTTTGTCACCGGCGTCTGACCGCACAACTTGTTCCCATCTATGTTGTAACTGAACTCCGTATGTATTACATGAGGCAACATGTATAGGCAACAGCAGACCTGAACTAACGACTATGTATGTTTCAAGATGCAGCTGGAATGAGATATGAGGTACGTCATCAATGCATTTTGTGCCTGGTGGAAGAACCGGCTTGCCGGCTGAGCTGAGCATGGGTGGTTTAGAGATACCGCCGCAATGGCGCCGTTGCAAGGGCTTCCGATCCACAGCGGCCGAACCCTGGGTCGATCGTCGGAATGCTTGGTCCTTGATGAGTCATCATAGTCAATGACCTAGAGTTATCATCCCGTTATGCCGCCATTACTTAAATGCGAGCTACGTCCTTAGGATACGAAAACATGTTACTTTGGACATGGAGCACCTGCCCTGCCTGGATGAGGGGCCGAGTCAATGGGGCCGGGCTTGTAAGTTCAGGATGTTATACACCGCCTCTTGTTCCTAGGCCTTTCGAACCGGTGTTCATCCGACCTTATTACCCATTGAGGTAGGGGAGATACTCTGATTCATCGGGGCTTGTGCCGCTTGGACCAATAACAACGACGGCTCTTGCAACTTCCTGGCTGGGAGTCTAATGATTCAGTTTCCTCGGGTAATGGACGACATTGATGGTTTTGGCCGAAACTAAGAATTGCTGGGTGCCCCGCAGGACCAGCCGATCCTAGTTCCGCAGACGATACCAGCATGGAGACCGTTTTCCGGCGTGAGGATATAAAAGGTGGTTATGCGAGCTGAGTGATATAACCCGTGGCCCAATGGACGCAACCTAGGAATCATGTTACTCCCTCGTACTTTTATCTGGGGCATTCTGGCCTCCTTGGTGAGCGGCCGCGACTTAAATCGTAGCGATGAATTGTTGATTCACTCACCAAACTTCTCGGTTTGGGGATCCTATGCCGCGAACGTATCAACTCCCGTTCGGCAGTTCTTGGGTATCCCTTACGCAGAACCGCCAGTGGGCGAGCATCGCTTCAAACCTCCAAAGACCAAGACGCCCTACCAGGAAACTCTCAATGCTACCGCTTTTGGCTCGGTGTGCATGCAATATGACACTGGTGCACCTTCTGTCTTCTCAGAGTATCTCCCCGGCCAGCGCGTCTCAGTAGGCATGTCGGAAAACTGCCTCACTCTCAACATCTGGGCACCTCAAGCGAGTGATATTGGCGATGAACTACTTCCCGTGTTGATATGGATCCCCGGCGGCGCATTAGTATCAGGCGGCAGCGCTGTTCCGAACACCAACGGCGCACGCTTTGTCGAATCGCAAAAGATAATTATCGTCAGTCTCAACTACCGCGTCAATATCTTTGGTTTCCCCGGTGCTGCAGGATTGGATAGCCGCCATCTCAATCCTGGCTTACTTGATCAAAGAAAGGCAGTTGAATGGATCTATGACAATATCGCGTACTTCGGGGGTGATCCGACCAAGATGACACTGTTCGGACAAAGCGCTGGAGGAAGTAGCACGGATTTCTGGACGTACGCTTGGCCGGATGACCCGCTTGTCCGAGGCTTCATTGTCATGTCTGGTGCTGTGGGCAACAACCAATTTGCCATGAATCGGACAGACAACTTTACCTATGTTGCCGAGCAGGTTGGTTGTGGTGATATGAGCAAAGATGACGAGTTGAGATGCATGCAAGAGGCCAACGGAACAGAGATAATAGAGGTGTATAACAAGTACAATGCGTCGCAGAATGAGGGTGCTATGCTGGCATTTGGGGCCATGGCAGACGACGAGACTATCTTTACCAACTGGACCGAGCGACGAGACCGAGGACTTGTTTCGAGACTTGTAAGTGATTGGATATCTATTCCTCACGCTTTATAGCCTTCTTTACTAATGAGTTACCAGCCTATGCTAGTCGGCAGTACTTCAAATGACTATTCCTCATTATATAGTCCCTTTGACGGTTCAGCCCCCAACCAGACCGAAGTCGACCTACTCACCGATGAAGTCTTTAATTGCCGCGCACGTATTGCCTCCCAGGCGCGTCACAACCTCAACAGCTCCATTTGGAGATATCGCTACTACGGAGAATGGCCTAATCTCAACCCGTTACCCTGGTTGGGGGCATATCACGCAAGCGACATTCCCATGGTGTTTGGCACTAGTGATCTTTACGGTGGGTCAAATACACCAGAGGAGGCGGATTGGAGCAAGTATATGCAAGCGGCCTGGGCAGCTTTCACGAAAGATCCAAAGCATGGCCTCACGCGTCTTGGCTGGCCAATGTATAATGAGGATGAAAAGACGCTAGTAAAGCTGGGAGTTGATGGAAGTGCTAGGGTTGTTCTGGCACCAGGCTCTGAAGGTGACGAGGGCTGTGGGCCGGGTGTAGGTTGAGACGAGACGATTGTATAATACCAAGCCTTGGTGCCTCGCCCTTGAACATGGCTTGCAGTAGTGACCACACAATAAATGAAAAGAAAGCGCTTGTAACCGTTGCATACCGGGGCATGTCCCCGTCTTTGCCGGGCATCTTTGCCAATTGCGGTGGTAAAGGCCGGCCTTGGCAACAATCGGGCGGTTTTCCCCGCAACTTGACCGGACCTGGGGTCGGGGAAGTCGGAGCCGGAATAGAATCTGGACCAGAGACGATCATGTGTTGTAGCATTCTTAGGCTAATTAGAAAGAAGTTTCTTAGATGGGCAAGGTCGGTGCTATGACAAGGAAACTGTCGGAGTATAAGTCGGCATTGGCAGCCTCCTCCGATGCTTGTGAATAGTTGAAGTGGGTGTGCACTTCACGATTGACTCCATCTTGCGCCTGAAAACATCAGCATCTACAGAGTAGATCACTCAGGAGATAACTATGCTCCTTACTTCTGTGGTTGTGGCTGCCACGCTCTTAGCAGGCCCCGCGGAAGCAGGCAAAGGCAAAGCAGCGCTATCTTCACGTGCGTATCCTACCTCTATTGGCGACGAGGATGCTGGTATTTCTGAGACTAACGAGAATAGCTGCCCAAAGTTTGTTTGACTACTCCATGCAAGTCCAAGATAGCCGCTGGGACGACTCGTACAAGTACATCAGGTATCCCGACAAAGGCGCATGGTCGGTACGGTTCACTGCTTGGTACACCGGCGGTCTCCTGCATCGCAATAAGGGATCCGATGCAGCTAACGCCAAAGCTGCGATAGAAAACATGTCAGACTCCGAGTCCTTCAAAAGTGTCGTCACTAACGATTGCCAGTCTAAAGTGCCAGTTTACCGAGGACTATGACTCAGCGTGGTATGGCACATTCAAACTCTCTCCCGATGAACCGTATCCTACTGCGGACTCGCCTCTCTACCCACCCAAGATCTATGTGAGCAATTTCCAAGCCAACATGTATATATGTCAGGTCTGACCTCCACCAAGGATACGTATGATCCTAACTGGAGAGAATTTGTCGGGTCAGTGCGGCATCTGCCTTTAACCTTTCCGTGCCTAACATGAGGGTGAAACAGGACCCAACTAATCCAAGTTGTTGAGGAATTCGAGGACCTCCTCGGACAAAGTCTCGTTTCTCGAATCGAAGACGCGCTTGAAGTCGCCGCGATTGGTGCAATGCGGCGCAACGGCACATTTCCGGACGGAGACAACTTGACCATCGCCTACGCAAACCCGGCTCTGATGCGTGCATGGTTTGTAGGGTGGATCGGACACCGCCGTGGGAATAAAGAGTTTGTCGATTTTGCCGACAAGCAGGGCGATCTTATCCTGGAACTGTTCAAGTCAACTGGCGACGACGTCTTTTCTGAATACAACTCTCCGACATACTACGGTATGGATGCCTGGGCTCTGGCCGGCAGCATTAAGTACGGTCCAAAAAACGCCACCATGACTCGCAACGCAGAGTTCATGTTGACGGAGCTGTGGAAGGACATCGCAGAGCACTGGAACCCATTCCTCGGCAACCTGGTTGGGCCTTACGATCGCGCTTACACCCGCGACCTCACGTCTCATTCCTCGGTCGTTTCCTTATTCTGGTGGGGCCTGTTCGGTCACGAGTATGGCCCTCAGATATACGAGGGCAATTCGGATCTCTTGTTCGACGTTGCTCAGGGTTCTGCACTGGCTCTCATCATGGATACGACCGCAAAATTCATCTCTGACAAGACTGTTCGAGCACTCAAAGCCAAAGGGCCATGGAAAGGTGAACGGTTCACAAAAAAGTCGATTCCAGACAAGCTGGGCAAGAACGCGCCTATTCGTATCGCCACGTCGTGGATGTCGGCGCCACTGATGATCGGCGGTGAGCAGGTAGAGGAGGACGTCAACCGCGGCGACCAGTTCGTGCCAGCCATCGTTCACTGGGCTGGAGATAAGAAACACGAGCCTTTGCCATACGTCACCTTCTTCTCGCTATATCCCTCTGCATCAACGATTGATGCTGTTGCTGGACCCAACAGTTTGACTGTATCATACCCAAACACTACCCAGACCGGTTCCGACATTTTTACCTACGCTCTATCCAACGTGCCTCCTGGATGGACTTTAGGTGGTCAAAATGTTATCGATGGCTTCAAGAACTTGCCATGTCTAAATGTTTCGGTCGAGGCTCCGGGCCTTGTGAGACAGCCAACCAGCTATGGCGCGCAGCTCCGAAATCATCGATTCTACAACATTTCTTATACCGTTCCTGCGGACTTTGAAGGGATTCCGAAGATGAAGTTTGAATTTGAATACACTTGTTAGGTGGTTGGTTTAGGAGAAGAGAACAGCTCCTCAGGGATGGTGTGTCTCCTTATAATTGACACAGCCACCGACTAAGAATATCGATCGTTTATTAACCAATTAAGTTAGTCATGAAACCTTGGCGATCCTTTGAAGTAAGCGCTAAACGGAAAGAGGCAGTTGCCGGGTTTCTCATCTCCCAATTCGCGGATCATGTGGGCTGTGCGCATGGAAATTTAATCTTAATATTGGGGTTTGTTTAAAAGGTCTCCGTCCCTGTTTTAACACGCGACGTCGTGGCGCTGTTGACTCGATTTCGTCACTTGCTTGTCATTTATTTCAATTCTTTCATTCATTGCTTTGCTCTGTTTTTGGCCGGTAAAATGGTTGCGATACAGATGCGATCCCAGGCGGGAGTCGCTGTCCTGCTGCTGCTGGCACGCTCGATGCCTGTCCACTCGCTGCAACTTGACAACACAGACGACATCGTTAAGACCTCGAAGAATCTCGCCTCGGACCTCATCGCTTTCTACAAGGGGGACATCCCTGGGCTGCTGCCCGAAAACGACAGCAGCGATAACGACAAAACTGGCTACTACTGGTACCAATCGGGCGCCTTCTGGAGCACATTTATCGACTACTGGCAACTGACAGGCGACGACACCTACAATGACCAAGTAACGAAGGGCATCCAGTGGCAGGTCGGCCAGAACGACGACTTTATGCCCGCAAATCAGACCCGGTCCTTGGGCAACGACGACCAGGCCGTCTGGGCCCTGGGTGCGTTGACGGCCGCCGAATACGGCTTCCCTGACCCCCCTGCCAAAGATCCTCAGTGGCTTGATCTGGCAATCGCCGTTTGGGAGGAACAGCGTCAGCGATGGGACACCGAACTGGAGGAAAAGACTTGCGATGGCGGTCTCCGGTGGCAGATTGCTTCTTTCAACGCGGGCTACACCTACAAGTCCAGTACGTTGCCCTTAAGAAGCCGATGGTGCGAGTGACTGACCTGGGCAGCTGTATCAAACACTTTGTTCTTCACCATTGGGGCTCGTCTTGCTAGAATGACTGGTAACGAGACGTATGCCAACTATGCTGAGAAGGCATGGGACTGGCTGTATGACATCGAGCTTATCGACCATGACACATGGGCTGTATATGATGGGGCGTATGTCGATTCAAACTGCACCGAGATTAGCAAAGTCCAATGGTCCAGCGCCGCGACCTCACTCACCACGGGTGCTGCATTTATGTACAACTACGTGAGTTTGACAACGGCGGCTCTCGTGAAACTATCTAACAGGGCTTAACAGACTGAGGGATCTGAAGAGTGGCAAACCCGCGTCTCGAAACTCACCGAATCTGCCTTGGAACTATATTTCGACAAGAAGGGAAACTTTAAGGAAGTATCGTGCTCTGTCCAGGACAAATGCCCTCGTGACTTGCCCACGTTTAAAGCTCTTTCTCACAGGTGGCTCGCTGTGACCAGTCAAGTTGCTCCTTTCACAGCTGACTCGATCCTCCCCGTTCTCCGTAAATCGGCCGAGGTGTCCAAAGAAGACAACAAGGGGGCCGATGCAATGGAGCAAACGATGGGTAGCCTTGCTGCTGTCTCGAACCTGCTGATTGCGGACTCTTCTGTGCCGGGAACCAAAAACCAGACCGAAAAGGGCAGGTCGAATGGCACAGACGATGATTCCGGCTCTGACTCATCAACTTCTGAGGGTGAGAGCAAGGACGGTGAGAACTCTGCCGGCAGTCTCGTGCTCAGCGCCTTTGCGCCCGTTTGCCTGCTGGTGTCGGCTTTTGTATGGATGGTATAGAATGACAAATACAATATCTTGGTGTAGCTAAAAAGTAATAGTTTATCGATTTGGTTTGCCATGACTACGTGAGGAATGTGGTGCAAGGGACAAACTGTAGTGAGGGTGACTGGCGTCTTGTGATGCTGCCACCCGTAGACCCGCCTAAGCAGAGCCTCTTCGGCTGAATTCCGATCAAGCCTTGTAGGGCCGAGTTCAGGTAAATAAGCTTGTATGAATCTGACGTGAGATTAATCGAGGGACCTGCAGTTCAGAATCAAGGCGTTCTAGGACTTGGTATGATTGGCCATCTCGGACTCGGAGGGTCTTTAGTTACAGGGATGCCATAACGCGAACTCCGTTGGACTCTCGGACTCGGGAACGGCTAGGTCGACAAAGATGAAGAGCATAGTGAACCAGTCGGAAAATTGATCAGCCCTTGGCTAAACATATTGTGGGGATTCATCTTAATTCAGCCCTTGACGTCCACGAAGCTATAAGACAAGTCTACCCACCCAACAACAGGATTCTCATT
Organism: Fusarium sp. JS1030; assembly: GCA_000966855.1. Lineage (NCBI taxonomy): Eukaryota > Fungi > Ascomycota > Sordariomycetes > Hypocreales > Nectriaceae > Fusarium > Fusarium sp. JS1030. Next base: position 535,165 of record JWIW01000082.1, read on the forward strand.
CTTCACTCTCAGGTCACGCGAACTTCTGCTCGGCTGCAAGTCTACCTGCTCAGATAAAGAAGTCCCATTCATTTGCCACCAATTCCACTTGACCAGTATGAAGTTCTCGATCGCTGCTGCTCTGAGCATCATCCCCCTTGCGTTCGCAGCTGACACCTCGCCCGACAAGGCCGGGTCGCCTGTCCTACCGCCATCAATTAAAGAACGCCAAGCTACGACACAGCTCAAGCTCACGCTTTTCGCGAATGGTGGGAAAGGAGCCTACATCGAGTACCCGCTTGTCGATGGATACTGGCATGGCCTGAGCGAGAATCTCAACCACCTCACCTTCTATCAAATGGATGTGCAGGGCATCAACCCCAAAATCAACCCACCCGATTGGCACCTAATGAAGTGTGCCAGCCGTTATAGGGAGAATGGACAGGTGATTCGATCGGAATTTGCGGCCTTCAGCCATCTTCTCCAGTTTGAGAAGGACGTTCCTATCCATGGATTATGCTGTTACTATGATGGATTTACTGGGGCTGTTGGTCTCGGTAATTGCGATTAGAGGGGAATCCTGCCGACAAACCTTTATCGCACCTTGGCCTGGCAACCATTTTCGCCGATAACAGGACGGAAAGGTTGTGTTCGGGTGGGTAGGTGGCATAAATAAGTTGGCGGGGCAGTGAGGGAGCAATCACTTGAGCGTGCAAAGTTCGGACAGAACAGACGAAAAGCAATCGCCTCTACTAGAAATAGCATTGATTCATACTAATTTCGATTGTGATTGCGATTAATGGAACTTGGATAGCAATTTCATGCGATTATTCACTCTTCATACCTTGTTGTCGCACATGTGTAACTGTCGGGCAGTGCCCCACTTCTGTGCAGTCTGGCTGCCTCGCATCATCTGTTTACTGAGGCCGCCCTTTGGCCACCGTGACTTGGCTCCTCCATCACTCATCACAGGAACAAGTTCCTCCTCAGATCCAGCCTCAGCCCTCGACATGGGCCAGCGACACCAGCTCTTCGTCATCGCTAGAGTGGGCAAGTACTACCGCCCGCTCGCAGCCATCCACCACCAATGGCTGTACGGTGTGTCAGCTCTGCGATCATGCCGCAGAATCATCCGCATCTTCTCGGACCCCAGCAACCAAGCCGTCCTCCAGCACGAGTTGCGTCTCGCCGCCGACTACTTCAGGGACAAGGGCCCGCCTCCTGATGAGCCGTTCGAGCTCGAGTACGAGGAGGCCGACAAGGCACCCTGTCCTTTCCCCTTCATCACGACCTGTCTCAGTGTCGGCGCCGCCTACGACTTCGAGCTGGGACGGATTCAGACCACCCACGAGCTTGCATTTGACACAGGATTCGACCAAGGCGACAATAACGATGGCATCACTGTCATTGATATTACTGACCCGGCCCATGTTCGGTACTGCTTCATGACTCTATATGGTTAGTTGTCTTTTGATGGCCAGGACCGTTCCTAACCCAGTGTAGATGACGATGATACCGATGGCTGCATCCCCCTCACTGGTCAACAATACGTCAGAAGGTACTATCCTGACTCCCACAGCATGGTAGTTAACAACCGTTCGACTATTGAGGAGCTTGACGAGACACCTCTGGTTCAAGTCGAAGCACTCGCTGGTGCGTTCATTTTCACAGTTCAGCCCACGGCTTTAGCTGATACATCTAGAAACCTGGCCATGGGGCGAATGGAAAACTGACGACATGACGGAGCAAGCCGAACAAGAGCTAGACAGTCAAAGCGAGGCTCGAAATCCGACCAAGTCCCTACGAGAACTTGCCGCCACTAAACTCTTCAGCCGTCTCCTCCAATCGACAGACGATGACTTCGACCCGTCCCTCCTACGAGAAGTCCAAGACATCCCAACCTTTCAGAAAATGCTCAGAGAATATCTCCAAGATCATCCGGAACAGGTTGGTTCGGCAGAGGCTTCAGGACATTTGCTGCTACTGGCCTACGCGGGTGATGCCTTTTTGGACTGGACATTGTTCCCGAATCTTACCATCAAGGCAATCAAGTATGCTCTCGCCTCGGACGCATTGAAGACCATCACAGGACTCGCCTTTACGCTCCCGCGTTCTTGTGCACCTAACGAGCTCAGCGACGCCATCTCGTCTCTCGACCACATCAAGACCCTGCAGATTTTAGACAGGCCAGACCGCAAAGACGAAGAGGCTAGCAACCAGATCTTCGAAGCTCTCGTCGAATCAAACAAGCAAAAAGCCATCAAAAAGCTGATACTCACTGGTCTCTACGCGAATGGACTTCGCTTAAACGTCTGGCGCCCGTATCAACCCAGCCCCAAGACTCTAGCGGGGTGTCCTGTTGTGCAGCTTCTCATGGCCCACGAAGGAAATGATGCCGGTTTTATGAGATCCTCCAATCTGGAGTACTTTCACCTCGGTGACGCCGCTCTGAGTCCAGTCAAGTTTGTTGTTGGGCTGTTCCAATATCTCGCATCAAGGGTCTCAGGCTCGCTTAGCTATAACGGAACTGGCTTAGACGTCGCTCATTGCTTCTCATGTGGCTCTTCAGCCCTTGGGGATGACGCTTCACTCGAGATGTCGCCACTGCCGGCTGAGGTCCATAGGATCGGCAAGGAGTCGTACCATTCGAGTAGCTCCGACGGTTTGTATTCCAAGATGCGTGACTTGACTCCCGGCGCATGGACGGTCGTTGTCTCCGAGTACCGCGACAAGGACATCGACATGAGGAGCTGTAGGAAAACGCAGTTGCACTTCAAGTATGCATTCGTCCGCTCCAAAGCAGCTATCCAGGTCGATCCAGATAACTGGCGAGGCTCAGATATTTTGCCGTCAGAGATTGAAGCCGTCGATCTGCAAGGCTTCCTCAGCCAGGCTGCGCCCGGGGTTGATACGAGCAAGCTTGCACATCAATTCAACAAACTCGACAAGGCTGTCGTGCAGGCCACGAATGAAAGCAACATCTACATCATCCCAGAGGACACACGTCTCTTGTCTCTACTGAGCCCTGAAGAGGCTTGCCGACTCCTGAACCAGTTCGTTGAGACGGTGCCAGAGGTGCAAAGGGTTGCCAAGCGGGTGAAGCGGCAGGCGTGGGATGGTAAGTGTAACCTCTGATTCTCCTAGCCGGGACCCAAGACTGATGGATTTGCAGAGTTCAAGTGGTTATCCAATCTTGGATTCAACCTCGAACCGGAGCCACCAAAAGCTGCATCTGGTTAAGTTGTATCGGATAGACGCCTGCTCGTCCGTGTGTATGCTTGGCGAGAGGCGTGCGGTGGATACCAAATCATGCGATTGACTAGACGCATATGTACAAGTTCTGGCAGTGTTGTGTCATACTGCCGTAGGAGAGTGTTGGGGATTCTGTGAACGAAATGGGCGGAACAGGACATGACGGAGCCGACATGGAGATTAAGTATCTACGTGCAAGACTCATAGTACGCAACCTGCGCGACGATTGCAGTGGAACGAAAAGGAAATTGCTTGACATTGATGTGTAAACTAGAAGAATAGTCGTAAAGTCGATACATCTGCCCTTCAACCCCAACAACCTTGATACAATCGTAAAGCAGTACCACCTTTTTAGAAGACGTTTCCCTTTGTCTGTTTCATTTCCGAAACCTTAAGGTTCCGGATAAGCGCGACCCAGACAAAAGACAAAGCCATTATGGCGGTCCCAGCAGCCAGCATTCGAGTCTGGGCATATCCATATGCTTTCTGAATACCGAGCCGCTCAGCACTGCCCTTGGGATAGCTCAATTGAACGTCAATATCTTCGTAAATGTCGGCGAGGTTATCGAGAGCACTCGAAGGTAGATACCTGATCAACGCCGTCTCAAAAACGTTGGTCCAAATCGCACCAGAGATAGTGGAGCCGATGGAGCCGCCAGCTGTTCCGGTTACGTTTAGCATCGCCAGGGCGGCAGCAACGTATTGATGGTCAACTGCAGCGAGAACGGCCAGTTGCATGCAGATTGTGAAGACGCTGCCGCCGATGGAGATAAAAATCTGTGTCATGACAATGTAACCGACGTATCCAGTAGGGCTTCGGAAGTAGATCATGAGGCCTTGGGCGAAGATATAGAGAGGGACACCAATCCACAGAAGCCATTTGAAGTAACCAGTTTTTCGAATACCCCAGCCAACTAAGAAGAGGAGAAAGCCAGAAACGACGTTGAAGGTGTTGCTGACGTATCCAGCTTCGGCAACTGACAAGTAGTTCACAACTCGTAGGAAAGAAGTGAAATAGTTGTTCCAGCAGTAATAAGAAATTTGGTAGGTCAGATCCAAGAGGCATGCGCCGACCAGGGTCCGATCGGTCAGGAAGTCGAACCGCAGGAAAGGAACTGGCGCGAGGTAGAGTTCGTTGATGGCAAAGCCAACCAGAAGAATGAACCCAACGACTATCATAGCGATGATGTAGCCGGTGGCCCAACCATTGGGCGCCGAGGTGGCGATGTTGAATGGCAGAAGGAATATGATGAGACCGGCAGCAAATAGGAACACACCAATAGCTACAAAAGGTCTCAGTTAGTCTCGGATTGTCAGACAAAGTTGAAAGTAGACAAACCATCGAATTCTACAATGTAGTGCCAGACACTCTGACCAAAAGTACGGCCACTGGGCTCCTTCTTGAGGATATCTTTCTTGGCCTTGCGCAAATTGACTTTTAATAGAATATATAAGGGCGCGCAGACGACAGGAGTGAGGAACGCAAAGACGCCAAAACTCCAGGGCCAGCCGATGTCAGTGAGCATCTTGTCGGAAGCGTAAGATCCGGCGAATGCTGAAATCATGTACGGGGACGATGTAAAGGCATAGGCAAGGGCTCGGTTCTTTAGGTCGGTCGCGTCAGCTGTCACGACGTCAATACTGTAGATGAGACCAGTGAAGCCGACTGAGTAAAACACCTGTTGTCTGTGTTAGTGTCGAGATACATCTAGAGGCTCTTGACTAACATTGGCAGCGCAATAGGTAGAGAGATCCTTGCTGGTGGCCATCAAAATTAGACCTAGGTCGGCGAACGCCACCATGAGAAGGAAACCTTCTGCTCGACCCCACAGATCGAGGAACTTGGCCAGGGGAATGAAGACAGCAGCTGTCATGGAGCTCGCGACGACATCAATAACGTTTAGCAATGAATGCGCGCCAAAGGAACTGGTGACGTTGGGCACCAGATTGCCAACTGTCGAGCTCTGAAATGCCTGGAGCAAGTAGACAAGCCAGATGGAGATGAAGACGCCAACCAGTGACTTCTTGGTCCAGACGAGAGCAATAGCTTGCATGTCCCTGACACCCTCTGTCACGTCCTCGGTCGGCAAAGCCTCTTCGGCGTTGGCTGAGTTTCCATCTTCCGGTGATTGGTTGGCTGGGTCCTTTCCATGGTTGGCGATTGTTGTCGTGTCGGTTAGCGCCGACGGGTCGACATTTTCGTGAGGCCGTAGCCTATTCAACAGTCCCATGGCTGATGTCGGCGATGGCTTGGGTGGGATTTCGATCAAAAGCTAGAGGATGTGCACATGACTAGGCTAAAGGGATTGATACTTCTATATAAAAGTTCTGCACTACTTTTCCATCAGGGGAGCCCCCGTAAAACCACGCATCTGATAAGATCATCTCTGCTGTTAGCTCCGGTGTCGACCGGCAGAGTCGGCATCGACGAGTGGGATGTCTGGCGGCCGAGTTCCGATCGACAGGGATCCCTAGGGGCAGCTTGCCAACCAACTCCACAGGGCGTAATACTCTGGGTGCAAGACACGGCTGAGAGGCAGCGGACGGGACGGAAATAAGCAAAATCCCCCAATCTAATCTAATCTGATACGATTGATATGACCAACACTTGGGGATCGAGCATGGACAACCACGGCGGAAACGGGCCGAGCCAGGCTGTTGGTTAGCCCGTTACGCAACAGCTGGCGTGTCGCTAGAAACATTTCAGTGGTTCAGCGTGGGATCGGACCGTGCTAAGCAAGGCTTGACGCCGTGATGGTTCAGGTGGATGTGGATTGCTACCTCGATCTGATTAGCCGCGACGTAACAGTTCGCAGGCAGCCCGTGTTATTGGCATGGCCAGCTCCACGCTGAGGGAGCATCTCCACTTGCACGGGTCGGACGGCACTGTAAACTGACGTGATTCCACAGGATGGACCCGATGCCGGACTTAACACCGGGAAAGTGATGCGTGGGAGTCTACAATAGAGCTATCAACTGGGTGCTGTGTCAGAACTCTGTGAGAGCTTTCTCTTTGTTCTTATGGCTCTTTGGTGATCAGCTCTGCACCCAACAACAAACCATGCCCTGCTGGGGGTGAACCTTTCCAGCAAGTCTAAACAAAACCTAACCCCAGACCAATGCACCCATTGCGACCGAGAATGAGGCCTCTTCATCTACTCCAATCTCACCTAGCCCCTACTGCCTTCGCTCACGGATCATGATACGCGCAAAAAGATCTGGTGCCATAGATCCGTTGGGCATAGAATGCCGCTTCGGTTTCTCAGCTCCAGGCGGAAGCTGAAATTCGTACTTGTCGAGCAGATGCGCTAGAATAATCTTGATAGTGTTACCGGCAAAGACCCGACCAGGACATGCTTGGGTGCCGTCTCCCCAGCCGGGCGAGTCATTGCCGAGGCTTGTAAACTGATGCCGCGACTCGGCACCGCCACTCTCGCGCAGTTTGAGGAAACGCATCGGATCAAAGGTTTCAGGGTCCTCCCACAGCTCCTTGGAGTTGACTATGTGGTGTGCATCAACGCAGAGCAGGGAACCGGCGGGCAGCTCGGGTCCAATCGATAGCCTTACGTTCTGGCGGAGCCTTCGGAACAACACCACTGTGCATATGTCAGCAAACTTCTAGTTATGGGATGCATCAGGGTAAGCTCTCACAGAGGCTAAACGGGTTAACCCGAGTCGATTCACGCATCACACTGTCCATCTTCCGAAGCTCGGTCAATGTCGTCTGCGGTAGGAGACCATCGGACAGAATCCCGTCCACCTCAGCTCGTAGCTCCTCAACCAACTCGGGCCGAGACACAAGCTCAGCAAGAATGAAGTACATGGTACCAGCAGTTGACGGAGTAGACTCAAAGGTGGCGACAATGAGGTCGTGGGTGATCTGGCTCAGAGACCGCTCCTCTGGTGGATAACGCGACAGCAGCCACGCAGTGATTGGGAACTTTTTGTCCGATGTCGCGCGGAGAATTTCCTTCTTCTCCTTCTCACCCGCCTTTTCGTATTCATCCCAATCGGCCTTGGCAATTGGCTCGAGGAGCATCTTGAGATACATGTAGTAGCCCCATGCTGGTAGAAAGACAAACGTGGAGACAAGCGGTCGCACGATCCGTGGGACGGCATTCGAGACGTAGACGGCTAGGGCAACAGCCATGGGGAAATGCTGGACGGCCCTCACCCACCGAGGGTCATTTCCCAGCTCGGGGCCGACTAGTCCACTAGCATTAGTAGCAGCAACAAGCTCTTGGACGGTCCAGTATAGCGGGAACGATTTCCACTCGGGACAGGGACCGATGGCTCTCTCAAAAGCGATGAGGGCATCCTGCTGACGAGCTTGCACTCTAACAGGCACCGCACGCATTAGATCCACGCCAATGGTCTTGAGAAGAGTGCTGGTGTCGTTGCCTAGAAAGCGCCATCCGTGAAAGAAGACGTGGGTGAAGAATTCAAGCATGGATGCCTTCTTGACCGAGATGCGCTTGACTTCGTCGAAGCTGGACGACGGATAGACAACATACTCGAATCCCGAGTACGAGATGATGAAAGGAATGTTGGGATACTGCAGTATCTATTAGCATGCTCTGATACCTCATGGATGATCTCACCCTCTCTTTGCCCAGACGGAGAATGGTTTTGTAATCCCATCGGTCGCCACCCTTTGGAAACTCCAGCACGGGTAGACCAAGTCTCTTGAGAGATATAAGTCTTGCATATATGTTGTCGATAATAAGAATAATTGCCAATATCACCAGCGCGAAGAAAGAATTCTTGGCCCAGTTGGGCATGTCGTGGAACATCTTCCTCAGCGTCAGCATAAAGAGCTGCCACCTGGTGAGCCGTAGGGAGGACATAGCCTCACGAAGCACCCCGAATTGCTCTGCAACATTCAAATGCGTGTCGAGTATTGAGCGGACAGTTAGTACCACCTCATCGTGCCAGATCTTTCTCACTGAGAGCACAGCGAGGTCCGTCTTGGTGAGGCGCAGATCAGCCATGGCACCTCGCAGAACGCCAAACTGCTCGCTGGCGGTTGCGACTTGGTCTAAAATTGAAGCTCTCATATTCTCAATAATTACTCAGTTATCAAGAAAATTATGACCCCTACAACTTGGCGTGATTATTTCATCTGGCTAAGGTAATGCTTTTGGCCCCTGCTGGGATGGTCTAGTGCCTCCGATTCCGATGTGGGGCCGAGTCCGACTCCGGCTTATCAAGTCGGTAGGTTTTCAATACAGAAGATTCGCTTCAGCGCTTGAGGTTCACGAATTATCGACTTCTCGTTGTTTCTCAAGTTCTAAGCGTGAAGAACAAGCAAAATAATCCAAGCACAATGGCAGCACCTCTAGAGAAGACTACGGCTGACATGACCGGAATTTGGGTCATGGTGAGAACGCAACCAGGCCTTGTACTATGCAGGGAGGGCTGATAACTTGGTATTTAGAATAGTCTGCTCTCGGACCCTATTGACCCGACCTTTGCCATCGTGGGTGCCCTCGCACGCAAACTGCGGTTTGCCTTTGCTAATCTCGATGCGCTTAATATTGTAGCAAGGCGTTCCCTGGCTAGTTCGCAAAGTGCTCGCTTTCGCAAGTGTTACTCTCACCATGACACATTCGACCGAGCCTATCGATGACAGCTCGGAGAGCGTCACCAAGGTTCATGTCAAACAGACCATCTCCCCCGGTGGCTTCAACAATGAAGACGACTACATCCTCGACTCCGAAGTTCGCGTCGCAACGGTGCCCATTTTTGGCACCATCGCAATGCGTGCCAAGTACACCCCTCTTCCAGACGTCGAAGACGAGGAGTTACGAACGCGTCTAGAAGAAGGCCAGACTGGAGATTCTGTGATCCAAGAGATTGCCACCAATGAGGGCGTAGGTTGGGACGCTGTTGGCACCTGGGGTTTTGAGATGATTGATGGCCAGCGATACTTTACTCGCACGACAGTCACCAAGAAAGGTGACGAGGAGGTATCGGTGAGGCTAGTCTATGACTTTCGGGACGAATAGATTGTATCCTCATGTATAAGATGATTGCATGTTCATATTAAGCTACTTCCAATCCATTCTAAACTAACGGCACGATCAACTTCTCTCCCGAGACCTGCTTGTTTCTTAGTAGGTCCAGTCCCGATAGAATAGCATCGAAGCCCCCAGATAGAACTTTCGGAGGGCATGCTTTGAGTCTTCCCTCATCTATCACGCGCTGCAGATCCTGGTAGAACTTGAGCGACCATGCGCCGAGCTCAGGGTCTGGTGGGCTTCCATAAGGCTCGGGCAGTACAAGGCCACGGCCCGCGATGGATGATCCCATGATAAGCAATGGCGTTACCGTGCGACGCGTTTCCAGGGCCTCCTGATACTGCTCTAGGGCGCAATACTTGCCTCCGGCGCGGCCAATGGCCTCGTAACAGATCGACATTGTCCTAGCCTCACCAAAGGGATCAATGGCATAGCGGAGCGCGTTTTTTGTGTATTTCTTGATATCGACGCCGCATGTTGGTGAGCGATAGTCAAAAACTTCATCAGCACCGTATGATTTGATCAGTTCAATGTTCTTCTCCGAGCTTGTAGAGATGACCCGGTGACCGCATCTGTAGCATGGATTAGCATCTGTTCTTTTCTCACTCCAAGTATTATCACTTACAGCTTCAGTATCTGAATCGCCATCATCCCAACAGTGCTACTGCCTCCAAACACGAGAACTGCTTCAGAGGCCCTACCCTCGGCGGGCGCCCTGAGATCAGCGGCAATCTTGAGCGAATACAGGGCCATGGCGACTGTTGCAACGCCGGTGCCATACATGGCGGCTGCTGTCTCATGCGTCATGCCAGGCGGCGTTTTAAAGACGTAATTTGCCTCGGCCTTGAGGTACCCTGCATATGCTCCAGACTCTGGATCGCCCTGATTGGAGCCATGAACAGCACCAAAGACGGCATCGCCGACTTTAAATCGCGTAGTATCAGATCCGACGGCTACCACGGTGCCTGAGAAGTCGCAGCCATTCCAGAGGCCGGGCGTGGGGAATCTCAAGGGCATCTTGAAGTCACATGGGTTCAAAGCGACGGCATGAGTGCGGACAAGGACATGGTGGCCTTCAATATTGGGGATTGGGGATCCTGGAGTGACCTTGAGGATGCCCCCGTCGTGTTGCCTGATGATTGTCTGAGTGGACGGGATTGTTGACGCCATATTGGGAGAATTAGTTGATCTAGCCGTTTCGTTCATTCTGTCGCAGTAACGAGAGACCGGAAGTCATGTTGTCAAGTACTGGGTCGGGATTGCCGCTGTCGACCCCATTGGATCAGCACCTGTTGGATCGGACCTCCGGCCCAATCATCTCACATCTGTAAGTGAGCATAGACCTCAGCTCCGATATGTCATCTCGCCAAATCGAGGCTATCCCTCTAAACGAACATTATTTTCCTTGAAAATTAGAATAACTGCCGGGTTCTTTGTATGAGCCATCTTATCGCTCCAATCTTGACCAATCTCCTTCATTCATCGCCATGATGCGTAGCTATACCTTCGCAGCTCTAGCCCTATCTGCCACAGGCTACGCCACCAACCTCAAAGTCCCTCGTGGTTGGACCCAAGACTGGAAGAATGAGCCCCTCGTCCAAGTATCCGATGACTGCATCGTGAGCCATGCAACTCGCTACGACATGGTCAAGGGGAATACGCCAGTTTTTTTCTCAACCAGCCCCCACGATGACTTTGAGCGGCCAGCCATTGAGCCCATGAATTCCACTGCTGGTGAGCAATGGGAATTTGACGGAATCTCCGATGATGGCCTTGAAGGCTTTGTATTTGGCTTCTACCGCGATCCCAACTACTCGTTCCTAGGCACCGGCAACCTTCGCCTCTCGGCTGAATGGTCATTTTCCGATGGCTCTCGATACGCTGTCGTCGAGTATGCCGAGGAATCCACCATCGAATCATGCCCTGGTAGAGGCACACGGGGAACCTGGAAGGGCGACAACTGGGTCTATACTTTTGAAATATCGTCGGATCTATCTCGCACGCGCATCACCATGGACAACCCTGAGGCCAAAGGCACCATCGCGTGGACATCTGCGTCGCCGCCAAGATACGCCGATGGCAGCGCCTTCCCAGATGAGACCGAAGGCGCGGATCTAGAGGCCGTGCCCCATTTCTACTGGGTTGAGCCTGTGCCCGTGTCCGACCTAATCCTCAACGCAGAGATTGAAGGTCGCAAGGTTTCCTGGACTGGTATGGGAGGTCACGAGCGTCTCTGGGGCGCCTTCAACTGGTACACTTGCCTCTCTAGCATGATCGCTGTGCGGGCGCGCCTTGGCCCGTTTGCTTTGTCTCTTGTCGAGTTTGGATCTAACCGTGTTGACGGCTTGATCGTGCCTTCAGTCATTTTAGCGGAAGACGGCAAGAAGATATTTAGCAGCCGCAGCTACGAGCCTTCAGAGACGGAGGACTTTATCAGGGTGCGCAAGGTCTACGACGCAGAGGGTGTGACTACCAGTAACTTGCTGGATAAGGTTACTGGCATCGAGCTCGAGCTGGTGTCGCCGAGTCGAGGTCTGTGGTGGGAGTTTTTTGTGACCCACAAGAACCTTGGGTTCGAGTACAACCTCGGCGAGGGTGTGGGCGGAACTGGCTACTCTGGTGTTGTTTCCGGTGGCTTGGCTGGCTCCAAGAGATATCAAGGCCCTGCCTTTACCGAGTTTCTCAAGTTTCCCCAGAAGTCAATGGTCTTGACGAAGAACTTTGTTACACAGTAAGAGATGAACGGATAACCTTCATGTAGCAGAATACTTAATTGAGCACTCCTGTTCGTCATTACTTCTTTAAGGGTCTGCTATATGGTACACAAGCTTCTCTCCAGAAACGGCCTTTCTTCTGAGTAGCTCCAAACCCTCAATTACATGCTCAAGGCTTGTTCCAGCCAGCTTCACAGGATGTGGCTTGATGTCCCCAGCATCCAACATGCGCTGGACACATCTGAACCAGTCCCGCCCAAAGGTGCGCAGATCCGGGTCGCCCTCGAGATTATATGGAGCCTTCCATCCAATCTTCTTGCCGAACAGTGCAGGCCCTAGGATCCAATCTGGTTTAACCGTCTTGCGTGTGTGAAGTGCTGGGTTGTAATGCTCCAGTGTCGTGTATCGTCCACCCGCCCGCCCCAGAGCGCCATAGCAGAAACTCATGCTTACAGCATCACAGTAACAGTCCAGCGCGTAGTACAGGGAATTCTTTGTATACGCCCTGATACTATCTACCGTATTAGAATCATGGTAGTCAAAAGCCTTTTCGGCCCCGCACCCCTCGACAAGATTAAAATTCTTGGGAGAACAGGTTGTGATAGGGATCAACCCCGATCTATTTCGGTTAGTGAACGAAAACCAGATGATGAATAGTGGCCAAATACCTTCGAATTAACTGGATTGCGATTGTTCCTGTTGCAGTGCTGCCTCCGTAGACAAGTACGTAGCCTGGCTTCGCAGCGGGCTTGTCGGGGTGGCCCGGGATGCTTAACGACTTGAACAAGGCATAACCCACAGTCGCAGTGCTGATGCCCAAAGTGGAGGCCTCTTCAAACGACATTCCATGAGGGATCTTGAGTGTGAAGTCTGCAGTTGCACCAACGTAGTCTGCAAAAGCGCCTACTCTTGGCAAGAGTGGATTCATGGACTGAACAGCAGCACAGACACGATCGCCAATAGCGAATTTGCCTTCTGGAACGCCAGAGCCGATGGCCACGACTATTCCTGCACAATCACCACCCGATATGGCGCCTTCGCTGGCCATTGGACCTGTCATCTTCATATCGCAAGGGTTGACGGCCACGGCAACCGTCTTGATCAGAAGCATATCTGGTTCCAGCTCGGGTGGTTGTACATGTTGTGAGACCACGAGATCTCCAATCGCATTGGCAACGACGGCAGCCATGCGTTCCGGCCATGGTGATTTCTCAGAAGACATGGCGCTTAGAATAGCCGTACATTCAGTGATGACAGACTGGCGTTGTACTGCTTGTCGGGCTTGTATAGCTTCATCCAAATCCGTCGGGCCTGGCTCGGGTTTATTCGGACACGCCACCGTGGATGCAACCTGGCTTGCATCTGGCCAATCGGTGTCAGCCCCGGCTCCGAAACGGAGCTTCGTCTCAGTCCAGGGTAACTCTCACGCCCACCGGGCAGTGCCCGGGAAGGAAGCATCATGGTCATGTTCTTATACTAAAACATGTCATATCGGCGAATAAAGACAGTTCAGTGGTAATAATCTACCAAAAATTATCTGAGGGATGGTAGAACATCTAAATTTCCTTGATCTCTTGGAACCTTTCGCGTTACACTTTGGTTCACCAAAACTCTGTTAGCATCATCACAACCATCCAAATTCTGCAACAACATGGGCGTCGTCTTACTTACCCTGGCCATTGCGGCAACGGCATGGCTCATCAGAGTAAAGTTGTTTTGGTCACCAAAGCTCAACATGCCGTATTTGAGATTTGATGGCGATGACTCTCCCGCGAGATATCTCTCAGAAACTACTAGTCTGATGGATAAGGGCTACTCCCAAGTACCTATACAAGATGTGGTTTGTCGCACTCGCTTCTGACGCAGCTAGTATCTCAAAAAAGGCATCCCGTTCTCTATGCGCAATCCCGCCGACCCGAAACGACCCCAAGTCATTTTGCCCATGAAGTATTTGGCAGAAGTCCGCAATGCACCGCAGAACCAGCTCAGCTTTCCACTTTTCTCAGCACAGGTAGAGAACCCGATACCATTCTGACCAAACATGATCGCTGAAACCTGTGTAGGCATTTCTTCTAGGCCCAATCCACGGCCCACAACAGACCGATGAAGCTGCCCACATGACTCGAGTCGACCTTAGCCGTGCCCTCAGTTAGTTGCCATATTGTCCTGATGTGACTTACCTGCTCATCAAAATTTGAACAGACGGCCTCCTTCCGTCCATGAATAATGAGTGCATTGAGGGAATGAAGAAGGCTATTCCTCCTTGTCAAGGTAATTACTTCCTAAATCGCGGCTTATGAAACTGGTGGTTGATCATGTTAAGATTGGACGCCAATCCCCCCATACCATTTTATTGTATACCTGGTAGCCCGCATATCCTCCCTCGTCCTCGTCGGTGCCGAACTCTGTGGACATGATGAATGGGTCGGTCAATCAGTTCAGACTACTATCAATGTCATGACTGCATCTCAGAGTGTGCGAGCCAAGTATCACCCTTGGACACGATGGCTCGCCCGATATTTTGATGAGCCCACCAAGGTGGTTATCAAGAATCGGAGGCGTGCTGTTGAACTTTTCGGCCCCATTCTCGACGCTCGGAAGGCTGCTATGGACTCACAGCCTCGAGGAGAAAAGTCCAAGTACAATGACGGCGTGCAGTGGCTCCTCGAAGAGTACCGCGGCCAAGGCAAGGTGTTGACAGCCGAAAAGCTGGCACAGGATGAGCTTTTCCTCACCATTGCGTCCACTCACAGCACCAGCGCCACCCTTCTCTCGACTCTCTTTGACCTAATGGACCATCCTGAGTCTCTGGAAGAGATTCGAGACGAGGTCTCGCGAATGGAGGGGGTCGACCGCCAGGCACTTAATGAACTACGCCTGCTTGACAGCTTCATGAAGGAGAGCCAACGTCTTCACTCGCTGAGTCTAGGTGTGTTCTAAGGTCCCGTCCGGGTATGCAGCCTCTAATTCCTCCCTATAGTGACCATGCAGCGGACTTCGGTATCTGGGTTCACGTTCCGTGATGGCCTCCATATTCCTGCCAACACCCAGCTCGCGTTCCCTAACCAGCATCTGAACTGGGATGATGATGTGCACGATGAGGCCAAGACATTCGACGCGAAACGGTGGGTGCGCAAGCGCGAGCAAATTGACGCCACCAAGTTTCACTTCGGATCCGTCTCGGAGGACTCGATCAACTTTGGCAACGGCTTCCATGCCTGCCCGGGCCGCTTCTTAGCACAGCAAATCCTCAAACTCATCCTTATCAATCTTTTACAGAAATATGAGTTCAAGTGGGAGGGGAAAGATGGTGCGCGTCCTCCTGTTTTTGCAAATGAATTTGCCCTGACGCCAAATCCAACCGTGCCTATCTTGATCAGAGAGAGGAAGCAGTGAGAGGTTCTGGCAGACTGTTAGCATGTAGATAGTGAACGGAATGCTTGATAATTCATTTGAAATATTCCAAGTGAGCTAGAAATGAATGTTTGAATAAAGGTTATTTCCCATTCACGACAAGTTCAAGTGCGAGAGTGTAAAGGGATGGTGCGATGCCTTGTTTACCAATCTTGTACGGACGATGGGACGCCGTGCGTGATCCTTTCCTAAGTAAACATAATGGCGATATTCAAAAGCACATCCTCATGATGAAATTCAGATCCTTTTGCAACTGGATCGGTCATGTTTCGGGTGCCTTGCAAGCCACGGAGAAAAGTCGGCAGAGTTGATATCATTTAGTTGTCTAACAGCAGGGACGCGACGGTATGAGTGCTGATGTAAAAACGAACAGATAAAATAAAATTTTAGAAATATACTAATACACCATAAAACTAGACCTTGTCTCAGAATGATGTCTCCTTTCTGGCCTGGGTCTTAAAGTTAACTCCTTCGTGACCAACCCTCACGCTTTGAGTAGCCTGGGGAATAAGACTTGGCCACCTGCTACACGGCTCAAGTACATGGCGAGCAGAGGATTCATCCCAGCCTCTGAAGCCGCGTCAATCCACTCATCCACAGAGAGCACTGTGAAAGACTCGCCAGTGCCCATCTCCATGAGGTCCTGTACCTCATCCATGCCGATCTCGATCTCCCCAGACTCATACCTGTACCGGGTTCCATCTAGCAACTTGCCCGTGCCACCGACTACGTCAGTAATGATTGTTCTAGCCACTGACTGTACGGAAATAAAGTCAAAGTGTCCTGACCAAGCCGTCGAATCAGGGATGGCCTTGATCTGGCGCGAGTACTTCATCATGTTGCTCATCAAGTCCGTTTCTGGGGCGTCATCGCCGGTGATGCTGCTCGGGCGATGGATAGATACTGGGAGACCAAGCCGTTTGCTGATATTGTCCAGATACACCTCGCTCACCCACTTCGCTGACGTGTAGCCATCATCATTCTCACCACCGGGAGGATACTGTTCGACAGAGACCTCACCAAGAGCGTCGAGACCAGATAAACGGGCCACACTGGCAGATGAGACGTAGTGGAAAGGCACTCGACGGGCAATACTGAGTCGCACAAGCTCCTTTGTAGAAGCGACGTTGACGAGCTTCAGACTCTGGTAGGTCTTCATAAAGGATACGTCTGCACCAGCGTGAATGATGGAATCGATCTCCGTAAAGACTTCCTCGGCATCTTGTTCGGAGAGGCCGAGCCGCTTTGCACCGAGGTCGCCTCGATAAACAATGACCTTTGGATGGCTGAAGATCTTGGAAAGTTGCTCGATTGGCTTGCGGACCGCCAGACAGTAGACTCGCGCGATCTTTCCATTGTTGATCAACTGACGTAAAATTTCCTTGCCCAGGAAACCAGTCGATCCAGTGAGGGCAATCACGCTGGGCGTAGCATATGGTTGTACCGCGTTGGTAGCTTTGGGTGCATTGATGAGGTCGGAGGGGATCTCAACCTCCTTCTCCCAGTCGACGTGAGAAGCCTGGATCCCTAGTTCCTGATCGCGGAGCAAAGATGCCATCTCGCTAAGAGTGATAGCCTGGAAGAGCTTGGCGAGCGGGATGTTCACTTGAAGCTGCTGACGGATCTGGGTCTGTAGAGATACCAACGACAGTGAGTTGCCGCCAACATGGAAGAAATCCGAATCTCTGTTCAAGTCGTGGTTGCGAACGACCTCCCGCGGAAGAACCTGCTGCCAGATATCAATGAGACTCTTCTCGAATCCGTTGAGGCTAGCTGTATTGCCCTCAGCACGAGGTTGGCTAGTTTCGGGAAGTTCGATACACTTGATTGCCGCTCGATCGATCTTGCCTGAGCTGGTCTTTGGAATGGAATCTAGGGCAGTAATAGTCGAAGGGCGCATGTACTGAGGTAGCGGTAGCATCTTGGGTAGCTGAGCTAGGAAAGCTGTAACCTCCTCGCCATTGTCAATGAGCTCGACAAAAGCAACGAGATACTTGTTATCCGAGCTTTCAACTTGTCGAGCAGATACCACAGCCTGGCTAATGCGGGGAGCTGCCGCTCTCACAATGGTGTTCTCGATATCCTCAAGGTCCATACGAATACCTCCAATCTTGATCTGGGTGCTTCCCTCAATTCTACCGTGGAGAATCAAGCGCCCATCAGCTGTGAGTTGGCCTCGGTCACCCGAAGCGTGAGCAGTGCCCCATTTTTGCTCCCTGGAGAATGGAGTCGCGTGTTTGTCGCCGAGAAATGCTGCAGAAGTAGCCTTTTCTTGATTGAGATAGCCCTGGGCGACGCCCGCACCGCCGATAATGACTTGACCAGGCACTCCCGCGGGTAGAGGATTCATCTTGTCGTCAACAATGTAGATGCTGTAATTGGGGATCGGAGTGATTCCGAAGGAGCGACTGTCTCTGCCGTTAAGCGGTACCTCGCTGTCCGCGCAACAGAAGGTGATTTCAGTTGGACCATAGGCGTTGAAGAGTCTCATACCGGGCTTCTCGAGGGATCGGAAAGCTCGGACGAGAGACTCAGTTATGGCCTCACCACCGCTAGTGGCCGCACGCCATTGGGAGCTTTGTAGTAGGGCTCGGCCGCCAGTCTGGATCCAAGCATGATACTCTGTAGGTGTAGCCAAAGTAAAGGTCACGCCCTGAGAGACTAGTATATCGCAAACGGCAGCCGGATCGCCACGGATAGAAGCAGGAGGGATGACAAGAGTGCCGCCGTATCCAAGACCGAGAATAATCTGAGCCATGGACATGTCGAATGCGTAAGAAGACTGCTGTAGAACAACCTCTTTGCCCTCTTTGATCCCCCATCGGGGCACCGTGAACTCGAGAAAGTTCCTGTGTCCGGCATGTGTCAGGAGAACTCCCTTCGGGACACCCGTAGTTCCACTAGTGTATGCAATGACAGCAATATCAGAGGGCTTGGCCCTGCTGGGAACGAACTCGGCGTCCTGAGACATTGATATAGTTGATACATCCACGATAGTAGAGTTTGTGTTGCTGAAAACTTGAGCCTCGGTGTTGGTAACGGAGTCAACCAAAAGAACCAGCGGACAGCAGTCTTTGACCATCAAAAGAAGGCGGTCTAGTCCTACTCGAGAGTCAAGAGGAACGTAGGCAGCTCCTGTACGTAGAATGGCGAGAACAGAGCAGACCCAGTCGGGCCCTGGACTCTGGAAAACACCGACGCATGCTCCATGGCCGACCCCATGACCGAGCAGTTCCGTAGCGAGATGGCTCACGCGGATTTCCATCTCCTTGTAAGTGAGGCTATTCTCAGAGCCATCGGTGAGAGCAACTTTGTCGCTGTACACTTCCGACATGTTATCAATGCGGTCAACGATAGTAGACGGCCATTGGCTGATTAACTCGTCACCTAGTGTCGATGATCATTAGTCTGGCTTCTTTGTTGAATGGAATTAGACGTACCGCGACCGAAATCAAGAGCACTGTTCACTTCCCCCTTGAGATGAAGAGCAGGCCAAACAATACGCGTCGCGGGGTTTCTCGAAAACTCCTGGAGCAGGCTTATGTAACTATTCATGAGGACTTGTGCATCATCCTTGGAGTAGAGATCTTTGTTGACAGCAAATACAAGGAGGTTGTTGCCGCTGCTGACATCGACCACGTCGACACTGACATCGTAGGCATTCTGGCCACCGGCAATCAGCTCGCCATCGGAGTCGCAACCACAAAATGTGCGAGCCTCGACAATGTTTTGGCGGTAATTGAGGAACGATTGAAAGAGTGGGCTATGTGAAGCTGATCGTGGCACCTGGAGCTCGCTCAGAAGGAGGTCGAAGGGAACACGAGAGTTCGCAAAAGCACCGTCGCTAACGCTTCTGACATCCTTCAAGGTGTCGGCAAAGGTCTGCTGCGAGTCCTGGCGGAAGCGTAGTGGAAGGAGGTTCAAGAACAGACCGAGGCTCTGCAGGACATCGGCATCCTTTCGGTTGCCATCCGCAACGCCAATGCACATGTCTTCGACGCAGTTGGTGTATCGGAAGAGGAGAATACGGAAGACGGCCAGGTAGAAGTGAAACGGGGTCACCTTGAAGTTGCGACAACATTGCTCGATCTGGGTTTTGAGAGCCTGGTCCATGCGGAACTCGACGCTGTGCGAGCCAAAGCTAGATGATTCAGGCCTCCACGACCGCCGAGACAGTGAAAGAAGAGGCAGAGGAGCAGGCACATCCGGGAACTGATTGCGCCAGAAGTTGAACTGCTCATTCCATGCCCCTTGTTGATACTCACGGATCTGACGAAGAGAGAAATCAGGGTACTGAAGCATATCAGCACCGCTAAGATCCAAAGATCCATTGTAGGCTTTTTCGAGATCAGAAAAGAAGATCGGGAAGCCGATGCCATCGACGGCGATGTGGTGGTAGCCCAGGATGATACAGTGTCGGTCCCCGGATAGCGACAGGAGCTGAAGGCGGAGAGAATCGCCCTTTGAAAGGTCAAAAGTGTAGTTTTGCATTTCCAGAATGGCGTTTTGGATCTCAGTCTCGTCCCGAATCATGGCATGATGAAGCTGCAATGTCGACTCAAGTAAGATTCCCTGCATATGCTGTTTGGTCTTTTCATCCGTGTAGAAAACGGTACGTAGAGCTTCATGTCGTTGTCCCACGTTACGCAAAGCCTCGTTGAACTTGCCAATGTCGAGTTTGCCCTTGAGGTGGACGACTGATGTGACGTTGAAAGCTGCCTTGTTTTCCACAAAGAAGTTCAAGAACCAAAATCGAGACTGGGCAAAGGACATGGGGACTACTCGCTCAAATCCTTCCCTGTGTTGAATGTGAGATCCGAGCTGCTTATTTTCCTCCGTCGAGAGAGATAATGGAAGCGGAGTAGTAGCAGTCGTGACCGGCTGCTGAGATTCCAGCTCAGATGTGGGAGTCGATTGTCTTTCACTGGAAGAGGAAGAATGATCCACAGTGGAAACAGTGACTTGGTCGTTAGTAAAAGCAGACGCCAGATTCTGAGGCACTGGTTTGGGTGTTGGTGCAATAATAAGAGGTGCGTCTTTAGTAGGCCCGGCACTCTTGGGCGTCGTCTTGCCAACCACGTCAGGGATCATCTCAGGCGCCAGCATCTCCCGTGCCGCATCCAAGATGTCACGGACTGATAGGGCATTGAGGATCTTCAAGACTGGCATGTCCAACCCTAGTTCCTTGCGGAACCAGGATTGTAGATCGACAGCAACAAGTGAGTCTACGCCTAGCTCATCAGGTCTTACATCGAGCATGGGCTTGTCTGCATCAGCCTGGAGGGCAACCTGGAGCTTGGTAAGGAAGCCAGCTGTGGTAAGGTCAGCGAGCTAGTTCTTCTATCAGAACGTCTTCTGTAACAAACTTACCCGTTAGTATCTCAGTCACCTCCTCTTCACTAGTGGCTTCTAGGAGCCGAGGCTTGATAGCAGCACCAGACTTGCTCTTGATCTGGCCAGTAGCCAGGCCACCGGTTTTGCGGACCAGATGCTGGAACATGGGGTTGGAAGCCCAGTCACGATGTTCATCGTCATCCAGCCGAAGACCAGTGGCCATCTCATAGCTGTCAGAGAAGTCAGTGCGGCCAGCAAGAACGCCCTCGGCAAAGATCTCGTGAAAGTCTTGCTCAGACATCCAAGAGTGGCCGACCTTGTGAAGGAAGGACTGTTGTCCAAGAGTCAACTCTCTGGAGACGTAGCCGTTGCCCATGATGGCGCCAATGTTGATAACGGAACCAGCAAGTCCACGATGGCGCCTTTGAGCGGCCAAGCTGGCCATGAAGGCGTTGGCGGCCGAGTAGGCGCTTTGGCCTGGGTTACCAGTGACGTAGGCCATGGACGAGAAGAAGACAAAAAAGTCCAAGTTCGCTTCATTGAATAGTTCATCAAGATAGATGCTGCCAAGAACCTTGGGCTTCACCACCTTGTTTAAGCGCTCCATGTCAAGGTCAGGGAAGAGGGTATCGTGGAGAACCATGGCACCCTGAGCAACACCGCCGATGGCAGGCATAGTGTCGTTGATCTGTCTGTAAACCCCACGGACTGATTCTCGGTCCGTCACATCGCTAGCAAAAACCCGTACAGCGCAACCCTGGGCAGACATAGCGTGGAGCCAGCTATCCTGGATCTGAGGGTTGCGACTAGAAAGGGCGATGTGTCTTGCGCCACGCTCAGCCATCCATTGACAAAGCGACAAGCCTAGGCCACCGGTCAAACCAACGAGCCAAAAGGTCTTGTTGGAGGCGAAGCTGACTTCTTTGCTGGCAGGCTGAACCTGTAGACGGACCGAGGGTTGGCCTTGCCAAGAGACTATAGCTTGATTCGGAAGTGATGGAGAAAGGTTTTGAACTATGTCGTCAAGCTGCATGGTTGGGACAAATTCAGCTTCCGTCAAGGATGAATTCTCCATGCATTTAAGCCATGCCATCTGGAAATGGTCAGACACCTGCCGAGCGCCAAGTGGGCTGAGGTCAAGTTGGGCGTAATCGCCGACTAAATCGCCATGATCAAACTTGCGGCAGTTCGAAGGCAGACAGGTTTGTAGAAGCTGCGAGATGTCCCCATGATTGTCCATATTGACAAAGATAGACGGGCTCCTCGGAAACAGCTTGTGAAGTGATGCTTTGGTTGCGTTTGGATGCACATACGCCCAGGGTCTGGTGCAGTTCTTGGCAGTAGTGGTGGGGAGAACCAGATGGATGCCTCGCTCGGCTGCAAGCTGAATCAGGACTTTACCTAGAGCAAGACCTGGGTTAAAAACGGCAATGACCTTGCCCTGAGTCACATGCTCGAGAATACTCTGTCCCAGAAGATGCACATAGAGGGACGTGAGAGTCTCGAGAGCCTGTTCGTCGGAATCGGGCGCAGCTATGGTCCAGCTACTTGGTGAGTAGACATGCGAGTTAAGAGATGTGGACAGTACAATAGATCGAGAACCACTTCGAGGGTCTTCGCCAACAGAGATGAAGGCTTTGCCCGTTCCCGCGACTCTGACCGCGTTGAGTAGTGAATAAACAAGTTTGAAGCCTCCGACACGGGAGTTACTGTCCTCTGTCTTTTCCTTGACCATACGCTTGGAGTCTTCCGACGTGATAGACAGTGAAACATTGTTTGTGTCCACACTGCGTGTGATGAGCCTCCGAGAAGAATTGTACCGATTATTCCGGGCTGGGCTCAAACGGAAGCGAGGAATCATGACTTGCTGGTTCTCGATGTAAACCTCGGGCTCGTTGTACCAGAGAATATCCTTGGTTTGGTTTCTATCATCCCAGACGCTGTATGAATCAAGCTGGAGTAGCCTTTTTGCGATGGTTTTGGGGTTGATTTCGGCAGGCGTAGCAAAGTTCACGACCTGAGAGCGGACATGGGTCAACTCTAGAGTGACACTTCTTTGCAAGCCGATAAACATGTTCTTGTAGGGACTGTGACACTGTGCCCCAGAGGTGACCCAGAGTATGTTCTTGCTCTGGCCAAAGATGTTCTGGAGGGCTTCGAGATGCGTCGAAGAAATGCTCTCAAAGGTAGACTCCTCGAATAGATCAGCCACGCATACCACGGTGCCGGAGAAAGGCAACTCAATAGCAGCTGCTTCGCTCAGAGATTTAACCCGGCGGATCTCTTTGTAGTGATGAGTAACGCTCTTCTCCAGCTCATCAGAGATGCTGTGCTCTCCTCCCCCGATGATGGTTAGGCTGTCCACGCCCAAGGATTCATGGCTTGAGAGAAGAGGATCACGGAGAAATTCAACCTTGTCATCGATGGCCTGGCAAGTAATCACAGCTAGGGGGAGAGGAAAAGTGCTGTTGTGTGGAGTATGAGACTCGATGCTCGAAAATCCAGTCTTGCGCATCAGGTCGTCCCAGACATCGGCTCCAACGCAGGGAGATAGCTTACGGCCATCGTCATAGCCTAGCCACCAACCTGGAAGGCCTCCGAAGATGAAGCCGAACCGCATAGGGTCATTGTCAGTAAGTTCAACCATAAGAAGACGACCGCCAGGCTTCAGCAGCTTCCGGGCGTTCTTCATCGTCTCTTCTAGGTTTCGAGTAGCGTGGAGCACCAACGAGGCGACAACAAGGTCATAGGAACCCTCGACGTAGCCCTGGTCAGCGGGGTTTTTCTCGATATCACAAACCTTGAAGATCATGCGGGAGCGATGATCGGCGAACTTCTCCTCGGCCTTCTCGAAGAACCCACTCGAGATGTCAGTATAGGTGTATGAAGAAAAGGCACCACCGAGACGCTGGAGGATCATGTCCGTGGCACCACCAGTTCCAGAGCCTATTCAATTCAGTTAATTATTCCATGATTTCATGGGGTTTGAACTAACCAATCTCGAGAATATTCATATGAGGGAAACGATGGCTTAACTGGCTAACGATACGGGCCATGTCCTCAAGATACGTGTTCATGCCCAAAGCGTAGGCGTAAAAGTCGTTGAGCATGTTTTCATGCATCATTGCCTCCAGGATGTTCATATCGCCCCTGATGGCAGTTGGCATGTTCTCGCCGACAGCTTTCATAATCCGCAAGTCAATACTTTCTGGGTAGCTTCAACGTCTGGGGTTAGCATGGATTGTGTACTGTACGTCGTAAACCTACCTATCAATTATCTTGAGAATTTCCTCCTTTTTGTCGTTGATCCACTCCTTCTTAGCGTAAGGATGTGTACCACTGGCAACGTACTCCAAGCAGTGGTCGACGTAGTCAAATAGGCGATCATGGTGCCACTCGAAACCATCTCGTTGGCCTTTAGGGAACGCGCCATCTATCTGGCGAAGGTAAAAGTACGCAACCCTCTCCATGAGGAAAGAAAGGTCAAGATCATCAGCATATTCAACACCTTCCCAAGTGACTTTGGTCCCAGTAGGAATTTCAGGGCCCCAGGTTAACTCTGAGAAAATATTGGCATCATTCTCAGAAGTTGACGGGTCTAACGGCGTCGCATGGAGACCCTGCAGTTGTATAATGGTGTGGCTACCATCCACTGAGTGAATCTCGACGTCTCCGGATAGGTCAGCGCCTCCTGTGTTGGCCATGGATGAGTAGAAGGGTAGTTGAGCACCGGCCTGGAGAGTCGACTCCCAGCAGGGGGTTAGGTTGATGCGCAGTTGATCGATCTTGGTTGGCAGATAGAGAGTACGCAGGCGACCATCGCCAGGATAGCTGAAGGCGAGCATGATGGACTGGATGGCGCAGTCCAGGGTCCCGGGGTGGATGATGAGTGAAGAGGCATCCCTGCTCTCAGCCTTGGGGATCCCAAGGGTACCAAAAGCCTCACCAAGCCTTCGACTGGTATTTGACAGAGCACGGAAAGGGCCTGTGTAGCCGAATCCCAGCTTGTCGGTAGCCATGTAGAACCGCTCCCACTCAAGATCTTGGTACAAGCCCTCTCGGATGTGAGGGGCAGGAAGAGTGTCTTTGGAGGCAGCACCGCGGATGACACGGAGCTTACCAGAAGCATTCTTTACCATGGTGCCGGTATCTTTTCCGCTATCAGAATAGTAGGAAAACACGATCTCGTCGATATCTGGGCTTTCTTTGATGACCTTGAGAGATAGAACGGTGTCGATACCACCATTCTCTTGGAGGATAAGAGCCTGCCCGATGATGAAATCGACAAAGTCAAGCAGCTGGATTGACTGGGCAGGATATATCTTTACAGCGGCTTCTACAGCTGCCGAGACGTAGCCAGCAGCCGGAAAGACAATCTGGCCCTGGATCTGATGGTGCACAAGCCAGGGTATCTCACGGAGCGAAAGATGATTTTTGAACCGCACCTCATTGGCTATACCATCTGGGCTCACAGTGCCAAGAAGCTCGTGAGGGGACTCCGTTTTGCCGCGAAACGCCTTGGAGGACCTTGACTCATGCCAGTAGATGCGGTCGTGGTCCCAGGAGTATGAGGGAAGATTCTTCAATAGCGTGGGCGGGATCTCACTGCCGTAGACAGCTTCATCGTAGGCGGTGAAGTCCACTACAGATGGGCCGAGTGATTGCCATAGGGATCCAAAACAGTCTGATACCGCCTCAATTGCATTCGCCCCGCGTGCTAGAGTTCCGGTATAAGGCAAGTCCTGTCCGGAGATGGCCTTGATAGTTGCCGTAGCAGGCCCTTTGAGAGCAGGATGAGGGCCAATCTCAATGCCCATGTCCAAAGGTCCTGCTGCGCCGACTGCATACTCGACGGCCTGTGAGAAAAGAACAGCTTGGCACATATTGTCGCCCCAGTATTTGCTTTGTAGCTCGCTCAGATTCATGCTCTCAATGTCATCGCCAACAACACTGGAGATCCAAACGGGCAGGTTGTCCTTGTGAGAACGAGTCTGGACCTCGATGTTGCACGTTTTGAGGGCCGCAACATAAGGCTCATAACAAGGTTTCATGTGGTGCGAATGATAGGCCTTGTCAACTTTGAGCAGACGCGCGAATTTTCCCTCATCCTCCAGAATATCCTTCGCCTCGTCAATGGCATCGACATCACCGGATAGGGTCAAGCTGTTGGGTGAGTTCCTAGCAGCAATGCAAATGCGACCCTCAAGAGACGGCAAAGCGCACAGCTCTTCGGCGTCCTCGTGAGATGTTCCGACAGCCATCATGGCGCCCTGAGAGCCGGCAAGCTTGAGGAAGAAACCGCGGTAATAGGCAATCCGAATGGCGTCCTGAGCTGAGAGATAGCCAGCCGCATGCGCAGCAGCAATTTCTCCAGAGGAATGGCCGACAACTGCCACCAGATCAACTTTGGCAGCCTTGAGAAGAGCAACAAGAGCAATCTGCACAGCGGTGCATAGAGGCTGCGAGAGGGCCGCTTGGCCGATGCGGGAGGACTCCTTATCTTTGAGCAACTCCTCCCTGATCGTCCACTCAGGGACGTGTTCAGAAGGAAGGGTGTTGAGAGAGTGCTGCAGTTTATCGATACACTCAGAGAATAGAGGCGAGCTTCGAATCAAGTCTGCGCCCATTGTCGCCCACTGAGCACCTTGGCCAGTAAAGATACCAAGAAGTCGGGGCTTAGCCTTAGGAGATGAAGAGCTGGAGATGGCCTTGACACCTGCAGATGACTGGCTGGACTGCTCGAGTTTCTTCCCCAAGTCTTCAATTGTCAAAGCTGAAATGGAAATCCTAGATGTCAGGGTAGATCGTCGCGTGTTGAGGGTCCAGGACAGATCCCTAAGATTGATGGTGGGGTTTTCTTTGACGAAGGCTGCGTAAGCGCCGAGCAGGTTGATAAGAGACTTCTCAGAGCCCGCAGAGAAGTTGAAAGGCGCCATAAATGGAGTATTGAAGTTCTCAGGGTTTCTGATGAGTGTTTGTGAAACATCTGGAACGTAGTTCTCCAAGATAGCGTGTGCATTAGCGCCTCCAAAGCCGAAGCTGTTGACACTAGCACGACGCACACTGTCAGACTGAGTCTGCGGCCACGGTTGAGCCTCTTTCACAATTTGAAGGTCATTGTAGAAAGGCTTAACTCGAGGACTTAACTCGTTTAGAAGAAGATTGGGAGGGATTGTGCTGTTCTGGAGTGCCAGTGAGGCCTTCAAGATACCGGCAATGCCGGCAGTACCTTCGGTGTGGCCAATGACTGTCTTGATCGAACCCACATACAGAGGAGTATCTGTCTGGCTTCTCTTGAATCCGGCCCCAGATCCGAAGAATGCAGTGCTGATAGCCTCAGCCTCGACCGGGTCACCAGCAGGTGTACCGGTCCCATGGGCCTCAAAATACTGAGGGCGATCTGACGCCTGAGAGAGATCCAGTCCTGCCTTCTGATAAGTGGCATTGATGAGCTCTTGTTGAGCGATAGGGTTGGGCATGGTGATACCCTTGGTGCGTCCATCTTGATTGACGCCTGTCTCTCGGATGATGCATTCAATGGTGTCCCGGTCAGCTAATGCTTGACTCAGCGTCTTCAGTACTAAGACACCAACACCGTCGCCGCGGGCGTATCCATCGGCGTCTTTATCCCACATTCTACTTCGGCTATTAGGACTAAGCATTTTGAGCTTGCTTGCAGCGACGTAGTACTCAGGCCCCAAGAGAAGATTGGACCCGGCGACAATAGCACTGCCAGACTCGCCGCTCCGCAGACTCTGAACTGCCTGGTGGACAGCGTAGAGACTTGAGGAACAAGCTGTGTCGATGGTCATGGATGGGCCGTGGAGGTCGAAGAAATAGGATATCCTATTAGAAATGATACTTCGCGCTGTGCCTGATGCAAAGTAGGTGGGGAAATTGTCAATGTCCCGTCCAAGGAGATCCGCATAATCACCCGTCATCAGGCCGACGTAGACACCAGTTTTAGAACCCTGGATGCTTTCCAGTGGGATGCCTGCGGCTTCTAGTGCCTCATATGTAGTCTCCATAAGAACACGTTGTTGGGGATCGATAGAGTGAGCTTCAACGGGCTTGACACCGAAGAATTGAGCATCAAAGTGACGATGGTCTTGGTTGAGGAGGTAAGATTGGCGAACATTTGTAGTGCCATGATGAAGGGCATCTTCGTGATAGAAGCCATCAGTGCTGAATCGGCTTGATGGAATATCGCTGATGACATCTCGAGGTTCCCGAACCAGGTCCCATAACTTGGATGGGGTCAAGGCATCTCCGGGAAACCGACAAGCACTGCCAATGATGGCGATAGGCTCGTTGGGGTACTCCAACTGACGAGCCATGGTGATCCCCGGGTGATAGAAAGATACTGTAAACACGAAGCCCGAAGTTTTCTATGTGACTGGAGATAACAGGCAGGTATATGTACGGCTTTTGAGATGTGACAAGTATAGACAAGAAATTCTAGAAGGCTGTCTTGCTAAGAAGTGATAAAAAGGGCTGGAAGAAAAGAGATTGCCTATTTGTGGAAGTGACAAAACATGACACATATAAAGCAGAGAATTGAGCAGCGCATTACTTTCACTCCCTTGCTGGACGTATAGTCACGGTAGGCTGGGCTATATCTTACCATGTTTACAAAACATTCCGCCTTATTCAGTGCATGCGGATCAATCCCGGACATAGGTCTCACAGGTTCGGAGTGATCCTTGCACCAATCGGCGACGAGCTTTTTACCCCCAGCTCCGGTCCGGGGCCGACGACACAGCCACAATTCTCCATCGGCTTCGGTGGAAATGCCGTTTTAAACAGGTAACAAGAATGAAGAAAGGGAAGGAAAAGGGATTACCTGGACACTAAAGAAGCTCCCTGGGCGTCTTCCGCATCTTCCACCATCGCCTCGCATCACCACCCTCATCCACTCCCTATAGACTATCTATTCAAGTCATGCATCAATTCTACAAAGGCGAGTTCTTCAACTTTGAAGTCGTCCGGATCCTCGGCACAACTCGCTCTGGCGGCGCTGATGTGGCCGAGGTGCTCGACGCTGTGGGCAGCATCAAAGAGAATGACCCCGTTTCGTGGCACAAGGCATGGGCCGAGCAGGCCGACAAGGCAGAACAACTCGCCGACGAGGCTCTGAGCAACGGGCACCGCAATGCCGCACGCATGGCCTACCTCCGCGCTTCCAACTATGCCCGGGCAAGCGCTTACATGATGTGCTCAGCCGTCTCCACCAAATCAGACCCTCGCACCGTTCCCTTACTACGCAAGTGTGTGGAGCTGTTCCACAAGGCGATCCCTCTCTCCGAGAACCCCATCCACATACTGGAGATCCCCTACGAGAATGGAGTAAGTCTCCCGGCTTATCTCTACCTCCCACAGGCATCCCGCCGGGTTGCAGGCAAGATTCCCCTGGTTGTCAACCCCGTCGGCGCGGATGGCATGCAAGAAGAGGTCTATCACATGTATCCTTCCGAAGGCCCTGAGCTTGGGTATGCTCTCTTGACCTATGAGGGTCCAGGCCAGGGTTTGACTCTCCACGAGCACAACGTCCCAATGCGACCTGACTGGGAGATCGTTGATAAGATCGTGCTCGACTATGTCCAAGACTACGCAAAAAGAACACAAATTGACCTCGACTTTGGCCGCATTGCCATTGCCGGAACCTCATTGAGTGGCTACTTTGCGCTCCGCTCCGCAATTGACCCGCGATACAAGGCTTGCGTGGCCGTGGACCCTCTATTTGACTTCTGGGATTTTGCAACAAAGCAGGTGTCTGCGACATTTCTCAATACCTGGTTGAAGGGCTGGATTTCTGACGGATTTGTCGACAACTTCATCTGGTTCGGAAACAAATTCGACTTCCAGATGCGCTGGAACATTGCCATGTCGGCGCGCTTCTTCGGAGTCTCGACCCCAACCCAGATCCTTCGGACCATGAGACTATATACGCTGCGCCAGCAGAAGGGCACATATCTCGATAAGGTAACATGTCCCGTATTTGTCACGGGCGCCGCAAAGTCTTTGTGGCTTGAGGTCGATGATCATACTTCCATGGTCTTCAAAGCCCTCACGAACCAAAAAGAGGCGGACAAGGAGCTCTGGGTGGCTACTAAGCCAGGCGAAGGTGGCCTTCAAGCCAAAATGGGTGCCATGGCTCTATGTAATCAGAAAGTGTTCCAATGGCTGGATAAGCGCTTTGATATCAACCGAGAGGCGCTCTAGGTACACTCTGGTCATCATGTATAGGGATATTTGGATTAGGCTAGTGTTTTGTGGCATATCCAGTCCAGAAATTGAGGTCAGCCCTTAAAATATGTTACCCACCTCACCAACACCCTCCGAAGAGGCAACACACCCCTCAGCCTCTTCCATGCCAAGAATTGATGTTGGCGTGAGCCTACCAAAATTGACCACATGGGCAGCCTCGGCATATCATAAATCACCCTCGCCACCGTCGACCGAGGTAGACACATGTTTGTATTTCCTCCATGCATCTAGAATCCATATGCGGTCCTGCCACAGCTATTCCCGCGGCGTCTAGAGTATCGATTGCTCTGCCTTGTCAACAATTCCCTTTAGCGTGCCTAAGCGACGAGCACCCAAGCCCGACTCAAACGTCACCCAGCATCACATTCACTACAGAAGATGTACTTGTGCAGTTCATAGATTCCACCTTTCCGTAGCAGAAGGCAAACAATATCCTTCATCAGAAACATACCGGAGATTACAAGAAACCTAACAGAAGCATTAGGTAAGCTTTGATCATATGTATGAGCGGGTTGGGCGGGAGTTAGCGTCGTAATCCCTGAGCAATCAACTGCCGTCCCCTGTCAGACGAATGATTTCTCGGTTATTACCTACCTAAACTAGCTTCTTGTTGTCAGATCTCCACATGACAGAGCATATACGAGATGACTACCGAACTTACCTCAAATATCCGACCTGAAGCCATATCATAGTTGCGGCCAACACATAGTGAGAGGATTAGATCTCATCTCAATGTTCAACACTTTGCTTTCGCTACTCTCTATGTTCCTTAAATTTCTGAGGATAGCCGTGTGGGTGTTGATGAGTGACGCGAGACTATACGTTCGGTAGTTAATCTCACCTAAGCATGGCCTTTCTGGATCACACTGGCTAGGTCAACGCCCCTGAAAGATATTTAATGGCTATCCTTCTCAGCACGTGACAGATAGCGGAGGGAAGAGCGGAGTTCCGCTTTGGTGACTCACATTAATCCTACACTGAAGCTACAAACTGTCTTAACCAGTCCACTTTCATAACACGATCAATAATCGTGTATACTCAATGAGGAATCTGACCAAATGACCAGGTATGAGTTGAGGATACCTGCCTAATCTACTTGAGGCGCGGAACAAATGTCCAACAAGAGATTTTAAGCCAGTCAGAGATTATTTCTCGTATCTATCAAGTCCGGGCTTACTATCTATGATACAACTTACAGCCCGACTGGGAACGCGGTTCAAGATAAGACTCCGTCCATCAACTATGGGGAGTCCGATGCCGATCGATGTGAACTGCTAGTCAATGATCGGCTTGCTTGATCGGCAAGTGGGCTGTAATACTACTCCGATTCGCTGACAGAGTCCCTGCATGAACCTTGCACGATTTGTCGCAAGGTGAAAAGCTCCGAGACTCTTATTCTATCGTTTCTGCTTCTAGAAATAAACAACACATATGCAAAATCTATCCTGAAACAGAATTGGTAAGAATTTAGCTTAGTGAAGGTGGTGTCGCATAAGCGGCTCTTTGGGGCTGTGAGGCGGTTTCTGGGAAGATAACTGCCGATCCTCTGCAAGTCAGTCATCAATGTCGTTAGCTCGTAAGAGTAGCACTGCCGGTAAGCGGCCTCGACATGGCATACGGCCGTGACCCGGCGCTGACTTACATCGTCAGCCGCCTGTCTCAAGCACGTATCTCACCTCATATCACGGCCAGAACAGGCTCCGTCGATGGCGGCCGCCTCACCCGGCATATCACCCAGCCTCATCTCACAGTCTCTCGCTTGCAAGGAATTCTGCAGCAAGTCGGTGAGAGCTCCGGTTATTGGGGTACATACAGCACCTCCAGAACCCAGACTGATAGAACGCCTCTCCTCTATTGTCGGAGCTTCGGGTCGTCACCCCGACTCAACTCAGCTCTTTCAATAGAGAGAAAGAAAAGTGGACTTTGCAATCATGAATGGGCGACAGTCATCGAGGCGCTTTGCGTGTGACCGCTGCCGCGCTTACAAGCTTCGCTGTGAGAGACATCATGGATCAGGAGCCGCGATTGGCTGCGAACGCTGTGTCAAAGCGGGTTTGGTATGTAAGACGACACCGCAGACAAACAAGCTGGCAGCAAGCGCTCCGACGTCGAGTGCCTCGTCGCAACATGGCTTTCTCGCGGAAGCGGAGCGCTGGAATGGGAGTAGCAGCAGTGATGGCGCTGGCCAAATTCGCATATCGCTACAACCATCACCTCCACATGCTCGCCCAGCCTCTGCAGACTGCCAGCAATCGATCATATCGCTGCCCACGGGTCAGAACCAAGTTGATACTATATCAAACAATCAAGGATCTGTCAATCCTGTACACCTGACGAGGCCAACCACGTCACCTCGACAACAAGGAAATTCTCCATCAGGCGATCAACAAGAACATGCCGGCGAAATTGAAAACTCCGACTTTCGTGGAGAAGATATCATGGCTCTGGAGGATACTGGCCAGGTATGAACTCACCAGTCAATTCGAGATCCTTGTGTGGGTGACTGATCAGCGTCACTAAATCAGGCCAATCCAATGGACTTCATTATGGCCGATTTCGGCAGCAATGACAGCTCTAGCGCAGCCTTTCCTGGTCTCGATCACCAAGATGAGGTTGCCCTAGTTAGTTCCACAAGAACGGCTTCGACAGATGCCTTCAATATGCCATCGCAAAGCCACGACTCAGAAGACTTCCAGAGCTATTTGAAGCAAGCAATGGATTTCTGTGCCACGCTCATCGAAGAATATCACTCGTTCAGATCTGTCTACTACAGCCCTACAGATGAGACGGTACCAGAGTCAATAGAACGGCCAATTCAACGCGCGTTAGATCACACCTCACGGCTGTTAGAGATCCTCGAAGGTCTGACAGCCCCCGATATACCGCCACATCAACGACGCATGAGCCGTCAGAGCCCGTATGCCACTAGCTCCCCACGTTCATCTTCCGCTTTCACCCATGAGCTTTCCTCAGTTGCTATTCCGACATCAATATCACAACAGAGCCACGGGGCCCTGACCCATGGATCCATCCTCGCGAATCATGTGGCATGCGACAATACATCTTCCCTAAATTCGAACCCTTCCAACATGTCATCCAGCCAAGAAGGCTACGATATTCTGCTTACTACTACGCTCGTCACATCATACGCCTATCTGATACGCACCTGGCGCTCCGTATTTTCACTCTTACACCGTCTCCTGCTAACCAGCGGGGCTGGACCGACGCTGAGCCTCTTAAAACTGCCCAGTTTACAGTTTGGCGGCTTCCAGCTCGTGAACAACCCAAGCATCCAGATACAGGTCTTGTTTGAGCTAAGAAATGATCTCTTTCAGAGGATCGAGGGCATAATGGGCATTGGTAATTCAACTACTCATGTTCGGTACAGTGATGGCAAGGAAAACAAAAGACAGGTCCTCGGTATGGATCCTTGTGCCGTCTTGATTCGGGAGACGCTGCTCCACCAGGAGCGAGTACGGGCTACCAACGAGGATGGTATGGGAGATCTATCACTGAAGGATATCACAACCAAGGTGAAGCAACTGCTTGATACACAGAGTTAGAGTCTATGGATATTTATACTCTACATGTTGTCAGACAGGTGATTTTAAAATTCTAGGCTTTAGGGCTACGAAACTAAGTCACATCCTCACGTACACATACTTATTCAGCCCTAGTATCTGCGTAGTATGTATGGCATGACAGCTAATCCAATAATAATACCATCTACTAGATTTCAATTGTCAGATATCCTCGGAACAGGCTCAAAAGTCAGACGACACCGGCATAGTTACCAGGCACTTCAAAATAATCCGCGTGTGAGCATCTTGGCTACCAGTCATAACATAAGTATGGTAGACAGCACCCTTCAGGGTTTTTTAACAATATAAATCGTCGCTCCATGATCTTGTATCCGTGGCTTTCTATCTCCCGCTCCTCAAATGTCAACCGAAGTAGCATGTTCGCGCAATATGGTCAAAATCTCATCCCATGTCTCTCGGTATAGCTCAACACCTCGTGCACTGTCTTCTAGATTACTGGCTCTATATTTAGGTCAGCTCCTTTGCATCTGCTCATTTACCCCTGAACCTTACTTACCCCAGAAGTTTATCGTCGTGCCACAGCTTTCCAGTGCTTTCAGGACCAAGCGAAGTCGCGCTGACGAGCGATCGACTTCCCTGTTCAGCGGTTCGTGCGACAAAGTATTGAATGGGGCTCATCATGATTTTGGATATGAGGGAAAAGTTGCGCCCAAGATCCGTCTTGCAAAATCCTGGGCACGCTGCGTTTATGACAACCAGGTTATCGTTGTACCGACTTGCCACACCTTTGAGGGCAAGCATGGTAGCGAGTTTGACCATCAGATAGTGTCTCTGGTCGGACCACCCGGCCTCGCTGTTCAGTTGGCCAATCAACGTCTGACCTGGTTCAAACCACGACTCATCAACGTCCTGATAACCCTTGCTCGTGGTGAAGGTGAGATGAGACGGAGCACCATTGGTGGCGGCCGTCTGTCGAAGCTTTGGGAGGATGAGTAGAGCCATCAATGTCGTGGAAAGCACATTGACCTGCAGGGCGATCTCATATCCTCCGGGTCCCTTCGTGAAACTAGGCATGGCAAGGCCCGCATTGAGAAGTGCGACATCAAGCTTCGGTGCTTGAGCATTCAGCTTTGCGACAAAGCTCTTGACTGCATAAAATGTTGAGAGGTCCCCTGGGATGATCACAATGTCTTCATTACCCGTCTCACGGATAATAGAAGCCTTTGTAGCGTCGCCTTTCTCCTGCGTGCGAACGCCAATAATGAGTGGCGACGCTCCCAGTGCGGCGAACTTGACGGCAGCATGATACCCGATCCCGGTATTGGCACCGGTAACCAGGACTGTCTTTCCCTTGTATGAGGTGTTTGGGTCTTTGGGCGGGTTCTTGGCCTGCCAGTAGAGATGCTTCAGCTGATTCGCACTAGGGCGAGACTGGTCTTGATTCTTTGCAGCAGTAGACATGGCTTAATTTAGAATAGTAATCGTAAAAGAAGATGGGAGATGAAAGTAGAGAGAGTAAAGGGTCGTGAAGACATAGTGCGCACGGTTGCCGCTCGCTGGAGTCGGAGCCGGAGGATCAGCGTTATAGGTCGGGGATGCCTCTATTGACATAATAGGACGCAAATTTGGGTGTAGTAATTAGAGAGAGATGCCCCTTTCCGATTCTTGGTATTATGAAATACCACTAGGACGGTCGGTTTGGTGGTCAACTTTCAATGTCAACTTTGGTCTACGTCCGTTCACCCAAAAGGTACCATTTTCACGATACACATGTTTCCGAAGCCACAGTCAAACTAGTTGTAAACTTCCCTCAAATATTCTTCCAGTTTTCTTTGAAAAAATGAGGCCGTCTATTTAGTAAAACAGTTCTTAACTATTCGAAGAGAGACGGACTGACGGTCGTCGACCTGAAATTCAGGTAAGGGTGTATAGGGTAGGCAGATAGCCGAATCCGGGACTCGGCGCACTCCGAAGTCGACTCCGATTGGTTTGACGGCCTCCGATGTGGGGCCCATCCTTCGGAGACAACGTCATTACTGCGGAATGTGGATGTGTATCGCGGTCTCTTCAATTCCGATGCCTGTCCCCCCTCATCTCCGACGGGTCGGACTACGACAGTAAGATGGAGTTCACCGGAGACGGCAGAGGGGTGGAGGACAGACAGCGGGCTTCAGGATCGAGGCATGACCTCGTAGCTGGCCGAAACAGGCTTGATGTTCGTCGCTGGATCGGATCCCGTTCCCGGACATGAGCACCGCCCCATTGTGTAGCAACCTAGTACATGTCCTATTGGCTTCAAGACACTAGTTAAGGCTCTTTCCAGCAAATCTCACCTGAAGACTTCGCTGCCTTATGTTGGCCTGGTAAGATTGAGCTTTCTAGCAAGTACCTAGAGAGAGACCTCAAGTAAGCCTGTGCAGTATTTGTTCCTTACTTGTTCTACGAGTTCTGTTACGTGCCGTCATTGTCTTTCACCTCAGTCCTCGTTTAGCTATGGCGCCTAGATTCATAACTAGGTGGTATTATGCCATTCTCATCAGTCTCCTAACTCCAGTGGCGAGCTCTATGTATACACGTGCCGATGGTCTCGCCCAGCTCAATGCCACTCTCGAGGGGCGTCTGCAAAAAGCCCTCCCATTGGCTGCACCATGCTTCGAAGATACGAACGGCGCTGCATGCGCATCAGTAAGGGAGGGCCTTAATTCGAGCTGGGTTCGCACCAGCCAGTACTCGGGCTTCCGCTTTATGCAGGGTGAAGCCTGCGTCTCTGATCACCACAACCAGTGCCTCTTGGATCCCATTACCTTGGAGCCACAAGGAGAAACATGCGAGCAGGGTATATTGTCACCTCATTACATCGAGATCAAGCGCGCGAGCGATGCCAAGGCTATCTTCAAATACGCCCGCCAGTTCGGTGATCGACTGTCAATCAAGAACAGTGGTGTCGATTACTTCTCTCGGAGTAGTCTACAAGGCTCCCTGGCTATCTGCACTCGCGGACTCAGGCACTCGTCCTTCAGCAAGTCGTTCGTTCCAGAAGGCTGTCCTGCTGGGACGAAGACAGTCCCGGCTATCACCTTCGGAGCCGGCATCAGCTCAGATGAGGCTTATACCATCGCTCATGGATATGGAGTAACGCACTTTGGAGGTACGGTGAATGCGATTGGCGCTTCTGGCGGTTGGTTGCTCAATGGTGGCCACGGCATCATGTCGGGCACCCGTGGACTGGGCGCCGACCGTGTTCTGCAGTTCACTGTTGTTACACCGGACGGTAAGATTCGCATCGCGAACAAGTGCTCAAACCGTGACCTCTTCTGGGCGCTCCGAGGTGCCGGAGGTGGTGCCTTTGGTGTTATTATTGACTCAACCCACCCAACCGAACCCGAGAAGCCGCTCACGGCGGCGACCATGTCTTTCTCAGGCACAACCAAGAGCC
Organism: Fusarium sp. JS1030; assembly: GCA_000966855.1. NCBI lineage: Eukaryota > Fungi > Ascomycota > Sordariomycetes > Hypocreales > Nectriaceae > Fusarium > Fusarium sp. JS1030. The sequence continues at coordinate 572,123 of JWIW01000082.1, forward strand.
AGCGTTCATTCACCGGTATCATGGCCGAAAACATGCGCCAGTGGGCCCTTCAAGGCTGGGGAGGCCCATCCAGCCCCAACTTCTCAGTACTTGTCAATGACAAAGTCTCCGTTGTCGAGGCTAAGAAGACGCTCGCTCCAGCCTTGGACTTTGTCACGGCCCAGAACGGCACAGTAAACGTCCGTTCTTATGAGAATTTTTACCAGTTCTACGTCGAGGTTATGAATGGGACATTTGCGACTCCATTGACGGCGAGCAGCGCCGTTTTCACAACCACGCGGATTGTCCCAGAACATCACTTCTTGGACGTCAGGGCTCGGGAGCGAATGGTTGATGCAATCATGGACACTCAAGCTGCTGGTCTCCCCACATCGTTCCTCACTACTATGCCCTTGGTTTATGGGCGAAAGAACCGGGAGCCCAACACTTCTTTACATCCTGCTTGGTACAAGTCCGTATGGATCGTGGCCAGCGCCGTGCAATGGACAGCGAACAGTTCTATCGAGGAGCGGGAAAGCGCGGTGTCCATGCTTAAAAACGCGACCGCGACGTGGAAAGAGTTAATACCCAATGGATGCACCTATGCTAATGAGGCAGACCCTTGGGATGACGACTGGGCCTTCGAGTCCTGGGGCGACAACTATAATAGACTGCTCAAGATCAAGGCAAGGGTCGATCCAGACAACCTGTTAACCTGCCGACATTGCGTTGGCTGGGACGAATCTTTGCCGGGATATGAGTGTATGTCAGCCTTGGATATACCTAGTTAGATTTGGAGTCGGTATAGGACAGCACTAGTATCTCTAAAGTAGGGGTCGGATAGGCTATAGTGTCCCGGACAGATTATATTGTAGATATCTTCACGTGTAAAGAGAAACCTTGCAGAGGATAAGAGAGCCACAAATAAAATCTGTTTGACTTCCTAGGTGGAATAACTTCTGATCCACTAGAGTCGGCCATGCCATGAACTCTCTAGGCTACATTTGGTGCAAAGGTTTTCCAGCGATTCGGTTGTTATGGGCCTTCTACTATAGTATATTATTCCGACATGGTTATGGACCAGAATTCACGAAAATATCAGTATAATATGTTCGACACGAAAAAGGATAACAATGTTAAACTTGGTGCCTAGTAAGTGGGATTCAAATCGACCAAGATCCACCTGAAAAATGACGCTCATCCATATGGTAATGTGCAGGATGGCTGAGTGACACTTTTTGGTCACCCAAGGTCTGTCAAGATGAAGGCTAACAGATAATCGTCATTGTGCCCCGGTAGTCATAAATCTAAAAGAAAAGGGACTGTATTCCTTTCGAGTAATGGTATAACTGTCCATATACACCTCATCTTCTACGTCGTCGGCAATACCGGTGTTCTGCTACTTTCCGTTATTATTAACGATCGTCAAGGAGCTTACATCGTTGTATACTGTCTACTGTTATTTTCTAACGGATCTTCAGAGATAATAGGGTACCATCAATTTCAATGATTCCATGAAGAACACATCGAGTGGGTTCCAAAGGGCCAGGTTAGCGCAGCAGGAGCTTCAATCCGATGGCCGGGAAAAATTCCCATGTTGGCCGATAAAGTCAAAAACAGGAGATTACGACTTGTTAAACCCCGCTTGTTCTTGCTTGATTTCCCCTTGCCTTTGGCTTGGTGGGTTCCTGGCCCGCTTCAATGACGACAGGATGGACTGTTATCCTATCTTGTGCATTCTAGAAGTCGTCTTTATGCTTCTCTTTTTGACGCATTAAACAGACTTTCCCATGCTTGGCTAGCCTAACAGGTCAATCTGTTTCTAAACTACATGGTGGTGGCATCCTTGATGCTGTGGCTTACTAGTACCGACAAGATGGTCACGGGCATAAGTGTGTCAAAAGCTATGCATCCTCCACTTGCGTTATTTTCATGCAACGACGAGCTCGTGGGACCGGGTAAAGGGGCTTCATTCCCCTACCATGGGAAGGCGACGGGAGACAGGATCTGCACGGGACTAAACTGCCGTGGCGGGATGGTCCGATTATGCAAGGGGCAGAATATGGTTCGTAAACTCTTCATCGTCTGACCAAGTTCTGGGAAAGTTTACTTTCCTAGAAATGAAGTTTCTCTCGTCATTTCCTCCATATGCTCTCAGAACACGAGGCGAGCTTCATTTGAGTCCCACGTTAACCAAAAGCCAAATGTGTATATGGCAGGTGTAGAGATCTATTCATCTCCCGGGGCGATGTCTCTTGACTGCCAGATCCGAAAATTCGGTTCCGGTTTCGAGCTTCTGCAGGTACCAAAAATCCTTCCCAATCCCAGCAGCAATAGTTGCACCACTAAGCTTTGCAACGACCACTAGCTGCCGCCGGCAGAGTAGTAAATGGCAATCGGTGCGCGAATCCCTCCCAGAATAAGGGACCCTGGGTAATAGAGTTTGCATCAGCAAGGCTCAATACCATGCCACCAATGATCTGGGCTAGCCAATAGTAGTTTCAGTTTAATGACCAGGGCCTGGGTTCCCCGAAGCTTCTCTGCGCAGGGTCCACTATGTAACCATAACTTGATACAAAGCGGCCGCAACTTCGGGGGCTGTGGGCCTTGACCTCGCCTCGCATACCTCCCAGGGCTGACGATCGGCAGATTCTTTCATCTCTTGGCTCGTAAACGTGCACCAACCTCGGCACTTGCAAGACAGGGTCTTTCATACAGGGGCAATTTGGGCCGTTGAAACCCAAGGCGACAAGCGAATATGTGCCAGGCTACTGTAAAAGAGGCAAAAACGTGCCGGTTGCGCATCTGCACGCCTGCGGATTCAGGGGCAGGATGTTCTGAATCTTCCCAGGATAGTCTGAAGTTAGATGTGCAGGGTGACCAAGACCTGTAGAATGCCGGAGAATTTAGTGGCAGGTCGACGTCAGCGTATGCCAGAATAATGCGTTTGAAGGAGTCCTAGCCCAACGCCAATCCTTATGCGAAAGGTAAAAGAGCCTACGACTCAGCTGTTTTGGCAGGCTAATCTCCGCGCTCTCGTATAAGCATATAAGGGGTCAACCGACGGGCTTGTTCACAATCTAAACCGGATTATCCAACTGTTTTATCTCCTTGTGTCTAATTCCTATCGGTCTTTACCTTCCTGTCAGATCTTTAGTTATCCAGCCCGGCGGAATTACGCCCCTGTCAGCCACGTTGTCAACTCGACCATTGCTTTCCTTACCAGCCAAAATGATGTCGCGGGGTGGATTCAACAGTCTCTTGGCTGTCGCAGTTTCGATCTTGATCCAGAGCGCCACGAGTCACACATTGATGCAGCATCCGGTCCCTTTCGCCAGCCAGCTCCGGGACAATGGGCCGATGGAGAAGGACGGTTCCAATTGGCCTTGCAAAGGCGAAGTAGACTATGAGCCGGATGGTGTCATGAACATCTGGGAACGCGGCTCAACCCAGTATCTTCAGTGAGTTTTCTACCTATCCCTATCCTACCGACTTCTGGTTTGAACACCCCGCTGATGAGTGGCAATCCCAACAGGGCCATGGGCGGCGCTAGCCACGGAGGTGGATCTTGTCAAATTTCAATCACGACCGACTTGAAACCGACGATCAAGAGCGAGTGGCGAGTGATCCATTCCATTCATGGCGGTTGCCCCCTCCGCAACCTCACCGAGGTCAACTATGGGGACTCCCCCACAGTCCTTTTGCCGAGCGTCTTCAACTTCACAATCCCTGAATGGGTCCCCGTCGGACGCGTCGTCATGGCGTGGACGTGGTATGGGCGATGGAGCGTACCCGAGATGTTCATGAACTGCGCCCCAGTCATGGTTTTGGGTGGCGAAGGGTACAAGGATACACCGGACGCAGACCACGAGAAGCGTTTCAAACAGGCACCGCTCATGTTCGAGGCGAACAACGGCAATGGCTGCTGGACGGCAAACGCCGGTAGCTGTATTCACTTCCCGGAGCCAGGAGATTCGTTGGAGGTGAACCCAGAATGCCCATTCAAGCCCGATATCATGTTTAACGGGACGTGTGGGCCGGATGTCAGGCTGGCCAATATTGGTGCTCATGATGGTTCCTCTTGGAGCAGCCCACTTGCTATTTTCTTCTTTATTCTTGTTGGAGGCGGTCTAGTCTATTCTGTCATTCAAGTCCTTCTCAAGAGAAGGGGGACTTTTAGGTATGAAAAGGTTGAAGATGTCTGGAATATCATTAGAAAGTAGCTAGCCAGCGTTTCATAGAAGCTGGGTACACTCATAATCAATCGCACCAGTTTAGGTGCCGTCCGAAACTTTGTCCCCTTTACAGAGACTGTTCTAGGCTCTCATTCCCGCCACCACATTGTTTGAGAAAGTTTCACAGCCCTTATGCTTGCTGAGCTTGTTCGTGCGCATAATAACCCCTGCCCGTGAGAGCTAGAATAGGTAACGTGAACCGGCGAACCGCACTAGTGACTTGCCGCCCATATTCTAGCAGGGATCCTAGCAAACTCTAAATGCAATACAGGGACGAGGCCTTGGGCTTGAATTGAAATTCATCTCGGGATGGGGCCGGTGTTTTGCGATGCCGCTCCTAAATGCCCAAATTATGCAAGGATCGCCATTAAATACTTGTCAGCTATAGTCATATAGCCAGCCATGCAGCTTGAACCCTAACGATTCCGCTTGACCTCACATCTCGAGATGCTTTCAACAGTTCGATGACAACATCGACAGACTCTCATTTTTTCTCGACTGCTTGATTTCATGGGGAAACTATCAGCGTTTCAATAATGGAAAGGGTCACCAACCAGGTCTCTCCTGGCCTCCTACAGGCCTCCCTTACGGCCCTTGGCTCCGCCGTCTTATTCCTAGCGAGCATTCTAACGGTGAGAATGGGATATCTTACTATGACAGCCGACCTCATAGTGAAACTTGTTGTTACCTATATATACACCAGACGCCAACGTGGGCTCTTCACAACGGTAGAAAAGAGCCTGGGGGTATGTGTAGATGACAAGCAGGAAAGCTACTCGTCAGGAGTTATCGCCACGGTTGTTGGATGGCGCGAGGATGAGGAGCTATATCGAAATTGCTTGCGCGGCTTCGCTGAGGATCCCGACTGTACCAAGGTGGTGGCTGGGATCGATGGAGACACGGTGGATGATGAGGATATGGTTAATACTTTCCTGGAGGTAAGAACAGACAAGATAATTCGCACTTTGCTCCCAGTATCACAAGACCTTTGTGCTGATTGTTTCGACAGACTTTCCCCGACGGCGTGGTACTTCGATTACAAGAACGACTATCGCAAAGGCTGGACCGACACATCATGTCACAAGAGCTCAGGCAGCTTGAAAGCGGCGAAACCACAGATGACCATATGGAGTATCTTTTGGACTGGATTCGTTCTGAGTTGAGCGAAGCGCTGGCCCCACGTTCGATCGAGGACGTTAAGGCAATTTGCATTGTCCAGCCGCATCATTCGAAAAAAGACATTCTTATGACAACGCTAGCATTTGCGACAGCAATTGCGGAAGATTTGGGAATCGAACCTCTCTTTAGTACGGACTCGGATTCAGAACTTTATCCTGGAGCGCTGGGCCAGATTGCTGCGTGCCTTGATAGTGATTCAAAGATTGGCGGCGTTGCAGGTCACCTTCGCTTCGTACATCCGAAGCCAACCTTCCTGTCGCGCATGACAGCGTCACACTACTGGTTCGAACAACAGATTGCAAAATGCCAGGGCTCTATCTTTGGTGCAACTGAGTGCCAGCCTGGGCCCTGTGCAGGATTCCGTGTCTCAGCGCTCAAGTCAGTCCTGGTACCGTGGTATACCCAGACATTTTGTGGACATCGAACGGTACGTGTTATATCGAAATGAGTGAGCTCCCTAGAGGTTCTAATACCAGTCTCCTTGGATCCAGGTCACCAATGAAGATCGGCATTTGACCACGAGGCTTTTGTGGGCTGGCTACAGCGTGCATTATGTACCCACTGCAATCATTCGGACAGAGACCCCCTGCGAATTCGTTGGTTGGATCAAGCAACAGGTGAGTGGTGCCATCTCTCTACACAGGGATAACCTTTGGGATAATAACGCCTCACAGGTCCGTTGGTCTCGAGGGACTATGATTGAGACACTATACTATCCCTGGATGGTGGGCCAGTTGTCATCCTGGCACGTCTATAACATTATCAAAGCACGCTTGATCCCTTTGGCTACCTTTTGGTTCGTCATAAAATGCGCACTTGGTTGTGATGCGCCGGTAGTAAGTGGCAACGCCTGGCTAACAGACGTGTTTTACACCCTGGCGCTTCAAGTGATCTTTACTATTCAACTGGGCCCCGACATCACCGAGGCATCAGACATCGTCTGGCTGGTTCCATCAATTGTCTGGTTCTTTGTCATGTCTCCCGGAATCGTTGTTTGGTCTTTGTTGACTATTCTCGACGACTCTTGGGGCAATTTACCACGTGCAATCTCATGGAAGAGTCCTGAAACAAAGTCGGTTCAGGATGCGAGCATTACTCAACATAGCGGAGGTTTAATCTTTAATGAATCAAAATGGAAGTACGTGGGCTTCCAGGCTGTATGGCTGGTGGTGCTGGCCATCGCCACTGTGAGGAGCGTTTTTGGATTTCTGGAGTAACCAGTCACAAACTCTATCAGACACTTTTTCTTTGTTAACCCGAAAGACATGTTAGAATAGACAGCTAAAACTTAGAGATGTAATCCAGTCGTCGAGAGTCAGCTTAGTACGATGAATACCCCGAAGGCTTGGTCACTGGTAGTCAATGACCTCAGCCTCAGCCGCTTTGCGGATGGCTCAACAACGGCTCGGGCCCTCATAATGAAAAGGTTCCTGAAACAGCCATAGTTATAGCACACAGGCGACATGCTTGCCAGTCGAATAGTAGCTCCTAGGATGAATCACTACAATGATATGCCATTCTCTGCTCCTTATGCCAAACAGCATTTATCGTGGACCACAGTGAGCGTAGAAGGCAGTCCTTGAAAAGGGGTCAATCCCCACTAGTCAACAGAGGTTACTTAGACTACTAGGAGTCCCATCCCATCAATCCTCCACGTCTGGTCTAATTTACGCTCATCCGCCTAGCCTGCTAACGAAGAGCACAAGTCAGATCTTGCCACGTCCCTGATGTGGGCCAGTCTTTGACGGCGTGATTGCAGGTCAAATTGAGCGCATGAGATGATAAGTGACATGAAGAGTGACATCGGGGAGCCCGGATGTCGGGCATCGTATATAGGCGCATCCGGGACGCACGAGTTCCCTCACTATGCAATATGTTGATATTCTGTCTCCTGTAGAGGTGTAGCCTGAGAATAGTTACTCTAAGGCATCGATCCTGTTCCTTTGCGTGACGCAGCGGTTCATGGTCAGCTTGTTTGTAAGCGTCATGCCTGTCTTGACTGAAAAACTGCACAAATAAAAGGTCAGACTGTAGGCTGCAGCTTACTAGCTCCGTAAATAAATAAAAAAACACCAGCCTATTCGTAATACGATCGTCACCAGCTCTTTGAACATTCCGTCACGCAAAGCCCCGCCTATGGTCGCATAACCTCGGTTGATACTTGGTCACAAACTCGGTTCGTATTTCTATCATGGTTATCTAAACAAGGAGCGGCCGCTTCTTTTCCCCGAATGGATCCCGTTAACCAGATGATTTGAGCTACCCAAATAGGTAGGTACCTTCAACTCCAAATGCACGCATAAGGTTGTTCATGAGTGACCCACGACAACGCCTGGTACAGTCTGACAGGAAGGCCTCTGTATTCAACATAGGCCCAATAAATGGCCCGACAGCTCCGCCCGCGAGCCAACGATATATCCAACGAGGAAATATGAGGACGAATGCAACATCGTATCTTTACGCCGATTCGGCTGTCGTGTGTGCATGTCAGCAGTTCCGGCTTATAAGATCTGCGGCACGGTCGGATCATCGGCGGCAGTACGCGACGAGGCTGCTGATCATGGGGTCCAAATGCATCTGTGGGGGAATGCGGTACTAAATTTAGCATAAAAGGCTGACGACACTCGGCATTTTGAGCCGGGAACTACGGCCAGCAGAGTTGGGCGTCCAACTCAACAAAGACGAATATTTTCTCGACGAAAAGAGATAATTAGACAACATTAACTCAGCACGGCAAGTTATCTACTATCGAGGATAACGTTGAAGAGGTTTGCTGGTCGCGTTGGCCCGAAAACGTGGTTGTGCAACAGCCGACTTTCCGCCACCGAAGTTAGTTATTTGGCGGACTTAAGGCGCGCTCTACGCTGGAAGCTTTGTTTCCTTTCTTACCAATTATACGCGTATGTATCGTCTAGAAAGCACCTTTGCGGTCCAGAGGAGGTATGCATGTCGTCAATGAATCATCTCACCAGCAGAAACACGAGGTCGATCAGGTGAGAGAACTCGCCCGAATGGCCATTAACCATTATCGGAATAATAAACGATGCAATGCAAGGAGACACAAAAGTCCTGAAAGGGAAATGTAGCTCAATGGCCTCGCGGCGCAGAGGTTAGGCCTGGAGATCAGTGGATTGAGACATGCAGTAGCGCTGACACGACATCTCGTATCCAGACACATGTCATCGATACTACCTCGCTGATGTGGGAATGTGACAGCTTCGCCTTGCAGTAACTAATGACGTAGGACTCTGCAGTGACTTTTATTCGAAAGAATGCAAACACTGTGATATCGCGAGTATTTAAGAGATGGTGATGATCCGTCTTGGCTATCGATTCAACTCACTCACCACCTCTACATTCAAAGCAACAAACAACACACCAAGACACAGAATCAAATATCATCCTGGAAGTAATTCTTCGCCATGCATTTCACCACCGTCGTCACCACCATCGCTGCCTTCGCCATGGGCGTAACCGCGACACCTCCTCCCAACAGCAATGTTGTCTCAGCTCGCATCTGGCCTTCCAAGAACTGCGTTGAGCCAAACCTGGGAGAACTGACGCTGCATGGCAGCGACAACAACAAGTGCAGAAAGCTTGATGATGGTCACACTATCCGGTCGGTCAAGGTTTATGAGACGGCTGATGACTGTCAGCGTGAGTACACCCTTTGGTTTCCAAACGTCTTGACGACCAAAACACTAATTACCGGGCAGTGTTTGTTTACTCTGACTCTCGCTGCAAGTCGGGTAAGAAGGCTATCGCAGATGGACAGTGCCGCTCCAGCGGTGGATACTTTGGCAGCTACAAGGTCGTCTGCAAGTAAGACGTTTGCCATTTCATTGTTAATTTCTGGCTGGGTACTCAACATACGAAACCCTGGGCACAAGCAAGCCACCGTTATTTAGTACAGACCGAACATAGATCATTTCAATTGCTTACAATCTATTCCCCTAACGTGAGAACTAACAAGAATGAAATTCCCATCAGTAAACAGCTAGTCAACCTCTAAAGATATTAAACAAAAACAGAAGTGAATACCAAAAAGTCACAGTCTCCCCATGATCTAAGATCGACTTTACAAATGAGATGGGAACACCTAAAATGATCTAGTTCCAATTTCAATCATATTAAAGCTCATATATAGCAGCACAGACAATGCAGTAGCAATATGAGCCAAGGAGTATTTGTACGCGACGTCGTTGACATAGAACTCGTAATCAGTCAGTCAATTTCAGGGGACTAAAACATTCCGACACAGCTGCTAATCCCAAGGATGCCTACCAAGGCGTAATAAGAACATGAATTAATTATTACGTGTGCATGCTTAGCCACGATGCTTGACCTATCTACACCTTTTTAGGCGGTATGTTTTTGAGGCACGGAATTTAATTACTGTCCGCGTCGATAAATCCATCTTTCGTCAACACCACTTTCTACAATTCATTCACCGGTTAGCCAAGCAGAAACATCTACCAGTCACTGGCGAGTTTACCTCAAGCGCTATGAAGCGAAAGTTCGTTCTGCTAATTTCATCATGACTTTGCATCATGACTTAGGACAACATGTTCACAAGCAAGCCTACAGCTATCTTTTCCTATTTTTATACCGCTCTATGCAATAATAATGCATTAATTACACCTAGGTATTTAATATACGTTCTAACCTGTACCGATAGCACTAATTTGCTAAACCCAATTATAATCATGATATGAGTTACTAAGCCAGAAACGCCGATGCTATTCCCAAATAGGAACCCATGCTCACGTCATCCCTAACGCCGAGTTTCAAGTCTTCCTCACAACTGACGCGCATGTCAATATTTGGGTCTATCCAGCGAGACTTTCTTGGCAGAGGTTCTGCTGCCGTCAATAAGACTATCCCTCAAGATGCCCAACGTGGGCAAGCCTAGTCGCGACTGTCACCTCTGCCGGTCGAGACGCGTCAAGGTCAGCTCTATACCCTCTACCCAATATGAAGCGTGCCCTTCAAGTCCTTCCGCTGCAAATCACCTCGGCTCTGTTTCCCTTCATTAATGTAACTGGTAACTGTTAGTGCGATCTAGCCCGGCCAGCATGTCATAGATGCATCAAGTATGGGGCTCAGTGTCCTGGCTATCGTGATGAGCAAGAGCTTGTCTTCCGGAGCCACCTCAACCCCACGAACTTCAGGAAACGCGATAAGAAACTCGGGCCCCTGAAACAGAGTACATCGGTATCGCCGCCATCTTCCGGGTCATCCTCATCGTCGTCGTCGTCATCATCATCGCCATCATCCTGTTATTCTCTTAATGCCACGGATGCTGTTATGCCATTGCCTAGATCAATGTATCAACACTGGACGCTTCAGTCAATCCCCATATTTCTCAACGTCTATTCAACCCTACCACTTTTCCATGATATGTACCGAAATATCGGTGATGGCCCACTCGTATGGGCCACCCACCTCTTCTCCAGGGCATATGTAACCGTTCTCCGACATCCGACCGCCATACACAACGAATCCATCGTCGAAAAAGATCGAGAACTAGGCACTTATCTTGGAAAGACTTTGGGTTCAGTTCACTTTGCGCTGGCAGAGCCAGGTGGGGCCTACAGAGACGACGTTCTGGCGACCATATGGATCCTTGCTAATTACGAGGCAAGTGTCATGCTAATGAACTGCTGTATCACTTGAACTAATGCCGCGTTAGCTGCTCGTGGGGTCTTTGAAAAGAGTGGAACCATCCAGTCCTTGGTACCTACACACTCGGGGTCTTTACGGCATCCTTAAAATAAGGGGGTCAGAGTGGTTAAGGAAAAGCGCCACAAGGTTTGTCTTCTGGCCGGCCTTGAATATGGTGGTACGTATGGGAGCCTAGGCGTGGATGTTATTGAAGCTAATAGTCTTTAGCAAATACAGAATCTCTCCACCCATACTGAGTGCCCTCAGGAGTTCGAAGAATGGTTTGCCATCATTAAGGAAAAGATGCCGCCCCAAGAAGCAATGGTGCTTCATGTCTCCTCCTTCATCTTCAAAGCTTGTCAGGTCCAGGCCCGGATGTTCAAAATTCTCAGCAACTGGGACTATGCTGCTGCATCAATAGCCTTTCACGACATTGTTGCATCGGTTCATGGGGCTCGGCAAGAGCTGAGGTTATTCTTGGAGTCACCTCGTATAGCCAGTGGCATCTTTGACACATATATGGGTAACCTATATGCTTCTGCGTGCGTCAAGGTCTACAGCTTTATGATGGCTTTGGCCTGTTTTCTTAGCCATCAAAGGCCCCTTTCGATCCCGCTCAATATTCTCCAGTCGACGCGTAATCATTGTATCAAGATTGCGCAGAACTCAGCTCAAGATATCTTGGATACGTTGCCCCAGACACTCGACACGAGAAGATTGAAGTCAGAACCAGGACTGGCACCCAAGACGTTCTTCGATGCTGTGAAGCTAGTGTGGCCGCTTCGCACAATACATGCTATGCCAGCAACATCGGCAGAACAGAAGAGGATTGCGGGAAAGACTCTGACATTTCTTGGCCGTGAGATTGGACTTAAGCAAGCACTCAACGTATATGCGGACTTTTACGAACCCTTGCCTCCTGAAGCGAGAACGCTATTGGAAGCGGACGGTGACCCACTGGACGAGCTCGAAAGATTAATGAGTTGATAGAAAGGGTAACAGAATACTCGCCGATTGATACCACGTCGTTTGACTCATTCGATTGTGTTACTTAAAGTCAATTCGTTCTATGCTAAGCTGCCCCAAGGTGAAAATGTTCCCCGACACTCCCCGACCCGAAATTAGATATTGAGCCTAGTTTATCAATCTTTCGAGGCTCGGACTCATTTCTTGTCATGGTAGGCTGGTATGTGTCCAATATGAGACAGATGATCAACTCATCACTATTTCTTAATGCTGACAAAGTGTTGAGCGATAGCAAAAGAGCAGCAAGCCGGCAACAGTGTTGACATTTCCTACATCCGATACCGGTCATATGTTGTACTGCATGAAACGAGACTTTTGGGAATAAACGTGGACCCAACAACCGCCCTAGCCTTATTTCAGGTCATACAATGGCTAACTGGGCAGCTGTACGACCAGGCAGGGATAAATATCAGTTCAGCTTTGTCCATAACAACACATCATGCGGGAGGCCCACCGCCGGGAGGCCGGCCCACCACCGTCATCAACCTTTGCCCATATCTACCTCCCTTGTAGAATTCCAGTGTGAGAAAACCACGAAACAAGCCCCAGCCGCGCAATCATGGCTACCCTCGACTCCCTAAAATCAGCCCTAAGACAGAAAGCGAGGGCTGTGGCGGATCCTCGCACGAAGCTGTTGTCGGACACGAACTACGACGCGGGCTTCGATGTCTTACTACAGGGCGCAGGATGGCTGACATACCAAAATTTCATCATTCCTGAACTCACACGGCTACTCGCTCCTCTCTTCACTTCTCGTTCTCAAGTCTCGGTGCTAGAAATCGGACCTGGCCCAAAAAGCGTGCTTGGACATCTCGCCGACGATCTGCGACGCAAGATCACCAGATACGTTGCATTTGAGCCCAGCAAGTTGTTTGCTGCCAGTTTGCACAAATGGCTTTGCTCTATCTCGGAGACTACGCCCCCACTACCTTGTCTGAAATGTCCGCCCGACATTCGTCAAGCACCATTTACTATAGACAGCAATGGCACAAGTAGTGACGTCGAGAGGTTTGATGTCATCATATTCTGCCACAGCATGTACGGCATGAAGCCAGAACGCGACTATATCAAACTGGCCCTGGATATGCTCGTCCCACAGTCAGAACGCGGACTGCTGGTAGTCTTCCATCGCGATGAGAAACTGCGCTTGAACGGCTTGGTATGCCACCGAACGGCGAAATTTCCCACCGGCATCGTTAGCGTGGCAGATGACGATAAGGTACTAGATTGCTTTGCTTCTTTCATCGCAGGGTTTGTCATGAGAGATGTAGAAGTGGACAAGACTATTCGAGCTGAGTGGCGCAAGGTCTGCCGCACCCTCGGCTGTCGTGAGGAAACCCATCCAGGCCGGCTCCAATTCAGCTCGCCTAACGTCATGGTGGCCTTCACTCAACATGCCACCGCATTGTTGGAGTTAACACCGCATGTGCCAATGTTGAATAGTGGCAAGATGGTCAAGAACCGGGAGGCTCGCCTCCACCATCCCGCCTCGATTGTCCGACCAACGGAGATCCGACAAGTCGAGCGATGCGTTCGTTGGGCTCTCAAGTACCAAGTCGGATTGACCGTTATCGGTGGGGGTCATAGCAGCCACTGCTTGTGGCCCAACGTCGTCGCAGTTGACATGAGTGCCTTTGACAAACTACACATCATCCCAGCTAGGGACGAAGGAGGAGGATCTAGCTTCGATGCCACTTCCTTAGTCGTAGCCGAGTCCGGCTGCACGACGGGAGATATCATCCGGAGGACCCTGGCAGTGGGTTTGACAGTGCCCCTGGGTGCGCGCCCAAGTGTGGGTGCAGGGCTATGGCTACAAGGTGGCATTGGACACTTGGCTAGGCTTCACGGGCTTACCTGTGACTCCATTGTTGGTGCCATCATGATCAGTCTCGAAACAGGCCAGATTCTCTGTATTGGCCGCGTACCAGACCAACACCAGCCGACGGGCGCCATACACCCCGAAAACGATAACGATCTGCTATGGGCAGTGAAAGGCGCCGGAACGAACTTTGGCATCGTGGTCAGCGTCACGTTCAAGGCATACAAAGTCATGACCTATTCGATTCGGAATTGGGTTTTCCCACTAAGAAACGAGGCCGAGGCAGAACTGAAGCTGAACCACTTCGATAAATCAGTCGCCAGCAAGCTCCCGCGAAATTGCTCCGTCGACGCGTATCTGTACTGGAACACTGACCAGCTGTGTCTCGGGTTGACAATGTTCGAATGTTGCACGACCAAGCTCGCCTTGGAAATGTACCCGCCCACATTTGTACACGAAGCTTTAGGCCCTGAACATAGTTCTAAAGTCGTGGACGGCATCGGCTTATTTGATGCCGATATGTACATGACAGGGATGCACGGCGGGCACCGCAGCGGCAAGACATCGTCGTTCAAGCGGAGTTTATTCTTGAAAGCTATTGGAGAAACCCAGGTCACCGACGCATTGGTGAATGCATTCAAGACTCGTCCTTCACCGCTCTGCTACCTTCATCTGCTACAAGGCGGCGGGGCCATCGACGACGTGACCGACGACGCTACTGCATTTGGCTGTCGGGGCTGGGACTTTGCTTGCGTGGTAACTGGTGTATGGCCCCGTGAACAAGACGGAACCGAGACTGCCAGGGCTGTTGTGAAATGGGTTTACCAAGTCGCCGGAAACTTGCTGCCCTTGAGCATCGGAGTCTACAGCGCCGACCTGGGTCCGGACCCTAGAGATTCCGAGCTGGCGTCCCGGGCTTTCGGGCCGAACGGGTCACGCCTGGCCTGCCTCAAGCGCCGACAGGACCCGTGCAGCACGCTGGCTTACGCTTGTCCGCTCCCGGAGGCGTCATCAGAACCCAAGCTTGTCATTCTCGTCACAGGCGAGAGCTGTGCCGGCAAGGATCATTGCGCAGACGTCTGGGCCTCGGTCTTCGCTGGCAAATGCCTCAAAGCACGGGTCGTCAGTATTAGCGATGCAACCAAGCGGGAGTATGCCATGGACACCGGCGCCGATCTCGGCCGCCTGCTTCAGGACCGTGTCTACAAGGAGCAGCACCGGCCGGCGTTGACGGCGTTTTACGAGGACCAGGTGCGGCAACGGCCAGAGCTGCCAAAGGAGCATTTCCTGCAGCTCTTGAGCGGCGCCGCAGATGTAGATGTGCTGCTCATCACTGGCATGAGAGACAACGCCCCGGTGGCAATATTTTCGTATCTTGTTCCAGACAGTAGAGTGATCGAGGTTCGGGTGACAGCGAGTGAAGAGACACGCCGGGCTCGCGGAGGGTGCCAAGGCGTTAGTGATTCCGATAACAATGGCAACGAGGGAGAGTACGGGCCCAATCTCATATTCAACAACGACACAGACGGCAACGAGACAGTGCACGTCTTCGCCGACCACTCTCTGCTTTCTTTTTTCCACCAAGACTTACCACGGCTCGCCAGCATGGTGCGCCTAGTGCCCGACTTTCCACGCCCGGGCATCGACTTCCGCCACGTCCTTGACATTGCCCAGCAGCCTGGTGGCCTAGCCTTATGCACATCTCTCCTACAATCTCAGTTCGTCGGTGACTGGGCCACAGTCGGTGCGATTGCTTGCTGTGAAGCTGGCGGCTATGTGTTTGCGCCAGGGTTGGCCGACAAAGCCAACAAACCTCTGGTGCTGATTCGAGACGCCGGCAAGATACCACCGCCCAACGTCTATGTAGCCAAGCCCCCGTCGCATATCTCATCTTTGGCGTCTACCAATTCGACTGAGGCGAGAATCGAAGTGGACCCGGATCGGGTTCCCAAGGGCGCGTCAGTAGTGGTGGTAGAAGATGTGCTTGCCACAGGACAGACGCTATGTGCGGTGCTAGAGTTGCTAAAGAAGGCCGGCGCCAGTACCAGCCATGTCAGCGTTATGGTCGTAGCCGAGTTCCCTCACCACCGTGGCCGGGACTTCTTGCGTCGGCGCGGCTTCGGCTTGGTCAATGTTCAAAGCCTTTTAGTCTTTGGTGGTGCTTGAGGGAAGGATGATAGAAGGTGTTGTGGAGGGTTGGGTGCAGGATAGCCTAGGTATTCTGCATCGTATTCACTGTTATGATTCAAGCGACCAGAGAATTTAAGTGCATGCCTTCCTCAGTCACTCGTAAGACAAGTTACTACTCATCCAGAAATCAGTTTGCAACCGGTGAAAATGATGTCAACGTATGACTCTGCCGGCTTGTAACAGAATCAAAGTCCCAATTCCAAGACTACTTGAATCTTCGACTACTCACTGCTGAAGGTAACTGGGGGAAATGCATTCAGCTGGGGAGATTTGTGGCGAGAACGTGGAGTTTGGAGGAGGAGACACTGGACGGGTAATTCCGAGGCTGGTGGAAAGCATGCACCCAAGAGTTGACAGCTGAAGCTGTAGCGGCTTTCTGAACACTGGATCAAGCATGGTGAAATGGGCTATTGGCAGTTGGCGTCAACTAATAAACCCTAACCCCGGACAAGCTCAAGGCACATCCTCGCCCTGCCCTGCCCTGGGTCGGTCGAGGCTCTGCGTGGCGCTGCTAGAGCGCCAAGAAATGTCACTCCTCCGCAATATCACGGCGTCTGCTTGCTCCTCAACAGCCAGGTGACCATGAATTAAGAGACTGGCGTTTTTACCAAACTGTTGGGGTTGAGTAAAAAGACCATCATTCTACCTCCTACCTCACCTCCATTCCAAGATGCATTTCTCTACTTTCGCCTGCTTGGCTCTTGTCGCCTTGGCGCAGGCGCAGTTCAAAAGCTGCGCCAGATATTGGCCCACGGTCACCCCCGGTGAGCGTTTCACCGTCAATGCCAAATGCCATCTTTTTCCGGGATATCCCAAACACTTTGGTAAGACAAAGGTCACAGTGGCCTACACGGAAAAGTGGGACAGCTTTGCGAGCAAGTCCATCAAGGCGATTGCACCAGTGCTCCAAAAAGCACTCAGTGAGAGTATTGACTACTATGATGACTTTGCCAATCTTCCAGACCAGGTTGTTGTCATTCTCACTACCGCGATTAATGGACCTTTCACAGCGGAGACTTATTACCCGGTCGATAAGACACCGCCCTGTCAGATAAGGACGTTCAAAAGATGGACCATAGAGTCAACATCAAACGTTCCTCGGTCTTTGCAGGTCATAGCGCACGAGCTATATCATTGCATTCAGAGCCTTGTACTTGGAGATATAGAGGGTTCCTTGTGGGTGATAGAAGGGTCTGCCAACTATTTCAGCAACCTCGTTTTTCCAAGATCCAACGTGGAATGGCCCGGCAAAGAATACAACTATAACCCTGCCTTGCCGATATACGCTCAGGTTGGACGAGATATTTACACAACTAGCTTGTTCTTTCAGTCTCTGGAAGACACAAGGAGCCGGGATTATCTCCACAATTGGGTGCTCAAAACTGTTCCGACATCCTCCAACATTGAAGAGAGGGCCCGTCTGTCAGATCTGGCAAACTTCGCTGACGATTTCTACTTGTTCGCCAAACAATTCTCACTCAAGTCTATCGAAGACACCAGCAAAGTTCTCGTCAATCCTAAACTGCTGAAAACCATCAAACCAATCCAGGTTCCAGTATCGATGAACGCGGCGGGTACTTTGGGAACGGCTTCCCTTCATACCACTCCGTTCACCATTAATGTCTTTGAAATTTCCCTGAAACCCGGCCAAAGCGTCTTTGTTTACTCGTCCGCCAACGATAACCAACGTGTCGCTTATCGACGACCTGGTGAGCATGCCTGGCACGACATACCAGATAGCCCGACAGCAAGATCACAGGGGCGCATCTCGCTGGCATGCGACGAAAAAGGAACTGCTGAACGTCTCATCATATTATTCGTTTCTACTGCAGATGTCAAGAGTGATAAGGTACAAATCACAGTGAAACGTGAGAGTCTCACAAAATGCGGAAAGAGGAGCGGATTCGTCCTCTACCCATTATTCAACCCAAAGACGGGCGGCGCTGCGTGCCCTCCTAAGACACATTTTTCCGACAGAGCTGCTTGGTGTTGTCCTGATGGAATGGAGCTGGACGTGCACGTGGCATCGGAAGTCAGCATCTGCTGTCCTACTTGTGAGTTGTGAACTCTTGGGGCATGAATATGGTAACTGACCATAGTAGCCGCGGATTGTAGCAAAGAGGTTATTCCGAACAATCTCAGGTGTGCCGACCCCGAGTGGGTTCTTTGGACACAAGAATTTAGACAGATCGGGTGCTGTATGAAGGGCTATGTTCCGAACGCGCTTCGGTACTGTGTGAAGGCAAGCAAGCCCGGGCCTCACTTCTCTGCAGTAAGTATTTTATGTGTGACACTGGCCAGTGTTGATTGGCAACCTTAAGGAAAGCATTACTAACAATTCTTAAGATCGGATAATATTCTGAGGATCAGAAGTTGGTGTTGACTTGGTGTTTGTATACTGGCTTCTCTCTTGGGTTCCTCGAAGTTGGACTCTCTGTCGGGGGTCTAAACTTCACAGTATGCCACCTAGATACTCTTTGTAAGACCGTAATCCATTAATTATTTCCAACACTTGCCTTCGACTTCTTCAACATATTATATCCTTTCGTTCACATGATGATGTACATGCATCGCTGGCAACCCCCCATAGCAGCCAGCTCTCACATTCAAGGAACCCAGCCACCTGTGACTTAATTTTCCGCTTTCCCGGTTCTTGACTCTCGTGTGGTAAGAGATTTCGAGCAATTAAGGTACAAGCTATGCAAAAGGCAAAACATGATAAAGAATATTAAGCATAAATTAGACAGCCGGCCGGAGTCATCCAGTCCCCTGGAGTATAGCTTTGCTCTAATGTAGGCAATGGGCTTGCTTCGCATCGTCAAGGTTCATTAATGCTCACATCCCATGCTCGATACCATTCTTGAGCAAGTTATTGCGAACTGGGCTGTCCTTCCGACGCTTGCGGTCGTCCATGTCCCCGCAGACAGGCACCTGGCTGCGTCAAGGTGCGCCTCGCGCCACCGTGACCAGCGAAAAGTTCAACATATAATTTCTTGATACAGTTTCCTTAGCTGCCTTGTTGCTTGCCCTGGTCTCGATCTGTGAGCCGTTCAGTGGCTAGATGCTTGCTTTGGCCTTCTTGTGCTGCCGAACTGCAAATGGCCTCCCTGAGAAGGAAATGATCTCAGCAAATGGCATCTTTCAGTAGGATACAAAAGCTAAAAGGGATTTTCAGGGCCTCGACGATGGGGCCAAATTTCCAATCTGGGTTAACAGGAGGATATCTTAAGTGACAGGAATTTGTGGCGCATCAGCCTAACGCCTTCACACTTCGAGAGCGTTTTCAGGGCCCTGGCTTCAGGCAAAAACAGAGCTAATGAGACATGGTATGTAGGGAACTTTTTTTTACTCCAGTAGGCCATTGAGATTGATATGGATACTCGCCGGTATTGTTACGAATGCATTGATATGATCATTTCATCGACTACATTATGGAGAAATGGCCTTTGGCCAAGGACTGTCCTTAGATCGTGAAACACCAGACAGAGCGAAGGAATCCCAATCAAGGAGAGTTGTTTCAGACCATTCAATCTTGCTTAGCGATAAAACGAGAATAGGGTCTCAAAAAGAAAGTCTCGGCTGACATAAGGTTAAAGGTTATTTGAAGATATCGAGATCCAGCCCAGCCACTGTTGAACCAGATTAGCCCAGTCCAGCCCTACAAAACTGAAAGTCTTCAGATTCAGCTGTACTGGTCCCTTCATAGGAATTGCAAGTAATGGTGGCGTGGTACAGGGCGGGAGGCTTCAAGGCAAGCTGAGGACCGTGGCAGTGACTTGCTACAGGGGGGCCTCTGCATTCCCAGCCCAGGGAAACGTCCATCATGGCCGGATCTAGAATATCATTGCCCCTTAACGAGGCTTGGCCATCGAAAACTCTCATTGAGTTGGACCCTGAATCCTTATATAATCTCTTGCGTGTACTTGGAAGCTGATACATGAGCAAGCCCATATCTCTCATCTTGTTCATTACGCCTTACTCTTTTACTGCATTGACGATGAGCCTATCTCGCTCTCTCGTGCTCCTCGTTCTAGCGCTGGTGCACCCTTCAATAGCGGGATCCGGCCAAAGCCTTACCGACATCTGCAAAGCTGTCGAAGGGACAGACGGCTGCACCAAGAGCTTTCCCATTCCTGTTGACACGCGGCTTGTGACAGATTGCAAGTACTCATTCTTCGTACAGTTTCATGTCCCAATTCACTAACTAAAGCTACTCAAGGCGGCAATAAGCCAAGCCCCTGTGGACTTGAGGTCGTCACTAGGTCTGATAACATCTGCGATTTGATCAACCTTGCCCTACAGGATACCGAGTTTGTCGACGGGTATTCCACTTGGTGCTTAGCCTTACCTGGGGCAATTCGTGAGAGAAAGGCCCAGCCCGGCATATGGACCAACGGAAAGGTCAACGGCGCCACTACCAAAGACATCAACTATGTTGTCTCTATCGAAGACGTGAGCAAATCGTTTGGCATCGGTATTAAAAATTCAACCCGAGCTAACAGCTTGAGCAGCAAGTAGTTCGTCAAGGATTCGAAATCCAGAACAACAAGCAGGGTGTCATATCCGAAAGCCTTGCCAACAAGGATGGATGGACTGTGCTCAAAGCACCAGAGGTCTGTCCTCTCCCACCGCGCCTCGAATCACGCGTTACTAACGCCGCCGTAGGTGAACACAGCCTCCTACGCAAGTTTGGTCCGCTCCATCGACCTTTGTCAGACTACAAGCTGTACTCAAAGGAAGCTCGACGTCATTCGACAATGGTTCATCGACTGGATCAGTGGTGACACGGAGATACGTCAAGGCGAGCTCGCAACGCTGCTAAAGGGGTGGCAAGATTCCTTCAAAACCACCTGGAAGACAAAGATCGCAGCCGTGAAGGCTCCAAGCACTCTAATCGAAACTCGTCGAGGAAAGACTTCCCAAAAGTTCTTCGAAATCAAAGACACTATATGTCAGAATAACTTATGCAAGGGAAAGACGGCTTCCGCATACATCAAACTAGGTTTGTCATCTAGTTCCGTGCTTCTCGTGTCTACAATGCTAATCATTATCAGTAACTACCGCACTTCAACAGGTAGACAAACTCGCCGACATTCCTTACGCATGCGTGGATGCGGAAACTTCCAGACAGTACTTTCTTGCCAACTATCTCAACAAGATCCAAGAGACGTTTAATCTTGTACCAAGCAAACTCGCGCCGAAAAGTCCCTTTTACGACTTGGTCCAGGGCGGTAGGCTGGATACCTTGCGTGGGCTCATGAACGGATTCGGCACCATAACGTCCGACTTGGAATATTATGCAAAGGAAATGAAGGCCAACTTTTATTCTTTTAAACCGTTCAAAACGCATGGGAACAACGCCCAGCAAGCCCTCATCCAGATCACCAAGGTCCTTGCCCCCGACTGGAAGAACAACCAAGAGCTTTCCCAGACCCCGGAGCTTCGGAAAGTGCGCGACGGGTTCTTGCAAATCCAGTCAATCATCAAAGGAAACTTACAGGGGCCATTGACCGACCTCATCAGCGCCATCGATGCCTTTAACGCGGAATTTGCTAAGTTCCCACTATCGACCAAGAATCTCAAAGTCGCCTATGGGGCTGTTGCTTTTGAACGCTGGATCGACGTCGAGTTTGATTACCCCTGCAAGGAGGCTATGGAGCATACTTTTGAACAAGATGGCTTCTCGAAGGTCTTCAAGTGGACAGAGTTTACCCCTTGTGTCTTTACTACGCAGCGGTTTGACCTCATTGCGAACTGGATCCCTTATTTCAAGTACCGTCTTGTCTAGGTATTTTTTAGCTGCTACAATGGCTTGTCAATGAGCGGTATGCTATGTGATTTCTTTCTTCGTCGCGCCTAGCAATAAACTATTGAGCCTTAACCATCTACTTCTCATTGTAATAACCGTTTTCCTGACTAGTATGATGTCGAGGATGACTTATGAGTCAGCTTGAAGCTACCATCCACTACTTACCCCGATCACAACACACTTTGCATCAATCCGCTAATTTTCATAGACTCTTCCTATGACTTGGAGGCCATAACCTCCTCCATCCATGAGAAGGCAATTAACATAGCCATAGGATTGCCCATGTGTGAAGCACCGGTGAAGAAGCGCGCTTCCTTCGGCGAGCCATGCTCAAACAGCATCATCGAGTCTTCAATGGGCATCAGACCGTCGAGCGTACCCTGCCATATGTTGTTATTACTAACACTACTCTTTTTTCCATTGAGGAAAGGCAACTTACATTGAGCAGAAGCAGCCTGGTCGAGGGCTTCTGAATGACCCCCAATTCCAATAAGGAGAACTTCTGCTGCACACCTTGCTTATATTCTTCGATGCTCTCGAATCCGTGCTTCATGGCGAATGCTGGCGATAGTTGGAATGGGTATTCGTGGCCGTCAGCCTTGTCAATCCAGTCGCGGTCGTAGAAGTAGTGGCAGCCTGCACCCTGTGCGATAGATCCGAGCAGCTGATCCTTGTGCGTGTGCGCGATGCGGATCGCGTAGTAGCCGCCAGTGCTCAGGCCCCAGCACAGCACGTGGCCCATATCAAAACGACCGTCTCTTCTCATCCACTCGAGCACGCTCGACCACAGACGGTCCGGGCTCTCCGGATCCGCCGAGTCGGCCGGGCAGTCGGCCGTTCCAGGGACCTCAGCAGCCATGACAGCCCACCCACGCGATAGAAGTTGGTCAAAGAGGACGGTGAAGTCGGGGCGGTAACCGTCAAGGCCAGTAAGCAAAAGGACAACGGGCCAATTGTTTGTTTGTGTGCTTGCCTGGTGCTGAGGCACGCGGACATATACTGAAAGAGCGTCGCGGTCGGCGCCCTTGCGGTAAACATGGGGGATAGTAACCTCAGTCAAGGGTGTGGTCCACTCGCGTCCAGCTTTCATATATACATTCTTTTGGCGCTCCCAAGCCTGCCACTTGACCGGGTCGTTGACGTGCGGATATGCGGTTATGTAGGGAAACCGCGCGATGCGCAGCACACACGCAGCGCGGAGGTACAAATCGTTTGCGAGCGTCTTGTTGCCCTGTTGCATAGCCTGGTCGGCCTCTCGCTCCAGCCTCTCAGCCGTTGGGAAGAAGGCTTGAGTAAACTCTCTAGCGGTTCCGTCGTTGACCTTGTCTGCAATAAGACGCTCGAATATAGGCTCGAAATCCTCATAGGCGCCGTCGTTGAAGGGGTAAAGGCCCTTAAGGCAGGGGAGCTTCCACATGGTCTCCCAAAGAGCGGCTATCCCACCATGGTGCGGCATACGTCTCTCAAAGGCTGACTGACCCATGATCCATTGACGGTGCGATGGGACAGTGCTGCTGTGTGTGGACATGGTGTGTCTGTTATGATGGAAGCAAAGACAGTATGTATTGAGATTTATTGGCCGATAGAGATGAAATGCCGAAATTATGGAGGACAGTTAAAAAGTACAAGAGGTATTTATATTTGGTCGCGATAGAATATCAGCGACATATTCCAATTCAAGTGACCAAGTTGGGCCAGTAAAAGCCCCACTTCCGCGGCCGGCCCGTGGCGCTTCCGGGGAACGTCCGGGGCATGTCCGGGGCCTCGGCGCTGCGATAGATGACTCAGGTCCGATCCTAGATCTACCCTTGTGGCACTCGTTATCCCAGCGTCTTCACGTAGATAAGCAACTATATCTTCATTGCAGATAAGACAGTCTAAACAGATAGGGATGTTTTGCAGACTATACCTCGACAACGATCTACACACTAACAATATCTATTATAAATATAGGCATCACTAGAATTAGGTTAAGTGAGTAGCATATACATTTGTAGCTGAAAAATGATCGGAAAATTCATCAGTTCCACCAGCTAGACTTCATCTTGTATTAGGAAACAGTATCTCACTCCCGTCATATCATATGGATGATGTCATCTGAAAAGGTCCACTCCTCCAAGGGAAACTCTTGCGGGTTTGACGTGTTGATCCCCTCTCCCGCAATGTCTTCAGTTGTTTTCAACTCAAGAGCGGCAACTACGGGTGTCTGCATCATCTTCATAGTCACATCCTGTGTGGCTCGCTCGCTGAGCCCAAGCACTACGCTATGAAGCTGATGAAACGGCTGCCAGTTCGACGCCTCTCTGAGCTTAGCAAAGGTGACGAGCCCCTGCTCGGTCAACTTTTGGTCCTTCTCGAGCTGATTCAGATCATCGCAGTAAAATAGATTCGCGAGTACGACGATCAGGCTGGAGATAAATGCGCATGCGGTGCTCCTAACCAATGACAAAGTCAGAAAGTATTCGGTTATTGGTCTCTGTATCAGCACGTACCATTTGTTAGTGCCGTTGAACGGCCTACTATGTGTCAGTTGCAAACATTCTCGGCCCACTTTCACACATGTATTCCACTGCTTCGGTAGCGGCGGTAGCTGTGTGCTACACCTACTCCGAGGCATGGCGCAATCATGAACAGCTTGTCTCTGGAAGCTGCTGATGCAGTTCAGCCATTCAGCATCGTGACTCCAAATCCCGTGCACCCTGACCAAGCATGACATGTAGGTGAAATACAGCTCTGCCATGTGGGTAAAGATGCCTGTAGTGTCATTCCATGTCCCGTCAGAATACGAACTCGTGACAAGGCCCTCCACTCGGAGTGGTTCTGGAATGGAACGACGCCAAGTCTCGAGCTGCGTGTCGAGTTCAAACATGTGCGCGCGTCGTTGCTCTGATGTTAACTTCTGCGGCGTTGCGCTATTTGAGTAGATGCGCTTGTACAGCTCTCCTTGAATGATAGCTAGTTGTATGCGGGCTTTGAAATAGCTAAACTGCACCAGGTCGTGCGACATTGGAGAGCAGATAAAAGCCTCACTGATTGGCTGGTCGTCAGGCAAGTCGACATCAATGTCTGCCTCTGGGAGAAGAGGTGATGTGTGGTAGCGCATAGAAATGTCCTATGGATGAGACTCAGTACTGGGCACTCAGACTCGAAAGTCATCTACGTTGGTGTAGAGACGCACCCTATCGAGCACGTAAGTGATCCAAAATACGCGCTCCCTCTGGAACTTTATCTCGGCCGTATGCTTGGCGTTTTCCTCGCGATCATTGAGAAACAATCGGCAGCAGAGCTGGACCGCAGAGCCGATCAACACGGTGGCTGGCTGAGGATCACTACAGCCTATGCGGAGAAGTATCAGGCCCAGAAGAACCTGCAGACTCAATAGCTCCTCGCTACCACTCATTAGATGGTTTATGACGAGTTCGATGTTTCGCATGCACCTGTCTACCTCAGGATCGTCCTTTGTGAACGTGGTTTCCTGTGGAGCTGTTTGGGGTATTCGATGAGCCAATGCCAGGATGACATTAATGGCAGCGAAGACGGCCCTCTGAGAGCCCGCCTGGTTCCTATCGTGAGCTGGAGCAGTATACCAATCCATAAGGATTCGAAAGAAACTTTTCTCGTCGAATAGTGGAACGAAGGGGTTTATCTGTTGGAAGAATAGTTCAACCCTGGGCATAATCTCGTCCAGAGCTGGCAAGGTCATGAACGAATCCACATCCAGCTTCATATCGCTCCTATGGATAGAGACGGAGTCGCCAGATGCGGCAGCATGCTGCCAATAATTTCCATGACTCTCCCGGTTTAACCGTTCAAGTTGTTCTTCGAGCGATGCGACGCGAGCTTCCAATGCTCCAGTCACGTCAGAATCACACTGCCGGTTATTTCTGGCCACATTCGTCGTGCTCGTTCTCTGCGACGTGGTACGCCGCCGTACCAGTGAGGTCTTACACTGGGCTCCATAAAGTTGGCAGTTGGAACATGGGTAGGCAAGGTTACATCTGATTTTCTTGGTGTAGCATACATCGCATGCTGTGAGCAACAGACAGGTAGATCCCAGTCAGCTAAGCGATAGCAGACTACCTTGTAGAACCAGACCACTTACCCTTACGCTTCCAGATCTGCGGCAACGAATCGTCCATGTCGTGGATAGGGCTTGAATTCCGTTTCGACTAGGTAAAAGCGCCCGACCACGACTAACGTGAGAAAAACGTGGTACTCGGCATCTTCTGATGACCGAACACCGACGACTGTATTTGTAAGCCCCTGGGCACCAAGAAGCTACATATCTCCTACCCGTCTCGATAGCTGGGGCATAAAAAATTAGATCAAGGGCCAAAAAAAGATTGATAGCAGCTAATCGTTTCGATCGATTGCTAGTTTTGTCAGTCATGTTTTTCTGCCCGAACTGGGATTCGAAGTTGCTTACACCTCCGGGTTATGAGCCCGGCTGTAGCAAGTTAGCATGGACATGTGTGATGTGGAGCCTCGGATAAACGTACCGCGCTTCCACTGCGCCAAGCTGCTTTGTTGGTTGCCGTCGGAGTTTCGGGAATGCTACATGGATCCTCGGCGCCAAAACGACGCGCCCTGGCATCCGAGATCATGGCTTGATTCGGGCAAACAAGACGGGACGATCGGCCGTACCAAGGAGCTGGTGCAGCTTCTGAAACCAATAATCCAAATTTGACTCATACTAGAATTATCAACACATATGTGGACACCATTTTGAGGTAATCGGAGTTTAGCTCCGCAGCATAGGGTAGGTGCGCGGCATACGCCACGGCGTGATTTAACAACCACGAGCATCTGATTGCATTAGCTATGCCCGAACAAGACATCGACTGTTTAGCACATGTGAGAGTTTCGGTCGGTTGTCTGATGTGAGCATGAAATAGAAACACACTCGTTTACTGTCTTCCTTGAGGAAGTTGTACGATGTAGGGACCGTCGGACGAAAGAATCCTTGGCTGTGGGTGAAACTGAGGGCCTAATTGTGTAACACGGCGTTGGCCATGAGCGAACTCAAAATACGACCACTATCCCTCGAAACGAGCTGGGGATCAGTGGGGGTATGGAGACCGGCATTTACTAGCGGTTCCTGTCAGAATTAAGATTCTTCTAGCGCCAAAGTGAGGCTGTCGTCGACGGAGAGTTTGTCCGCGCACACCAATGCGCGTTCTGGCTGGTAAAGCGCGATCGCGTCACAACACCATGCACCAAGAGATTCTAGCAAGTATTAAATATCTCACACATGCAGGAACGCTTCTGTAGACCGTCAGATCTTAAAAATCTCGGCGTCTCAACCCCGGATTTCCTCTTTTGTTCTCGGAGCAGCCGGAATGATTCCAGGTCTGATTGGCTGTGCGACGCGTGTTTTATTGTCCCTGCCGATCAGGGGTTTTAGCACCGGCTTATGAAACTATCATGCTCAACTAGTCCTGTTCGACACGGAATAATTTTAATAACCTTCTGCACCCCTGCATGTCTCTGAGAACCCTGTTTGCAGCTCGCCCGACAGATTAACTGGCTTCATTTCAGCCTGATAACGGAGAAACATCCCCCTTTCCGAGAGTATCATGTATATTGCCACGACTTCTTCCGGAAGCCACTATATAGAGCTGGCGTCGAGATCGAGTTGCTGTCCGTTAGTGTAGGTGCAGACTACAAGCAACTCAACATGGCTCCTTTCATTCTTTTCGCCTTGGGCCTGGTTGCCCAGCTCGCAGCAGGTCAGACTCCCGGCAATGGCACTGAGGTGCACCCCAGGCTGGATACCTTCCGGTGCACAGTTCTTGGAGGCTGCAAGAAGCAAACCAACTACATCGTGCTCGACTCGGCCCAGCACCCCATTCACCAAGTCAACAGCAACCAGAACTGCGGCGATTGGGGGAACCCGGCAAACCCCACTGCCTGCCCCGATGAGGCGTCTTGCGCCCGCAACTGCATTATCGAGGGAGTCTCCAACTACCAGAATCAAGGTGTAAGCACATCGGGCACCGAGCTTCGTATGCAACAGGTGTACCGTAACTCCACCGTTAGCCCTCGAGTCTACCTGCTGGACGAGAGCAAGCAGCAGTATGACCTGCTCCATCTCACTGGCCAGGAGATCAGCTTTGATGTAGAAATGTCGAAGCTGCCCTGTGGTATGAACAGCGCGCTCTACCTTTCCGAGATGCTCCAGGACGGCGGAAAAAGTCTGAGCCCCCATAACAAGGCCGGCCCATACTACGGTACTGGATACTGTGATGCTCAATGCTTTGTTACGCCCTTCATCAACGGAGTTGTAAGTTCATCAACTATCATCTCGATGCCTAGAGAAGATGTGGGTTACTGACACGCACAAAGGGAAACATCGACGGCAAGGGTTCATGCTGTAACGAGCTGGACATCTGGGAGGCCAACTCTCGGGCTACCCACATCGCGCCTCACACCTGCAACCAGACTGCCCTCTACAAATGCACTGGGGCTGAGTGCGGCTCCGAGGGCGTGTGTGACAAGTCCGGCTGTGGATGGAACCCCTATCGCCTCAAGGCCTCTAACTACTATGGGCGCGGCGATCAATTCAAGGTCGACACTCTTCGAAAGTTTACCGTAGTTTCCCAGTTTGTTTCGGATAAGCAAGGGTACCTCACAGAGCTGCACCGCCACTACGTGCAGGATAACCGGATCATCGAGAGCTCTGTTGTCAACGTCACTGGGCCACCCAAGATCAACTTCATGAATGACGAGTACTGCGAAGCCACCGGCGCTAACACGTTCATGAGACTGGGCGGAATGAAAGGTATGGGCGAGGCCATGACCCGTGGCATGGTCTTGGTTATGAGCATTTGGTGGGATGATTCTGGCTTCATGGCCTGGCTTGACCAAGGCGAGAGCGGACCCTGCAACGCCACGGAGGGCAGCCCTGCCAATATTGTCAAGGCAGAGCCAAACCCTGAGGTGACATTCAGTAACATCAGGATTGGAGAAATCAATTCTACCTTTTCCTTGACAGCACCATACAAGCGGGATGGCATTGCGGCATTGCCCCTGCAGCCAGCACACGTACGGCGCCATCTCCACCATCACCAGCACAGACATAGCGATTGATTAACTCAAGCCGATTTTGTATATACTTGATAGGGGCAATAGATAGCATCGGCCGAATTCTGCTCCTACTAAGGAGCTAGTTACACTGTCGCGATGGCAACGTGAAGGCGTACCAAGTGTCAATTCCTGGTTCTTGATAAAACGTGAAAACGTGTGGATGGTGTCTTGAACGAGGTAAATAAAAGATAAATAATTTTGCATATATTAAAACTGGGTGCACAATCTAGATTTTAAAAATTATTGAATGAAGAGCAAGTACCAAAGCCCTCTTACATTCAAGGCATCTGCATGCCATCTTTTTGAGGCTGGTAGCCCTGTGCATCATAACCTGGAAGCCGGCGCGCCTTAACCTCATTGTCCTGTTGCACAAGAGCACAGCAGAGGCACCAGAACGAAGTACAGCAGTCGCCCGTACCACTTCCCTCAATGCCGTATTTTTCGCGAATCTCTCTTCGTTTCATCGTGTTATATCTTTTATTCGACATCAGCTTTGCAAATACACAAACATGCTACTGGATAGCACTCACATCCAGGCACATCCGGTAAACGACAGCAAACCACAGAAGATCATGCAGTCAGAGTTGACGCTTTCGATCGGTGCCGAAGGATTCTGCATCCGATGGGAGGTACGTCCAAAAACTAGATCACCATCTCACTTTAGCAATAGAGTCCAGCCAGTAACTTGGCTGAGTGACATACGGAGACATGGCAAAAAGGAGCTCAGCAAACAAGAATCGCACGGAGAGCAATTGCAAAGGCTGTTCTGCCACTCTTGGTTCTGTGACATTTTGACGGCGTCGTTAGGTTTAAAGGAGTGACAATAAAGAGATTGAAAAACAGAGAATAAACGGCGAATAAGAAAGGGAAGCTGATCGAGAAGACAAAACAGACTTGATCGTGGGAAGTTGAGATAGATATACAAACATATAGGGGCCTAAGCTCAGGGCTGAATCGTGTACCGCGTTCCTGACACAATACCAGTTATCGTATCCAAATACGAGCTACGAAGCTTCATTGATTGGTCCGAACGGACTGGCCTTGGAGTGGATAAGATGGTGGAGGTCGGACCGAGAACCAGGAGTATTAGTGGAGAACACCTCGGCATGTCGTGGCATGACGCGTTAATGTTTTACTCAATGATTGGGCTGATGATATCTATGTCCTCTTACATGTCTGTGCTTATATAGTACAGACTCAACTAAGCATGGTATTCCGTGCTTGACTGCACCGACTCTTGACTTTCTCCCCGTGTTTGGAGCTGTAAACGTGGAATATATTGGGAGCAAGGTATGTCGGCTTGGAAATCTGGGAAATGATAGAAAAAGTCCATCGTCATGGTCCAAGAATTTATGTCGTACAGTCGGCTCTCGAATGCCTCTGATAGAGAATACCGTCCTGTGATAGCGCTTTTCTGGTAGCAGTCCCTGAATTCAAATGGCCAGGACAGTCGAAAGGATTCTGCAAAGACCTTCCAGAAATGATTAGAGCAGTACTGGTGCTGTAGAAACACAAAGCGCTCTCTGACTCCAGGCCTAGAAAGCTCAAGTTGTCAGAAAGATACATCTTGGTCAGTATAGATGGCACAGTCACTAACCATACGAAAAAGTCAATGGCTGGTGAATGTGGTAGCGACTGTGATGGCCTATGGTCATTGAACGATTAGTTGTACTGCTCCGGTCCATGATTGGGTCGGGTTTACCATACCTGCTTAATAGCCAAGGTGGGATTTTTGACCAGTTTTCCGCAGCTGTGTCAGCTCGGTATCGAAGTAGTCGATGCATCAGGATAAGGATTGCCAATCTCTCAGTATCGCTACAGGTTTGAAACTGGAGAATGTCGGTCTGGCGAAGTGTCTGCCAAAGCAGCGGCAGGTTTTGGGTATTAAAAGAGCCCCATCCATCTAAAAGTACGCGAACCGGAAGGTCTTCGCATAATTCATCCTCTACCTGGAGCATGCTTTCTGAGAGAGGATATTGAAGTCCCAAGATTTCGTTGGCTTTACGCCATATGCTTGTCTTGGGTGTGCTGGATGAGGTCGTTGAGATAACTGGTGCTGGAGGAAGCATACAGTCACATAAGTCCATCGGTTCAGGGACAATGAGCCCATCTGCCAAAGGTGACAGAGGTATGAAGGAGGGATCTAGAGGAAGTTCACCATCCAATCCAATCATGAACTGGGCATCCTGTTGGGGTGCAGTTGAAGCCATGGTTCGAGCATCAAAGATCGAGTTCATTGTCGCAGTCATGCCGATGGATTCGCTTGGCGATGCATCAGAAGTGACCCCTGTTTCCACCTCAGGTTGCTTATTCGGTGGTGGTGGGTTTCTGGTGGGATTCGAACTTGTGCGAAAAGGGGCATGAGGCGTTATGAGGTCCTTAATCGACTGCAACGTATTTTCCAGGTCATCTCGCTCTTTTTTCACCTGGGTGAGTTCCTCAATCAACTGAGCGGCTTTGCGTCCAGAATCTTCCTTCTTCATGGCCTCGATGGTGGCCTCAAGAAGTGCGATGCGGTTTCGGTTTCTCTCACGAGCAGCGCGTTGAGCGCGGCGGTCAAGCTCCCTTTTCTTGGCTCGTCGGCTGTCTGCCTCGTTTTCATCAGATGGTACTGGTGCCATGGCTAATAAATGAGTCAATCTGGGAACCAGGTGAGGTGAGAAGGTCCTGACGAAGAAGGGGCCCGTTCACGTCTGCAAATCGTCCTTTCTTTACTGGCTCACCCCGGAATTTGGGTCGATCGCGGGGTAGAGACCCATAAAGGATGCAGATGAAGATCACGTGGGCTCCCTTGCCCTCAATCATCCTGAAGCCATGGATGCTCTTAGCTGACTTGGGAGGCTAAGCGGACTCCGCTAGTATACTCCGACGCTACTGGCTAAGCCACTGAATCATACTTGCAGGGTTTAGGTGTCGGGTACGGAGTACAGGAATTGCTAATAACCGCGCGGATGGCTTGTCTGACTTCCATGGGCTTGCCGACACGTTGGCTGATCAGGGGTCAGGCAAATTCTTCACGAACACATTCCCCGATGACGAATATGTAGACCCGGAGCTGATATTCCCAACCTAGTTAACGAATTCTTGCCTGGTCCCTCGACTCTAAAGAAAGGAGTTACAACATGAGCTTCAAGCTGGATGAACCATGTGGAGACTTGTTTGTCATGGTACTTCTGCCAAGGCCGTATTTTATACGATAAATTTCCATTGGCTACATCTCGTGCTAGAGGCTGGGTCGGCTCCACTTCTGCAGGGTAGCCCGAGGAGAACAAGTCAGCCATGTATATTCTCACTGATGTTATGAAACATCGGGAACAATAGTAGATATCTTTCTTAAATTACATAGACTACATCGATTGTTTAAAGCAATGTCTGTGAAAAAGGACGAAGAAGAAAAACTAGCAAAACAAAAATAAGGTTTTACCTTGGAGTGATATAAACCTTGGTCCTAAGAAATAAGAACAGTGGTATTCATCATAACGGGAGAAGCGACTACTACTACACTCAGCTAGTCGCCAACTAAATCATGTATTGTTAGAGGGATATAATGTAGAGAGTTTCCATGCTGATCTGTACTACGGAATAATTCCTGAGTTTCGAAAGGCCTCGCTCATGGCTGTCAGGATTAATCTAGATATTACCTAGGTCTTTAGCTGGACGAGTTCACCTTTGTTATAATTAAATTACAAGTTATATATATACGGGTGAAATGAACAAACTTCCATAATTCAGAAAAAGACCAAAAATCCGTGGGTGGGGTCGTGAGGTAAATACTCCTAGTGAGGGAGAGAGAAGTGAATGCTGGAAGCCACGGACGAGCCAACACTCTACTGGACACATGACCAACAAGTTGTCGGGTTCTTTATGGCGCATGAGTCATCAAAACGAGCTTTTTGAGGATACGGGCAGAGGATTTGCTGCTGTGTGGTGTTGTCCGGCCTCGTTACAACCACGGGTGTAGACTCTGGTACTGTCCCATTCTCAACCCAGGCTTGGAGTTGAGAGAATAGCGCTTCTGGTTGACCGCCATTGCCACCCCAGCAGTGTTCAAGAGCAGGCACTTGATAATATTTGTAAAACGAGCTGATGTTGCCAATAAAGTCCGAGACCTGATTATAGTAGTGAAGAGTGCCCCCAGGAGAGATGCTTTGGTCAGCCTGGAAGTGGTTAGCCTGATATTGACTCTGATGCGCTTTGAAAAGGGGTTCTTACGAGTCCGTGATAGGTGATGATCTTGCCGCCCGCGTCTCTGAAATCCCGGAGATCGATCTCGTTGGTCTCCAAGTTAGAGGCAAACACCTGCTTGACATTGCGGAAGATGGTATCAAAGTCTTTGGCGGTAGCGTTGGTGAGTGTAGCCGTCATGTCCTTCTTAACAAATGTCCTGTATGCAAATTCGACGGTGCCTTGTCCGCCACTAGTGCAGACCCCACCTGTGCAATTCGTCGGGGCGAGAGTAGGCAGGTCGGCACCAATTTCATAGCCGTAGTACATAAACTTGCCATTAGAGAACCGGGGCCCGCTCCATGAAGCATTGGCGACTGCGGCAGCAGCATGGCTAATAGTGAGCTTAGAGCTGGTGGTGGAGCAGTTGAATGATTTTCCGACCTGCTTGAAGGGATCAAAGGTTTTTCGGCAGGCGTCGACATCGCTGATGATTCCATCTTTGACGCCATCCAGTCTGTCACAGGCAGAGACGGCAAGTGATGTAAGGGTATCCAGTTCACAGCCGTGGGGGAACTGCTGAGTCGACTCCATATAGAAGACGGGCCAGATGGAGTTCATGTAGAATTCTGCCCAGTTGATCGCGGGAGCAGCCGCGATGATGCCATCATAGGCGTCGGGATACTGTTGGGCAAGCTTGAGGCCCTGTCGTCCACCTTGCGAACAGCCATTCCAGTAAGAATACGACGGAGCCTTGCCGTAGAAGCTCTTGATCAACTGCTTTGCGATGCTCGCCTGCCGACGAGTCAATACAAATATTTGGAACAAGTTCCTGTAATGTGCTACTTACCTCGTCATTTAGAGAAACCTGGCCAAAGTTCTGCAGCGCGTTTGCGTCGAGATTTCCGGGACTCGTCAAAAGCCACTCAACAGGATTTGCAGATTCCGGAATTCCAGCATCTGTCGTGACAGAAGCATAACCATTGGCTACGGCATTAATCATGCCGGCATAGGTCAAGATGTATCGGCCGGGTGTCCAGCCGGACCCTCCAAGAGACTGCAGCCGATCATTGTACTCGTCTTCTTCGGGCAACCATGCCTCGACACGAAGAGTATCGTTCTGACCTGGGTGCGTATAGGTGACAGTAACGTTACAGAAGGTAACATTCTGGACATTCAAGGCCGGCTGCGAGTATGTCCATCCGGTCGGGACATCGAAGCTGTAGTCAGGTACGAGGTTGGCTTCTACCGACAGAAACCTGGCGCCCAGGAGGGTCGGGGTGGCAAACGTCGAGGCTGCGCAACGGCTTGCGCTTGTAGAAATGGCAGCCATGATGATTTGTCGATAACTATCCTCAATCATCTCGACGTACGGACCTCGTGCCTCGAGTTACCTTATATAGGACGATGGGACATGGGAGGCCGTCTATTGTTACATTCAACAATGACGACATCGAGTAATGCTACAAGCATTCGAGGTGGATTGGCTAATGCATAGTGTCATTTAGGAGAAACTCATTTTTGGAGTTTTCACCGAGACTCGGAGAATAGTAGTGTCACGGTGCCTGTTGTTCGTTGACTGCCGAAAATGGCAAAGAGCCGTATTGAATACGACAAATGCCCCGGAACCCACGGGAACCGACTGTTTTTATCGGGCGCTTCATGAGCTGAGCCGCCTGCTCATCGATTCGGTATTCCAGTTTTGTTTCCGGACCTAGCCTCGGGACTTTTCTCGGCCCTGTCCCTCTACTGGATAGTCCAACATGTTTTTTTCCCTCCCTTTTTCCCGGTTCTTCGGGGCTCATACGAGTCATGGTTTTCCAGAGTAATGACTACCTGGCTTGGCGCGTGTTCAGTGGAAGCAAGTTATTCCACCCCCTGCTTGTGGGGCCAACCAAGCCCTCTACGCTGTGGATTCCCTCGTATCACCTCCCTATGGACAGTCATCATCACCACCGTCATCGTTCATGTATAATATCTGGTCTTAGCGAAGCAGAAATTGCTGTTCTTGACACGATGAGCCAAACTGAAGGCACCGAGCATATCCATGCTCCCTCACGCTGCCCCTGCCGACCGGCCCAGCGAAGGTCGCATAAGAAGTCCCGGAATGGCTGTCGCAACTGCAAGCAGCGTAGAATCAAGGTTAGTCTTTGTTCCGCTTGAGCATGTTTCTTCAATTGTGTCCTCTGACAGGCTGGGCGGTTTCAGTGTGATGAGAGTAGGCCCATCTGCAGGAACTGCTCTCGCCTCTCCATCTCCTGCGCCTTCGACGCCGCACAAACGGCTACTGCTACCTCAGTCGAGTCTATCACGGCATCCGCCGCCACAGCTGCCCCACGGAAACGTGGTCGGCCCCTTAAGTGGACTCCAGCAAGCCTTGAGGCTTCCAATCCTGACTCATCTCCTACCTCAGTTGACCCCAGCCACTCCCCATCTCAACTGGCCAATTATTCGCCCTCGCTTTTGAATGTCGACGACCTCTATCTCTTCCACTATTACATCACCACCGCCTCGCTGACACTTGGTGACGATGTTCTCTGGCGAGACAAGGTACCTCGTCTCGCTTTCGAGAACCATTTCATCCTTCACCTCATGCTTGCTCTGTCTGCGCTCCATCTAGCACGACACCGAGTCATGGAATCGAGTAGATACGAGCAGTTGGCCGAAGGACACCATTCTATAGCCCTCCGCGAAGTCACCGACTTACTCCCAAAGATCAGTCGAAAGAATTGCTCAGCACTCTATATCGCGACTGTGCTTGTCTGTAACTACACTTTTGCAAAGCGACCCTCAAAGGGCCACCTCCTCGTTGTAGCCGACCGCACAGAGGTTGCTTGGTGGAATATCTTTCGAGGCGTTCGCTTTGTCATTGAGACTGTGGGCCTGCCAGCAATATTCTCCGGCTCCCTTGGCCCATTTCCCCCAGAGAATAACACCAAGATCCCAGAAGGTGAAGATGCATATATACCGTGGGAGGAGCCTCTCGCCAACCTCAACACTCTGATCCTCAGTTCCCAAAAGCCAGGGATAGAAAACCTCGTCCCCATTTGTGAAGCTCTCGCAAGTTGTTTCCATGAGGTGTATGGGACTGCAGAGAAGCCTGAGGACGAGACGCATGGAAAGATGCATGTCGTCATGCGCTGGCTATGGTTCCTAGAGGACGACTTTATTAAGCAAGTCAAGGAGATGATACCGGAAACGCTCGTTTTACTAGCCTACTTTGCTGTCTTGTTGCAAACTCTAGAGTGCTTCTGGTTCATGAGGGGATGGGCGCATCACGTCATGGACGGCATCTTAGAGCATCTCGATCCGGATTACATCGCATGGATTTCTTGGCCTCGGAGCCTCATAGGCCCGCGGTGCGATGATAGCTTGCCTTCCCTTCGCTAATTAGCTACACATTCGATACGCGACTTTTATGCTAAAGCTACCGTGGTGAGATGCTAGGTTATGGCAGAACGTCAACTCTCTTAGGTGATCGTATTCAATACGACAAAAGACTATGTGCAAGAACGGCGGAATACGAAAAAGAGCATGAAATACGATCAGCCTCGGTCAATCGCCCCTATGGCTATGCCTCGACATAGTTCTGATGCAGGAACGTCTTACTACCGGTTTTCCTTTCAATTGCCGCAGACGGTTCGGAATGGCCGGACGAGGCATAAATACACCTGGATGACCAGGGAGGGCGACTCATCCAGAGACCACACGTGCCCCATCCCTCTGTCCATCTAAGTGGCTACAGGAACAACAACTCCAGCACCACATCAACTGGTCATATACCGCCTGAAGTATGAAACGCCTCAACGCTTCCCTAGCAGCTATACTCGCAACATGCTCCAACCTTGTCTTGATATCGGCGCTGGATTGCGTGGCATTGGTAGACGAGGGGCCAGTCCAGATCAAGGCTGATTGTGTCGATACGCTGTATGATGACCCAGTCATCGTCAGCGAGTCCGATGAAGACGCCCCTATGGTCCATCATAGAGTCTCGGGATACTTCAAGAATGCCAGCATCGAGTTCAATTTCTACTTTCCGCCAAAGTCTACCTGGGAGGGACGGTTCTACCAAAGATTGTACCCCACCCAAGAGGCAATAGCCAGCAACGATACTATCGCGTTCGGTATCGACAGCGGTGCCTACACTGTTCAGACGACAGGATCAAGTGGATACCGGGCTTCGGCAGCAGCAGCCAAGTTCTCTAAGTCCGTTGCGGCTCGGTATTATAACCATGTTGACAAGATACACGGCTTCATCTACGGCGGGAGCGGAGGGTCCTACCAGACTGTTGGTGCAATGGAGAATACCGAGGGCATCTGGGACGGTGCAGTGACTATTGTGCAAGCCGTCCCGGTCTCTATTCCTAATGTTCCCGCCGTTCGGGCTTTTGCGGGCTTGGTCTTGCGCAATAAGTCTTCTGAGATCATTGATGCTGTGCGTCCAGGAGGCAGCGGAGACCCTCTTGCGCATCTCAACGAGGTCGAGCAGGCCATATTTCGCGAAGCTACGTTGATGGGAATACCTGTGAGAAAGTGGGAGGATTTTGATATAGTTGCGGATACTCGAACCCTTGACGTCTTGACTTCGACAGTGTACAGTCTCGACCCGGATTACTGTCACGACTTTTGGAACGAGCCAGGCTACTTGGGATGGGAGGATTCTGACATAGGAGACATTATGCGTGTTGCTGTGGTTGATGTCAACACCACAATCACCACGGTGCAGCGTAATTACGATGGTGCCGCAAAATCTCTCCGTTTCCAGTCCTTTCCGGTCTCCAAGGACTCACGAGGATTCGTTGTTTCGGTTTATTCATCTAATGGAACCTTGCTCTCCCAGCCGCTGACGGGTTCACTCAACCAGACTCTGCAGGCATTTGTCCTCGCCGAGGGCAATGACCCTACTACTCTCGGTGCCATCTCTGAAGGCGGTAAAGTCAGAGTCGACAACCGTTGCTTCATTGCACTTTTGCCTTACTATCGCTACCGCCTCCCTTCCCGGCCAGGTTTCTATGGCTTCGATCAATTCCGCGATAGCGACGGTGAGCCGATCTACCCGCAGCGAAGCGTCGAAGTAGCGGCTCTGGTCTCAGAAGCTACCAGCGGAGGTGGCACACACACTGGTCACTTTTCGGGAAAGATGATTGTAGTGGATAACCTATGGGATAGCGATGCTTTCTCCTGGCATGCGGACTGGTACCGAGGCATGGTTCAGAATGTCACTGGGAATGAATTCGAGCACAAGTACCGGATCTGGTATAATGACCATGCCGACCACAGTGAGGATGCACCTGAGGACGTGCGAGCATCATATCTCATCGACTACAATGGCATCTCTCAACAAGCTCTTCGAGATCTCAGCCAGTGGGTTGAGCAAGAAGTTACTCCCCCGCTGTCGACGCGGTATCGAGTTTCGAATAGCCAAATCTTAGTTGCGGACCAAGCTGAAGAGCGTCGAGGCATCCAGCCTACGGTGCAGCTCACGGCCAACGGAAAAGGCTCCCAGACACCTACAGAAGTTACTAAGAACCAGCAAGTCAACTTCAAGGCTCAAGTTGAAGCCGCACCAGGGGCAGGGAAGATTGTCAGTGTCGAATGGGACTATCTTGGAATCGGAAACTACACCGCTGTGGGCTTTGGGGATCCGTCAAAACGTCTCGTAGTTGATGCGCAGTACGCATACCCAAAGACAGGTACGTACTTTGCAGGAGTTCGAGTTGGCTCACATCGCGACGGGAATAGTACAAGTCTATTCGCTAAGGTGATGAACATTGACCGTGTGAGGATCAATGTCAAGTAGGGGCCGCTTTGTGAAGACACATGCCGTATTACATAGGCTAGATAGGAAACGTCTTTCTACTTATAATACCTAGCCCCTTATCGTTCTATTGCTAATCAACTAAAACACTTATTGTTAGGTGTACAATCCCGATGAACACATTCCGCACCACCAATCTCATCTATCAGCGATGTCGATGTGTGCTACGTGGGCCGCACGAGATCCGAATGTGAAGTCGAAAGGTTACTTCTCAAAATAGAATCTCATCTTGCATCGGTACAACATCGCGGCGATTTTGCAACGAGCAACCGGAGGCATAGTGCCTTCGGGCTATTCGTCACCGATCTCTTGAAGCCCACTCGTAGGGTCCGGCTAAGGAATAAACCGAAATTAACTGCAATGGTGTTGCTCAACGTCAGCCGTAATAGCTCTTCAACCGATGTAGACCTCGGGCGAGCTCTTCCCGGCTTTGTCGATGCTAAGGTCCGTGTTCTCACTAATATTGGCTACCATGCAGAAACCGATGATGGGGTTACGCAAGTGGACTGCTGCAAGTGGACTAGGCCCGCCGTATCGCGATACGATAAATCACCCCTTGTTCAACCTTGCGACGGATCTTCTAACACAACATAAATCACCCCACGGGGTAGACTTGTGGGGTCCATGAAGGATGACCTCGTGGAAAGGTTGAGAACATGCCACGGTATGACTCTCGGTAGTTGAGATCACTTGAGGCTCCGGTTGCTGATGTTAATTTTGTCACTGGGGTGTGTAGCGAGATTGTTTGATGCTTTCTAGCCTCTCTCGACCAGAGGCTACCAAGTGATGATATAAAGTCCACGCTACTCAACAGCTTCCTTAACAATCAAAATCCCTATTTTGGGTCCCTACGCAACTCGCTGACCAATCTTTGACTGGTCAAAATGTCTTCCGCATTCGATGCAGCTGAGATCCGCGACCTGATCCAGGCGTCTCCGCCCTGGTATAGGAATGGCAATCTCATTAGGCTGTACCTCCTCCTCATTGCCCCAATCCTTACTTCCACGGCCTGGGGATTTGATCTGATCATGACCAACGGGCTTCAGTCCGTCGACACCTTCATGGACCGCTTCGGCAATCCTACTGGCTCTACGCTAGGCTTTTACGGAGCCTCTATGGCTGTTGGAGGACTCGCTGCCTGTATCCTCGCCAGTCCTGTCAGTGACCACTTTGGGCGGCGACTGTCCGTCTCGCTTGGTGCGGCCTTTATCGTAGGCATGGCTCTCATGCAAACGTTCTCGACCAACTTCAAGATGTTTAGTGGTGCAAAGCTGCTTCTTGGATTCGGCTCAAATCTTCAACAACTCTCAGCCCCGGTTCTCGTCACCGAATTGGCGCATCCGAAACAGCGAGTCACCATCACCTCCATCTACAACAGCAGCATTCTTCTCGGCCAGATTGTCGGCGCGTGGATCACTTTTGGCACTTATCGCATGCCGTCTCAGTGGGGATGGAAGATCCCGTGTCTGCTACAAGTTGTTCTTCCGGCGTACCAGATTTTCATGATTTGGCTGTGCCCCGAGAGCCCTAGATGGCTCGTTTCCAAGGGTCGTATCGAGGAGGCTCGTCAAATTCTTATCCGATACCACAGCAGCGAGCCTGGAGAGGACGCTGTGGTGCGCGCTGAAATGCAAGAGATCATTGCTGGCGTTGAAGCGGATAAGACCCAAGTCAAGCTGAACTGGCAGGGCATTAAGACGATTGTGGGAACCAAGGGGAACCGGCATCGACTATGGTTAGCTTTCTGGACTGCTGTGGGCTCTCAGTGTAGCGGCGGCGCTTTTGTTGCCTCGTATTTGCCCAAGATTCTTGACCAAGTCGGCATGACTACGTCCAAGGAGAAGACTCTGATTAACGGCATTATGACGATATGCAATTGGCTGACTTCTTTCATCGCTGCATTTATCATCCCTCGAGTTCCCCGAAGGAAGCTATTCCTATTCTCGACTACCAACATGACGGTGGCATTTATTATCTGGACAGCGCTAACAGCTCAATATCACGCCGAGGAAAAGTCATCGTATGGCATAGCCGTTGTCGTTATGATTTTTGTCTACAATTTCTTCCAAGCCATGTGCTGGATCCCAATGGTCGTCACCTATCCACTCGAGACCGTCACAACGAAGCAGAGAGGCATCTTTTTCGCCTGGACCTTGCTGGTCATCAATGCTTCGTCCTTCGTTGCGAGTTACATCAATCCAATTGCTCTCGACGCGATCAGGTGGAGATACTACATTGTACAGTGTGTCTTTAACGGACTCCTCGTCGGCATCATCTACTTCACCTACGTCGAGACGCAAGGGATGACATTAGAGGAGATTGCAGTTCTATTCGACGGCGAGCAACCCTTTCGAGAAGCGAGCGAGATGGCAAGTGCTGTCGCCGAAAAGACAGCTGTGGATGAAGTCCGTTCTGAGAGGCAGACCAAAGAGGCGTAAAAAGCTCGAAGAGGCCGTGCTGCATGTCGTTGGGTTGACCATGCACGCTCGAGAGAAGGCATGGCGTTGCAAAGACCAACCTCGGATTTAGACCGACGAATTAATTCGAGCGCAGAACTAGTTAAGAGACGAAAAAGGCGATTAGGTTTGTACAAAATAGAGAGGAATGACTAAATAGAACATATCAGAATCAAGTCTGAGATCCAGAAAGACGGGACAAATTTGAAGCCTTGGATGTACGCTGTTCGTGACTATCCACCCTTTGGTAACTTGGAAGCGTCTTGCGCTGATTCGGGATAAAGCCTGACGTCAGGTCAGATTGTATTCTATGGCATCATATGCCGTCTGTTTCGCATTCGTTTCGGCCTACCTTACGCCGAGTCTGACACTGGTCTCGCGCCATGGTAGGCCGAGCATAAGTTTCTCGGCTCATAATACGCTGTGTCAGAAAGTGGGGAGGCATGGGCATGGATGCATGCCTGTGCAGGCTAGAAATACGAATAATCGTACCGAGGTCGGGACGTGTTTTTCGGCAGAATGTCCAGCGAATAAATGCAAAGGCGCTACAGTTGGCTACGAGAGAGGTTCTTTTTCATTCTAGAGCCTACGTCTTTTTATGCACTCAAATATGTCATAGCAACATCGTAGCAGACCAAATAATCGCTGTATTGCCTGTTTTGTGTCTTGCCTGTGCCATCTCATTCTCTTCCAACTAAGCATAGAACCATGACAACATACCATGTCGACTCGGTACTGACAACCCTTTCCTTGGAAGAAAAGGTAAGCCTCCGTCTGACTCTTACTCTGATGAGCCTTCGCTGACTTGATGCCAACCAGATCTCTCTACTAGCTGGTGGTGAAGTCTGGTTGACGGTTCCTATTCCTGACAAGGGTATCCCATGCGTCAAGGTAGATAATTGCTCCAGCAAACCAGCACCCCGCCTGACTCTTTAGACTACAGATGGTCCAAATGGTGCTCGGGGCAGCAAAATCAAGGATGGCGAAACTGCTGCTTGCTTCCCCGCCGCTTGCAGTGTCGCATCGACCTTTGACGTCGACATCGCTCGGCGCATAGGCGTGGCTCTCGGAGAGGAAACCCTGACCAAGGGTGCCCGTTGCCTGTTGGCACCAACTGTTTGCATTCACCGACATCCGTTAGGAGGCCGGAACTTTGAAAGTTTCTCTGAAGACCCCTTCCTTAGCGGCCACATGGGTATCGGAACCGTTATTGGGTTGCAGTCAACGGGAGTTGCTGCTACGGTCAAGCACTTTGCTGTGAACGAGCAGGAAACCGATCGTCTCAATGTGGACGCTCTTATCGCCGAACGACCGCTACGGGAGATATATCTCAAGCCATTCGAACTTATCGTCAAAAACGCAAAACCCTGGGCTATTATGACGGCTTACAATAAGATCAACGGCCACCACGCTGACTCGAACGAGTTTTTACTTAAGCAAGTACTCCGTGGTGAATGGGGGTGGGATGGTTTGGTCATGAGCGACTGGGGCGGCACTAACTCAACCGCGGCATCCTTGAATGCGGGAGTCGATCTCGAAATGCCTGGGCCAACCAGATTGAGGAAGTTGGCAGAGGTTTTAGCCTCTATCAAAGAGGGCAAGCTAACAGAAAGAGTAATTAACCAAAGAGCCCGTCAAGTACTTTGGTTTCTTGAGCAGTTGAAGTGCTTCGAGAACCCTATTTGGTCCGATCCGGGAGAGCAAGCCGTCATCAAGCCAGAGCACTCAGCTCTTATCAGAGAAGCTGGGGCTAAAGGCATTGTTCTCCTTAAAAATGAAGACGCTTGTCTGCCTTTAACGAAAGAAAAGGTCCGTGGCAAAAGGATTGCTCTCTTGGGATATGCCAAAGAGTGCCTCGCGCATGGGGGTGGGAGTGCTTCTGTGAAACCTCACTATAGAGTCACCCCTTGGGAAGCTATGAACGAGGCTTACAAGGACTGCGATGTTGAGTTTACATATTCTAGAGGTGTGATCCTACCCATAAGGCTCGATACTCGTACTCATGTTTATAGGTGCTCACACATTTCGCCAACTGCCCCTGCTGAT
This sequence comes from Fusarium sp. JS1030, assembly GCA_000966855.1. Taxonomy (NCBI): domain Eukaryota; kingdom Fungi; phylum Ascomycota; class Sordariomycetes; order Hypocreales; family Nectriaceae; genus Fusarium; species Fusarium sp. JS1030. The sequence continues at coordinate 615,594 of JWIW01000082.1, forward strand.
TAGGGACGTCCATGATCTGGTAGGGGGGCCTGGCTTTACTTACAAAATCTACAAGCCTGGCAATCCTATACCTGTCGAGACTATTAATGGCTATGACAAGTCTGAAATGTCTCTCCTGGATGGGCACGTCCTTGAGAATGTCGAGATCGACCTGATCGGCATATTCCGTCCTCCTGAGACCGCGACCTACTACTTCACTTTATCGAGTCTTGGCCCATCCCAGCTGGTGGTCGATGGGGAGACAGTACTGGAGCGATTGGGAAATTGCCCAGATCCAATGGGCTTCTTATTTGGAGGTGTTCCTGTCCCGCATGTCAAACTCTCGATGCAGCACGGCAAAGAGTACCGAATCCAGGTTCATGCCGCACCGCCCACGCCCAATGAGGACAGAGATCTCGGATTCCTGGAAGGTCAAGTTGGTATGAGATTAGGCTACATGTCCTCTACCGAGTACGACGCCGATATCTTATCTGAAGCCGTCGAGTCGGCAAAGGCATCTTCCTACTCGATCATCTTTACTGGGAATGATCCTGCGTGGGAAACGGAGGGTCAGGATCGACCCAGCTTTCATCTCCCGAAAGCTGGAAGCCAGGATCGTCTAGTAGAAGCTGTTGCCGCCGTCTGTCCAAATGTGATAGTCGTGAACAGCACTGGAGGCGCAGTCGCTCTTCCATGGCTGGAAAAGGTCCAGGGTTTGCTTCAAGTCTGGTTTCCGGGTCAAGAGGCAGGGAACTCTATCGTCGACGTTCTGACAGGTGCACAGAACCCTGAAGGCCACCTGACCTGTACGTTCCCCAAGCGCCTCGAAGACTGTCCAGCGTATGGAAACTTCCCGGGAATAATCGCCCCCCCTCACGGGTCTCATGTCAAGTATGAGGAAGGGGTGTTTGTTGGATACAGGCATTTTGATCGATTGCCACCTAGCAAAGTGAACTTCCCCTTTGGCTTTGGACTTTCATACACGGCATTCTCATTTGAACAGCTTTCTGTTAAGGAGATCTCGGACAATGAATACAGCGTGGGGGTGAAGGTCACAAATACAGGCAGGGTCCAAGGCGCAACAGCGGTGCAAATCTATGTCGGCAACAAAAATTCTTCGCCTGACGACCCTGTTAAAGTTCTTGTGGGGTTCCGCAAAGTGACGCTCAAGCCCAGTGCATCTTCTGTGGTGGAGGTGCTGGTAAAGGGACGCGACTTTGCTTTTTGGGATGAGAAAGGGCGCGAGTGGGTGATTGAGGCTGGACATTATGAGTTTAGCATCGGCAGGTCCTCTGCACACTTGGTGGCGAGATCGGTGTTATCTATCGGCCGCAGGACGTATTCTCCCTAGTATTTCCAATAAATTTTTGATCTAATCCAGCAAAGTGAACATATGTCTTCGCAGAAAGTACACAGCAGGCCTTTCAATGCTCGCACAAATTAGCTTATGAGTAATCAGGCGGGGAACACCATGATGCCTCGGTATGCATTTGTAAACAAGAAACGTGTTGGAAATAGCGGAAATATTGAGCGGTAAATCAAGAGGCCAATTTGCTGTGGAGATCACTGCAACACGCCTTAAACTCCATAGTAGAAGCTATGAGCCTGTGACACGCGGCAGAGTCGGCCTGCCCGCACTTGGGCTCTCGGCCCGAGGTATAAAACGCCAGCCTCCTCGACCCAATACAATATGCAATCCGCTACAAAATAAGTTTCCTGGCCGATTTGAATCTCAGACGGTTTTTATCTTAATTTATTGATCAGCTATCTAATAAACCACTGCTTCATCATCAAATTGCCCCTCCCAATCGTTATCGCAAACACCGGCTTTATGTCTGCATCATTCTCCCCCAAAACCCAACCGCCATCGGGTCTCAACTTCTTACGACTCTCATATCCTGCACACCATGTAGCCCTAGCCCGGATGGATCGTCCATCTGCATTAAACGCTCTTTCTTCAGATGCCCTACTTGAGCTCGACTCAACGCTGGACTGGTATGACGCTGACCCCAGCCTCCGCGCATTGGTCATCACCGGAACCGGACGAGCATTCACAGCAGGGGCAGATCTGAAAGAATGGCGGCGGTCACTGGAGGGAGACACAGAAGAACGCTTTGGTGTGAGAGAAGGCGTCACTCCATTCACACGTCGCAAAGGGAAGAAGCCTGTTATTGCTGCGGTTAACGGGTTTGCCTTTGGTGGCGGGTGCGAGTTTGCCGTCAATTGCGACTTGGTTGTTGCGGCAGAGACGGCCGTCTTTGGCCTCCCCGAGGTGAAACGGGGACTGGCGCCGACCGGCGGTGTTCTCACGCGTATTGTGCACACTGCTGGTATGCAGGTGGCCTCCGAGATTGTCTTGACGGGGCGCCGACTGTCTGCAAAAGAGATGCACTCATGGGGCATCGTGAACAAAGTAGTCCCCGAGAGCAAAGTAGTGGAAGAAGCACTGCGCTATGCTGAGTTGATTGCAGAAAACAGCCCCGATGCCATTGTTTGTGCAAGAGCGGGCTTGCGACAGGCTTGGGAGACAGCGGATGTTGAAGAAGCGACTGATCAGTGGCACCAGCGATACTTTAGTTTGCTTGAGAAGGGTGAAAACATACGTGAGGGCCTGGCTGCGTTCGTACAAAAGAGAGCACCCGCGTGGAAGGATTCCAAGCTATGATTTCCGACCGTATATATGTAATATGATCTGTTGTTTTAACCTAGGTGGCCATGTGTTCAACTGCGTATTATAGATGAACTATTAGGTTCTTTATTTATAGAAGATTATGAATCTTATTGACTGATAATATTAATCTGCCTACTTGTGTCTCGGTATCTAAGACCTTGATACTTGATTTCATTTTGTTTGTCTTGAGGAACGTCTTAGGGTTAATCCTATTGTACAACGCCCAGATACTGTCCACGATTGTGATAAACTACATACCTCTGACTCTATAATAGAAAAGTTCTTGAGACCACAAGAGAAGCTACTACATGGCTTGTTATTTCCGCAGTGCCCTGTTCTGGTTCGGGCTTGTCCTGCCGCCTGAGTCAGGCATATCGAGTCAGAATACGACCACAAGTTAACTGGCACCAGAGATCTTTTACTGGACTATTGTTCCGGATTCACTCATAAGTATTACATATATTGCATTAAGTATTGTGTACATGCTAACTGTGCGTAACTAATATCTCTGACCTATTCCCCAACCAAGTCTTAACATCTATTCTTCCACATGTTACTCTTTGGGCGATGTTTCCTACACCATGTTTCTATAGAAGGCTAGGGGGGTTAGAGGTGCCAGCATATCCGCAGGATGTCAGATGGTATGTCACAGATGGGTACACGTATACTAATTGTTAGCTTCCTCAAGTGATACTTTACCAGACCATCGCCATTCTGGTCAAATCGAGGTTTGGAACCTGGTGCTAGTTTGCTGCATTTCATCTAGATCTTCAACTGGGAAGACTGAGAGTTGTCTAGCTAGGAATTGCTTTGTATTTATAATTTTTCAATGTAGAATATACTAGACAAAAGGCTGCGAGGCTAAACAATGTATCTGCATCATGATCATGATGGCAGGAGACGTTTTCTTCTAGTCATCAAATTATTTCTCTCGTGACAAACAGTTTACTTAATAAGAAGATGGTACTTTTAGGCTAAACTAATCATCGCCTCGTAGTGATTCTTTCTTCTTATGTTGTACCCTTCCTACTTTCTAGTTTAACTTTTCTCGTGCCGCCGACAGAGACGTTAGCAGCTACAACAAAGAACACAGTTTTTACACAACAATCGCATCTTAATAGACCCAATGCTGCATAATATAAAACCTTATAATTCTTTAATATAAGATGATAATTGCGTCTTAAGAGGCCACTTTTCCTCTTATCAAGAGAGGATAAAAGGGCTGCCTTCTTCCTTAGATCCTTACTATTAACTTTAACCTTGCAACCACGCTGATCCTTCAATCGCAACCCGTCACCTATACCAAACTACCGATCGAGATGACAACAGCCACAAGGCTCGCGGTCACGACGAACGCCACAATCCACGAGCTAGCGTGGTACCACACGAAGCCTCTCATCATCGGCGCCGACGAGACTGAGGCCTTACGGAGAGCCGCAAAGGCCCTCAACATCGGCTTGCAGCCTTCCTAGTGAGCTTTATTATAGAGGGACAAGTTATAAAGTTTTAAAACGCAGTACTTAACACATATAGTCCCCTCTTCGAAATCTGAAGTGTCTGTAATGGTCTGAGTTCCGGATAAACTGCATATAAACTGCACAGCTAAACGAACATCAGTGCAGGTTCCATCATACACATGATCCCCAATAGTGTAAATGCCTTTCTTCAAACCACACACATGTCGAGATCTCTCGCTGACTAAGAAAACCAGCTCGATAGCGTTGTGGATCCCTTTAGGTAGCTGGCTCTCTACTGCGTCTCCCGATAGACTCGCCGGTTTCAGATTGCCTCATTCAATGAACAGCTCCAAAGCTGTCGCTCATGACGAAACATCTGTTTCTGCAAAATGGAGCAACTCCGCATGCAACCAAAGTCCCCGTGTGAAAGCCAGGGATAGATCCATGTTTAATAAGCGAAATAAGTATACCGGAGCAAACCCTGCTTTCCACAACCCCGCTGTGACCAGCTGTCTCCCCACAGCCATTCCCTATTTTTGTGCTTCATTTCCAAGCCCCTTGGTGTTTAGGGGACTGTCAGCGGGTCGAGCCGATTTCGTGCCAGCCTTAACTAGCTCTAGAACAAGGGTTCGTTCTTTTGGGTAGGTTCCGTGGCTGGCTAGGAACGAGACCTTCAGAGCACGCCTTTGAGCAAATTTTGTGGAATATTGAAGACGTATAGTTGCAAATCGTCTTATCAATTGTTCATGTGAATCTCGACATGGCAGTTACCGCTAGTCCAGCTTCGGGTTTCCCAAAGTTCGCCAGGGGACCGGTTTTGTTTTGTAATTGGCAATGATGATGGCGCCACTGAGGTAAGGATTGCTATGATTAGCGTATTCAATCAACGTTGATTGGCTGACCAATACGGCAGCAATCATGCTCTCAAGGACTCATTGGAGCAAACAGGACTTTTGTAAGCTAGGAGCAAGGATTAGATCCCTCGGCGCGGAAATCGCACTAAAAGGGTTAGAAAGCCTCCAGTCAGCACCCCCAGCCTTGTACAAGCTCCTCTAGGGTCCCATCAACACAGCCCTACGGTATGGATCAGCATGGGTCAGCTTACTCCCGATGCTCAGCCCCCATCTTCAAGCTTCATATTTGACAGCACCCTCTCCCGATTTACTGTCAGTGATCAATGGTCTGACATTCATAGTTGCCAAGATGTCGTTTCTAAACAAGTTCAAGCAAGAGTTTGAGGGGCTGAACCTGGGCGAGCGCCTGCAGCAGCAGCAGCAGCAGCAAAGCAGTGGTCAGTCACACCGATCAAAACTTCACGTGGTCCCCTCTAAATCAACTCCCAGCAGCTTCTCCTCAGCAATCCTACGGTTATGATAATAAGCCTCCTTCAAGCAACTATTACCCCAACCAGTACCAGGGTCAGCAAAGCTACCAGAACAATGCCCAGCAACCGTATCCTGGGGCACAGCAGTCATCCAACTTTGGACAGCATCAGCAAAGTGGTGGGTACCAGCCGTACAACGGACAACAGTCTCAGCCTGTACAGCACCAGTCAAGTGGCGGCTATCAGCCATACGGTGGACAACAGTCCTCCTACCCCGGACAACAATCTTACCCTGGGCAGCAACCATACGATCCGCAGGGAGGGTCTAGCTACAATTCTTCATCACAGGCGCTACAGCAACCACAACACCAACAGCGACCGACATCGTCACAATCTGGATTCTTGCAACAGCCAGGTTCCGTCTCCAGCGCACCTGCAAACCCTTACGTTCAATCACCACCCACAGCTGTAATGCATTACACCGCCCCGGGCGGACATGGCCCCCCTTGTCCAACGCCTCCTCGCTGGATTGCGCACTGGTCAGAGCATGACCGACAGTGGTACTACGTCGAGACAACAGGAAGAAGCGCGTGGCAGGCCCCGTTGGATCTTCCACCGCTGCCGAGCATGCCTGCCTACTCGGGCAGTCTCGGCGGCATGAATCGGGGCCACGAGGGTCAGAGTCAGGGTCATCTGAGTCAACCAACCTATGCGAATCAAGGAGATCAATCCAGGCCAGGGATGCCAGACGGAGGCAAGAAGTCGTCGTCAAACACCATCCTAGCGGCAGCGGGTGGCTTCGCCGCAGGTGGCGTAGCGGGCTACTTTATCAAAGATCGTATCGGTAAGCTCATGAATCCCCCAAAACTACCAACTAATCTAACTCATCTTCTACAGATAAGCGCAAGGCAAAGAAGCGCCATGGCTGTATTCCAGCTGACTTTGCCGACTTCTCCGAGTACCCTGATATGGACGTTGGTCTTGTTTGCAATGTCTGTGATCAGACCATCAGCGGCCCCTACGCGCATTGCAAGAAATGCGACGGCGGCGATTGGGACGTATGTCGCGACTGTATCGCCCAGGGCGAAACATGCAACGGGAACGGCAAGCACAACCTTGTCAAAGTGTACCCCAAATACTACTGCGACATCTGCGACCAGATGATCCGAGGCGACTTTTACCATTGTGCTTGGTGCAATAACGGGGACTGGGATACATGTCAGAGATGCCTCGACAAGGGGTACACCTGCAAGGCGCCCGACAGTGGCACGCAGCATGACTTGGTCTCACTCTATATCCCTAACGTGAAGCTGGGCAAGGGTAGCGGGAAGAGAAATGACAGTTCTAGTTCAAGTTCAAGCAGCGATTCGGACTGAGGAAAGATCAGGCACTGGACTATACAGAAACAATTCTCATGGGTCTACCCAGACAACTGATATTGTACAAATGATGCATGATATGTGCTTAAGTGATACAGAAATTGCAATTAGATTCCATCTTTAAAAACACCAAAGTGTTTTAACACTTGACTACAGGTTCTAGACTATCATACAAACCCTTTCTCCTCGGTACCGATCACGTCTAGCCCATAAGATTGCACAAATGCTGGTCTTCTGGTTGCCCGAACCATGTTGTCACTTTGCGCGAATAAAAACACTCATCGTAGCTAATATGGTTCGAGCCTTTGTATCTAATACATAACATTAACAAACAGTAAAGAAAAAAGACCCGTTCGGGCCACTACATCTACCCTTACCTGCCTTACATCGGCTGTGAGTAATTGAATCATGAGTCATCTCCTCTGGTGTACCAGTCCACTCCCCTAGCTTCAAGTTGGGCTGCGAAAAGGCTTTGAGGTTTCACCTGTTTACCTGAATCGAGAAAGGTGCCGTTGCCCACCGACTCGGTCTTTCCACCGCAACCAATGCACCAGTTGATACCGAGAGGCGGAGACTGGAAGTTGGCCTGGCCTCCCAGGTTCCAGCCGACTCCGGCATTAATAGTCCAGCCATGACCTGAGCCGTTTGAAGCTCGGTTCACAAACAGATTAGGCACCGATGTCGATTCTACCAAGAAACCATGTGCCCATCTTTCGTGGGGGTAAATCATTTGTACGTCGGACATGGTAGTATGGCGCGTGACAGCATTTGGCCCAGCAGTCAAGGAATCTGTAGCCACAGAAAAGCACCTTGCGGTCGGCAAGCCAACCTGCTTGCAGTCCTGTACCAGAACCTGAGAGCCCTTGACTAAGATGTCGAACGGAAGAGCCCTTCCATCAACATCATGGTTTCGATCCATAGTAGTATCTTGTATGGTGATTCGAGCTGCGTCCTGCTGGATCTCGAAGAAGTTGTTGAAGCCATGGAGTGACAACCCACTTGCCCAACTGTCAACTGTCCAAGATGGAAAGCTGACGGCGGCGTGGTTACAGGTGTCGCCGTCAAGGGGAGCCCCAGAACACGTGTCAGGAACTTCGATGGTAAGGTCCTTGATGCCCATTTCCGAGTTGACTTGTGGTGGATCGTAGGCCCATAGCTGTGGCTTCATGTACGTTGAATCAAGATTATCTGTCAACGGGATCTTGAGTGTAACTTGGTTTCCGTCGATGGCATTTACCACGTTCGGAGACATGATTTTCTTGTCTACCTAGTGAGAGGTTAGCATCGACTGAAAGCAAGAACAGCAATAAGCATTTACCGGTATCCAAGTTTGTACTTGGCCATGTCTCACCAGGTTACTCATTCCATTACCTCTGATCCAAGCTTCCGTTGCGGCGCGAGAGACGTATACCGACTGGTTGACTTTGAAGTCCGAAGCATCATCAACGTTGACTATCGAGGATCCGATGGGAACGTAGTCGTCGGTGATGTCAGACTTGACCCCGTACTCAGGCTTGGTAGCGTTACCGAGGCTTCCGAGTGTGAAGACAGGTACAGAAGGTTTCTCTCTTATCATTAGAGTCGTCCTCGTCCCGTTCCCTTGAGAACCTGTCACAACAACCCCAGTGCGTAGTTGAATACCGGCAGTTATGTGCGACCTTCCTGGGGGTAGATGGACAACGCCTCCACCACCTTCCGCAACAAAATCGATGGCTTTCTGTATCACAGCGCTTATGTCGTCGAAAGGGTGGCCAGGTGGTGGAACCATGATCTTCGCTTTGTGGACGGTCGGTAGTGGTATCTCGGAGTTGTGGTAACCGCAGAAACTAAAGTCGGGGATCTTGTCGCCTCGGGAGTTTTGGATCGAGGCCCAGTCGACAACATCTGACTGCTTCCCCTTCTCAACGAAGTAAACGACGAGAACGATTAGAATGATAATGAGCGGCATCGGAAAGATCATGTCGGAAATAATAATAAAGATTGAAGATTCACCTGGCTTGGTGAAATATTGACAGCCAATTTACGCCCATTTAACTTGGCTGCTGGAGCGAGACCTTATATATCGCCCCAGTCCCGCCCTGCTGAGATTGCAATTAGAGTTAAGCTCTGGCTTGACTGGAATGAATCACATGGTCTCGATCTCAACGAAGGACAACCATGAAAATCACGATCAAGTTGTCGCGTCTTCCCTGGACCTGTTTCAGACCAGACCATAGCCTCACCATATGTATCTAATACTGCTCAAAATCCATCAAGGCCGGTTCCCCTAAAAGCTCATTAAAATGGGAGAGATTTGTCGCGCCCAGGCAGCCCCGACCGTGTGAGGCTGATCATCCGAGCCTGGAATGTAATGATTCTAGACTGGGACGCATGTGGCTGCCCTAGTCAGGGTCCGTTCCAGAATGGTGGGCTGGACAGAAAGAAAGTCGCATCATCTCACGCAACGGTGAATTGCAGGCCATTTCTCGAGCAAAAATGTGTGATTATCTTCCGGCTCCGCCGAAAGGGATTGTCATGGAAGTTTCTGGGTGCTGAGTGCTCCAGAAGAGGCCAACCGGCGTCACTATCAAAAGCGACATTCGTTTGCTAGACTCGACCGTGTTTCTTTAAACTTCGTGGCTGGTCTAAAGGTCAGGACTCTCAGCACCCCATTGGTGTAGTGCTCACATTGTGCCCCGTTGTTTGCGCTTGTAGATGATGCAAAAGAGATACAGAAACCATTTGCCGCCGAAAATTGGCATGGAGTCCTTGCCTGCCGGTATTGCTCAAGTACATACCTAGGTAGGTAACGTTGAAAGACTTTCCACCCAGATCTGCGGACATGAGTTACGGCACTGTACGTCAGCCGCCCGGAGGATGGCATTCAGAAGACATTTATGTTCATTTATTATCATGTGGAATTTTATTGAGATACTCTATTTTATCACATCTATTGCAATATTCGAGTTCCCCTCACTACGTCTATTCAAAGTCGTATGATAGACCCGAACTGGTAGAAGGACGCGCCGGTTTTAGATCTGTGATATCAGTTTCCATACTGGCTCGCCTTGAGTGATCAATCTCTCCGCGCTCCGCAGCAGAGAGCTCGTTGGTTATTTCAGCCTCGGTTGCTGCAGGAGCTTCTGCTCCTGCTGCTGGCGCCGGCGCCGACGATGCTGTCACCCCAGACATGCCCCATACTAAGATGTGCGTCAGTCTCGATGTTTCAATGCTAGAATGATGTAGAAGGGGACATACCTTGACTACCAAGATTTGTAGCAACCTTGGTAAATATGATGACACTCATGAAGGGTGATATGAACTTGTTTATACAATACCCTATAACGAGCTTGTGACCACGTTTTCGAAGCTCTTTTTCGAGAAGAATTGAAGTAAAAAACCACAAAGTCGGCACCTGGCCAATGATAAGCATCGGGATGAGCTTCATGATGCTGGCGTGGTGGATCAGACTTCGAATGAAGAGGACCGTGTTCAAAACTCGATAATAGACCATACTGAGTCGGACGACTTCAATCGTGGCCGCGATTCGTGTAATAGTAATCATCTTCTCGCCTGCGAGATAGAAGTAATTGTTGAAGTAAGCATTTGAGCCCCATCGACGCCTCTGGCTCAGGTAATGCGTGATGGATTGTGGTGCCACTGTCTCGCTGACTGCATCAGGCACAAAAAGCGTACGGAGATGAGTGCCTTGTGACAGCATTGAGTAGGTGAGCCTCCTGTCTGTACCCTGAAAGAAAGTGTTAGCAATGGCACGCGATGCATATTGCCAGGCTCGAGCTTACAAGATACTGGACCTGATGAGAGACTACCAGGTACCCAGTGACGGGTTCGGCATACTTGCGAATAGCGCCCGCCATCTCCTCTCGGACAGCGATCATGGTAATGCATCCAGGAAGACATGTGACTTTGCCGACGATGCCCTCCGCTCGTCGTCTCACATATTGTCCAAACGTGTACTGTAATTGTTAGTTAGGGAGATGGACGTTGATGAAGGGTAGAAACTCACTTGAAACTGCTGATACAAATTCCAAAATGACCATTCGTACCCCGGTTCCAGCTCGACAAGCACCAGGCCACAGGCGGCAATGGCGTTCTTGTCCCGCGCAATGGCGTTGGCCAGGAGAGCGACAGCTCCCTTGTAGATGGTTGAGTCGGCATCCGTGCAGAAGACCATGTCGAAACCGTTGAAGGTTTCGCCTTCTGTGAGAACAGGGAGAACATCGTCCCACATCTCCTTGCGTAAGAGCTTTGTATAGAGGGGACAGTTGTCGCGTGGGTAGTTGAAGAGGTCATGACAGAGAATGAGAGAGTCCTTCTTGCCAGCATTCTTGACTTTCTCGATGCAGATGACAGGCACGTCCATCATGAACCCAGCAGTGACACGCAGCACGCCCCTCTTCCATTTAAGGGAAACGTAGGGTCTCTCGAACTCTCTTGTCACCCGGGTCATATGCGATCGTACGTCTCGAGGATTCCCGTCAAGGAGCACGACCATGACCTGGCGGTGAGGCTCAACACCGTTGTCTCTGAGGGAGTAGATGGTCTTGACGATTTGCTCTTCGCTCTCGGAGTAAGCAGGGATGAGGGAGAGGATCCAGAGTTGTGACACCTCCTTGGGTGGGCAGAACTTGTGATAAGTCCAGCGAGTCATCATGCCCAGTGGGGAGAGAAGGGCTGATAGGAAGTCCTTGCTCTTGATGAAAAGGACAAGGATAAAGATGAGCTTGCTCTTCTTGCCCCAGATTGCTGTGATAGTCATGAGAAAGTTGAGCAAGACGATGATACCAAGGAAGATGATCCTTTGCTTCCGCAAGTCGAGAGGTGTGAGGATCCGCGCTGGATCCTTGGGATCTTCGATCTCCGGGTAGCCACATGTTTCGACTTTGTCTGTAGGCCGGGCGATAGGTTGTTGTTGTGTTGTGTTCTCGACAGCCTCTTTGGGCTCTTGTTCTTGTGTGAGTCCATCACCAGGCGTTGTAACTGCTGGTGTGGAAGAAGGGGCAGGAGCATGCATGGGATAGGAGATGGAGGGGTTAGCTGCTCTGCACTCGAGTCACGGCCCGTGACTTAGGGACGGATGGCTTGACACATGAAGGATTGGCGTTCTTTGTCTTTTCAATAATCGACTGCCTGATAATTGAGAGGACGGCCTGGTCAAAAGTCGACGCGGAATCAGTAGAGGTGGCAAAGTCCTAGAACGCCCATTCCGGTGAGCCCCCCCGATGGAGGATTGTGAAAGTAGGATGAGTCGATATTTACAAATCGACCCACCAACGCCGGACAAAGGGTGTCGTCGGAAGAAGCTCCCCTCCACGTGTGCCATATCCGCTAGAGGCTTGAACAAGTTGTGATTGACAGGGGCACGCAGCCGATAAGCAGTACAGACTTTACCGTCGGGGGGGCCAAGGAGACGAGAACCGCCGGTGTCCATCGATAGTGCCGGACAGATTCCTGGCGAGTGGAGCCCCGATGGCCAGACGCACCAACTTGCGTGCCAAGATCTATCCAGTGGCTATGGTCAAGCACAGATACGCCGACGACTTAGTCACCGACTAGCAACTGGCCCTTACCCATAGCCGCGATGCCCCGACTCCCCGTGTTTAGGTTGCCTCCATCCGCCTCATCCGTTACCTAAAGTTGGCCTGGTCAAAGAGACGGTTCGGCTTGGCCTCTAGTTTGTGTGGTCCCTTGCGTGGCGCTGAAGGACTACCGAAGGTTCGATTCTGGCCGTTCCAAAGTCTGGACTAGGTGCCGGAATGAAAATGCCACTGCTATGCCACACATTCCAACCACTCCACACATTCAACCAACACACAATAGAGTTGGGGCTGCCGCGGAGAAATGGTCATTCGTGCGCACCAATCAAATGCCAGGCACAACGGCCTGCGCGCGTGCTTGTCATAGAGACCTTGTTTTTATGCTTTGATGTAAGAATGGAGTGCGGCCGGCCGTGACGGTGAAAACTGACAGGTCCAATCTGTCGGAAACCGCTGGTAATGTGACCGGCAAAGCGGTTACCACCTCGTGGCATTCGCAGTTCCAGAACATCTAGACGACTTGGCAGAGGAATCGGTCTCGCCATTGGATGTGATGACAGCGGAATTGTGAACCAGCCATACAACTGTCCCCCTGCATGATGCAGAGGACTGCACAACACCATTAAACCCGGGCTTTGTTCCCGAGAGACACCAGACCTTGACGCCACCGGCAATTGTGTCGGGTGGCAGATGAAGAGGAGATGGTACTTGCCGCGAGAGGTGTTGATGGCATATGGCTTCTGAAGATATGAGACACTTCGAAGCCCGTGCTACCTGTCGGTCATAGCTTCGTCGATGGGGGCATCTCTTCCAAGGCGTTCGATCGATACCATACCCACATCGGCATCTCTTGCGTATCGCGGCAGGCTGCGGCGGGCTACTGACGCCACGCCCTTGTAGACGCTAGTGAATCTTACAGAGATTAAGTAGTGGCACTAGGTACATGGCGGTCAGGTGGCTACGGAATTTGCCATAATACCAACAAAGAAAGCTACGTAGTAGAGTGATTTGAATTGACCAATATATTGAATTAATTGTTGTAAGTCGAAAGGCTACTTCTAATTGTTCATATGCCTCTAGGATTGGGGTAAATGGTGCCATCCGCCATCTCTCAAGACGGTAGTCTAGCCTGGTCTCGACAACTCAAAATCTGTCGACCGTGGGATGTTCTCTTGGCTCTTCACATTCCAGATGTACATTCTGCTGCCATATCAGGAAGGATCGTTGGATTCGCGAGTAGATGAACATGGCTATAAGACTCAAGGCCTCTGCAGCTCAATTCTATCTCACAACACCAACAGCCTCATCACCATCCTTCCAAGAGTATCATCTCTCCTCATCTAATCTACTTCACAAAATGCCTGCCTTTGCCAACCTTTCCAAGAGAGCCCTCTCTCGCAAGTCTGCTCTTATGGAGCAGAAGCGAAAGCACCTTGATAAGGAGCCTCATGCCAGCCTTTCTGTCGAGGCTACTCCCCTTGTGGCTGTCATCGGTGTTGGCTTTGTCGGCACCGGTCTTGTCGACTCCTTCTCTTCAAAATATGAGATCCTCGGCTTTGATATCAGCGAGGACAGAGTCAGGGAATTGAGGACCGAGTTCAAGGCGAGGCCCAATGTTGCCTTCACCTCAACCGAAGCCGACCTCGGAAAGGCCACGCACTTTCTCGTTTCTGTCCCAACTCTTCTTCTCCCCGATAAGTCCATTGATCTGTCTTATCTTCGAAGCGCACTGCGCAAGGTTGAGCAGTGGGCTCAGCCTGGATCGACCGTGGTGATCGAGAGCTCAGTCGCCATTGGCTTGACCCGTGAGCTTCTCGGGCCAATTGCAAAGAGCCGTGGTCTATTTGCGGGAATGTCTCCAGAGGTAAGACACAACCCAATCATGGTCTGTTTTGAATTATTCAACATTATACTAACATTGATACAGCGCATTGACCCAGGACGGACTGAGCCCCCTATGAGATCCATCCCCAAGGTCGTCTCTGGTCTTGATGATGTGGTTCCCGGCTCTCTCGATGCCATCGTTCGTCTCTATGGTCGGGTTTTCGATACTATTGTTCCAGTTTCGAAGCCGGAAGTTGCCGAGATGACCAAGCTTTACGAAAACTGTCAGCGAATGATGTGCATCGCCTACGCCAACGAGATGGCCGATGCTTGCCGAGGCCTGAACATCGACCCGTTTGAGGTGTCCAACGCGGCTGCAACCAAGCCCTTTGGCTATCTGCCCTTTACTCCCAGTCTTGGAGTCGGCGGCCATTGCATCCCAGTCAATCCTTACTATCTGCTCTCCAACAGCGAGTTCCCTATTCTCAAGGCTGCGGCGCAAAAGATGAACGAGCGTCCAAAGGAGATTGCCCAGAGAATTATGCAGAATTTCCTGGCTCAGGAAAAGGAGCGACGAAGGGATTCAGGTATCGAGATGAGGAAGCGAGTCCTTGTCGTGGGCATGGGATTCAAGGCAGGCCAGAGCCATCTTGTAAACTCTCCCGGGCTCCAGCTTGCGCAAGAGCTCAACAAGTTTGATCTTGAGCTCGAGGTGAGCTTTGCTGATCCCCTCGTGGCTCAATCTGCGGTGCCGCAGATCCAACGCCTACCCGACCAGGATTGGGCAAAGGAGAAGTTGGAGGAATTTGACCTCATCGTGGTTAGCCATCGGCAGCATGGCCTGGACTTTGGCGTCTTGGCAGAGCTATCCGGAGTCCCGGTACAGATGTGGTGCCATTAACTAGATTGGGGAAGGGTTTTTTGGGGGAGTTTTGCGGAGTACTAGGTCTTCATGTATTGTTCGGTTGCAGTCGTTTCTATCTTTCTAAAATTCGAGAATGTCATTCAATGTCTTCCCCGCAAACAGTTTAATTGCTCCACCTTGTCTCTCTGTGTCTGATGCTTTCATTTTAAGGCCAGGCTAGTCTTATGGTTTATCATATCTCAATGATGATGATGGTGTTGAATACTTTAGCCGAGGCATGGTGGCGTCGAGCCCAGTACTGGAACAGCCAAGTGGACAGTGTCAAGACCTGGGAACGGTCGATGGGAGAGGCTTGCCAAGAATGTTTGCAAGCCACTGAACCCTTGCACTGGAACTGCCGAGAGATTTGGGGTCAACGATCTTCAGGCACATCTCCCGTTCCGCACTATGACGTATCAATCTTCACGCAATGCGGCACTAGAAAGTGGCAGTAGTTACGTGGTCCTAAACTCGACGCGGCCAGTGGCCGGCGCTAAGAGGAGGCCATTCCAAGCATCAAGGGCGAGTGGCACCCCCTGACAAATAGGCGCACTGACTCAAGATGGCGTCCGGCCCGTCCGGCTCGATCCGAACATCGAGATGATCAGTGCCTCAATCGATTACCTCCACCGATATCGTGTAGCCCGATGGTGGTTGCGGCCGCTAAATGCTAATTCTGTTGTCCGTGCTGAGGGCGCAGACAGCGGCGGCCCCTTGCATCCTGCACGGCCGCATCGTAACTCAACTGCCACGGTCAAATAGACGCCACCATTTAAGGAGGAGGCTATCAGTGCTAAGATTGTGAAACAAGTCTAAGAGTAATGGCCTCAAACTCGAGTTATGACTTTTAGCTCTAATGAACTATCTGTAATAGCCACTAGGTATGATACTTGGGTGAACATTAATCCACTCGAAACAAGTTCCTCTCCACCGAAACTTTCGGCCGCTTACACAAACGCGGTTTTCTACCCCCGGCGCCGTAAGAAGCGTCATCTTAGTGTATTTAGGCTTGGGAAGCGCTTGTGTCAGTAATGGCTGTCCATCTAGTTGCCTCTAGAGATGTTTGGACATGGCGCTTTTCCGAGAGATGTGACTAGCTCCTCTGCGAGAGTCATGCTCACACCTCAACGCGGAAGTTTACAGTCTTGACTAGATCGATCTCCAAGCTTCGGTAGGTAGACGTCTTAGGAATGACCTCCCATCTTCCCTATCCAGAGTTTCCGTCAACGACGGAAGGTCGTTCCGCCTATGGGTTCTATCCACTTTTGAACATTTACCCGCCCCCAATCATGATTAACTCATGGAGCTAGTAAAGAAACCCCATGTAAACTCTTCTAGCAGCTCTTACAAGTTGGGGTAAGCCGTCGATGCTGCGATGAAGGGTAATGGTCGCGCAAGGACAGTTCAATACGATCCTGATAGGGCCGTTTAGCATGCTTTACAATGTGAGGTAAGTACGGTAGGTACCTTTGGACAAAGCATCACGTGAGCTATGCTCCATCGTCATGTCAAAGAGGTAAGCAACGCCTAAAGTTGAGAAACCGGAGCCGTGATAGTTAAAGGAAGTCATCACGCAAAGGTGTAATTAATGGTATAAAAGTATATTGTCTATGAAACCGATCTCGTGCGTTGCTCGGTTACAAGCTCTTATACCACTCTGTGTATCCTGTGCCCTCCAATTTGTCTCTTAAAGACAGCCACCACTGTTGGCCCCCAAAACAGCCCTCTACAGGATAGAGACACAGTTAAGGGCCTGGATATTGATGAAAGTACCCTGGTGATATTAGAACAAAGATCCGTCAGCAAGTAGTTAAACTAGTACTTACAACAGGAGCATCAGTCTTGCAGCAGTAAGCCTTGTTGACACAGTTCTGCCCGGCGACCTGGACAAGGCAGTTGGTAAGGCCATTACAACAGACCTGCTTGTGATTGGCGGCAGTGCAAGTCTTCGCAGTGCGGGTCTCAAACTCGGAGGAGCCGGCCATGGCGGTAGCAGCCATAGCGAGGACGGAGGCGACAGTGATGAACTTCATTTTGAAAGTTTGGAAGGTGTGAAAGAGTAGGTTGAAATGGTATTTGTCTTTTGGAGTGGATTGCTGATGAGTTGAGTGAAAGAGATTTCGAGGGCAGTAGGTCTTGGCTTTATAGTTGGTTATGACCTTGAAATCCAGCAATGCCGCTTCAAGCGGCTTTCCTTGATGGTCACGATCCCCGATTCTCATACTTTGGAGAGATCGCCATTGTACATACGAAGAAAACCCACTCAGGTACAGGACAAAGCAAGAGACGTTCAGGTCCCGAGCGTCCCACTGGATACTCAATCCCAGCAGCCCGCAGCTGCAGACCCTCTTGAAGACTCCACCTAGATGCAGAGATCACCCTGGCATCCGCTCGGAGACGGAGATTGTTGTTTTCTCCTACAACAGAACGACAAACAGGTCTTTAACTGCCTAAGTTTCTATGTGATAAAGAATGTCTAGAGACTCAAGCTCTTGGATTGTTATGAGACCATGCGGTGTCGTTCCCAACTTTGACACTGTCAAATCTGCAAACATATCAACACAAAACATATAACTCTCCTCAGCCCTCACTTAGCCACATGGTCTTGCGAGAAAATGGGGAGACTAAACAGATTCCACATGCTATCTTTACAAAAATGAGGAAGTTACAGTGGGCCATACGCTCGCAGCCTTTAAGACTACCGCCCATCGGCGTCATAGACCTCACCCTTCGCCTTTTTTTTGAACTAGCGGTTACCAGTAGAATAGTTTACAAGTCAAAAAAGGCAGACCGAAGTGCAGAGAGAAATCAACTACCGTGTGGGTACGGTGACATTCACAATAGAACCAGTTCAGCCACGCCGTCAAGAAAGGCAGATTTTCTTCTAAAATCGCCTCACTTTTGCTGTTTACAGGGGATTAAGGCTAAGCATAGCGGACGCCGGGCCGTACATGCAAGCCACGCTTACTTGCAAGGGTATCAACTGGCTCACTGCGCTCATACAAGCCACCGGTCCACAAACCGGGCTGTTTGAGCAATCATACTGGGTCAAGTAAGCGCGCGTGCCTGGAAAGGGCTTTGAATATTGGTTCGCGGGTCGTCGGGGCCGTTTTAGTAAATGTTGCGATTGACGATGCCAACATCCCTGGAAGCCGTCCAGCCGGGCACCGATCACGACTCGCCTTTGATGCAGGAACTCCACCACCCGAGTTCCGGCTATGTACCAGAGGAAAATCACTTGGTGCATGCAAAAACTGTCGACTACTGTCTCGCATTTCTGCTGGGTCTAGGGCAAGCTGAATGACGTCAATCACTGTCAGATCAGGAAACCCCGAGCCCTGGGAGGCGCTTCAATGTAGCATAGCATCGACTCCTTGGTGACCTTCAGACCTTTTACAAGTGGATGTCTCAGAAGTCCTCGTGTGGTATTGACGCATCACATATGCACAGCCAGCCTTTCCAGCTTTGCTTTGACTCATGATGACATGCAAACAAATACCGGTGGCTTTTTCATATGTGGCTATCCAAGAAACGGCTTCTCCAAACAAGGCAGTTATCCCTGACTGCAGAATCAGTGTCACGCCCCCTGTTCTTATGTTTTCCAATGGCGCCGGAGCCGATTGTGAAAAGGAGAAACTGCCCAACAGGCTTATGACTGGGCTCCTAATCGGCGCCAGCCTATCTCCGTATGCCTGGTCACATGCCGACCTCCGCAAAGGCTGCGGTGTTCTTTCCGGGCGGCCGCAAACTACCCAAGGATGCACATTTTTCAGTCCACCATACAAGTAGAGCGACTACAACAACGGATTTTCAGTCATTCTTAACGATACGCTTGAAGCTAACTGTAGCTGAGAAAAGAAGGCTTCTAGAGAGCCGAAGGCTATGTAGCCCCGTATCCGCATATTGCTTTTGATGCTGTAGATAGAGAGCAGTTGGGCAGCAGTTCATGTTCTCGTGGGGTAGATTCACGAACGTCATGATGATCATAAAATAATACGGAGGCTTCTAATGCTAGCAACAGTGTGATGCTCATGTGCAAGCTAACTCAAATAACCATGCAGACATATTGAAGGACTTTATGGAACAAACTTCTTTGCCATGACCCGATCGAGACCTACAACCTATTACGGGCAAAGCTTTTGTCGCAACAACCTACTGCCCTAGAAGGAGCGAATAGGAGACTAAACATTACCTGCTATAGTTGGGAGATATTAAAACCAGGCATGCGCATCAGCTTCTCGCTGTCATTTGCGGCTCATCCTAGTTCTTAAGGACAATTTAGTTAACTGATTCTAGCTTAATATTAGTATTATATGGTGAATATATTCTGGACCTGAGGTTGCGTATGACATAGCAGTTTACTATTGCTAGGACAATTTGCGTAGACTGACTCTCAACCCCCTTGCATCCATGATCCACCGCACAGAGTAATTGTTCAGCAATAAGTAACTCTTAAGATGTAAATAATTATGTTTTTTTCTAAAAGAAAATGGTTGTTACACCTTGGTCCGTTTATTATTCTTCGATCACGATAGCAAATTGTTATGCGATCAAGTAGGTAATCTTTCACGACCTGCAATCATGGGCTCGTCCGCCTAAAACGGAGAGCAGATTACAAGAAGACGCGTCAAAACTAGGTATTACTATATTCTACCTCAATTCGCCGAACTCTCAATGCTACAATATACCAACAAGGATGTATGCGGCATTTACGCCTATCGTTCGTTATCGCCATCGGCGCATTTGTTTACCTATCAAGGACAATATAAGGCCGAGGAAAATTAACCGAGGAATTTCTCGGATTCTTTATGTAAAAGTCCACTTCTTAAATGTGTCTAGATCGACTTACCGTACTCACGTTATGCTTTTAACTGCAACGATTCCCTTGCAACTACAAAAGTGCCGCCGAATTTGGATGCCTTATCTGGTCTTGGAGAGCCATCGGTTGGTAGCTTATCTTTGACGTGAAGATCTGCAGGCTTATGCCCATAAGCCGGTGTTTTAACGAGCTTTATCTGTGGGTCCTGATCTGTTTCTACCAAGCGACCGGGAGTTTGGGTCAGCCAACCTTCGGGTCGTCGGCGGTCACGGACACTTTCGCAGCCATTCCCCACATCCCGACGTTGATAATAACGTAACCGCTCCATCTCCGATTCCCCCAGCTACCCCAGATAGCTCATTTATGTTGATAAGACATTGTGACCCCAGCCCCAGTGTCGGATGTACCATGCCGTCTGCAGCCCGTATCTTTGACAAAGGGCGTCAAAGGGTGTCAAAGGGCGCGGTGACATGTTCGGCTTTGACGGAGCCAAGTTTTGCTTCCGAGCATGGTGCTTATCGTCCATTCCAGGCGTTGTATGCACCTAAGTCCAGGGCTTCGGTGCCAAACTCCAGTATTAGTAGCAGAGAGACAGGGCAGCAACCCATCATGGGCATGTTGTCATACTTACTTTCAGTTGCCGATTTGTCAGGTTGCCTATCTAATCTCGATAAAGCCTTTGACTTACGTACCTGTACTAGCGAGTATACAAATAAATAATAAGAACAGTTTCCCATGCTCAGATAGTTCCCAAAGTCAAAATTCTCTATTATAATTTGCCATTATGAGGCAATCCATCGCAAATATCGCCCTTAGCGTGGGCGGCGCCTTGGCCTCTTCCCTACCCGTCAGACTCGAGACTCGAGGAACACCAACGTCTCACTTGACCAATATCTACGTGACGTTTGAGAAAGCTGCGGAGGGCGCTTTGTCTTTCACCTATGGTCTCTGTGAGAGCGAGTCACGTCACGAAGCTCACCACACAATTGCTGTGACTGAAAGTACAAGTGTCTCTCGGTTAGTTTGGGTCATCCCAACTGATTCACACGACAACGGATGCATTTCAGCATGGACGAGTGAGAACGTCCTGATCGGGCGCAGTGAGCCCCAGAAGCTTCATCACGTGAGGCGGCGGGCACCTCAGAAGCGAGGAACAGGCAAGCCACTATCTCCCAGCTATTGGAGGACCTGGTACTAACACTTATGCAGATTCTATTCTCATGATTGACGCCAATGGCATCGATACTTTGGGACCGTGGTTCGACGGAGTTGAGCACCTTACTCAGACAGGCGTCTCAGCAGTTGACGCAGAGGCCGCCAAGGAGAAGGAGATCGCAATTGTTGGTGCAGGCATGTCGGGTTTGATGACATACTTGGTACTATCCCAAGCAGGCATGACCAACATCAGCATCATCGAGGCCAGCGGGCGTCTTGGTGGTCGAGTCCATACCGAGTATCTCTCGGGCGGCCCATTTGACTATTCCTATCAGGAGATGGGCCCCATGCGCTTTCCTTCAACCTACAAGAGTCCCGATACCAACGAGACAATGAATATTACCGATCATCAGTTGGTGTTCCAACTTGCCGAAGAGATGAACAAGCTCAACAACCACGACAAGAATCTCAGTGTTGACTTCATTCCCTGGATCCAGACCAACCCCAACGGTCTATCATATAAGAACGAGTTCAAGCTTCCGAGCGGATTGCCCCCGACCCTTAAGCAGATTTCTGACAATGCTTCACTTGGCGTCACAACTGTCCTTGACCCTGAGACCGAGGACTTCCAAGCCAAGGTGGATACTTTCATGCCTGGTTCAGAGTTCAGTACTCTTATGGCCAAGAATATGTTCAAGGCCCATAAGCAATTCCTTGAAACTGGTCTTAATGGACTCGGAGGCGACCAGTGGTCCGAATACGCCTTTATGGTTAACTACCTGAAGGGCAGCCTCAACAGCACTGACATGCTCGGCGGTTTCTCTGCCGCGACGTTCTGGGACTCGTTGTACGAGGGCATGTATTTCTCGGCCGCGAGCTACAAAACTATCGATGGTGGTCTCAACAGGCTCCCGCTTTCGTTCCATCCCCTGGTTGACGACATCACAACGATGGGTCGCAAGATTGAGCGGGTTAAGTACAGCGAGACCGCTGAGAAAGTTACTCTGCAATGGCGGAAGGAATACAACGATACCACGTTCCAAAACTCGACCTTTGACTACGCAGTCATTGCTGTGCCCTTCTCTATCGTTCGACGCTGGCGTCTTCCAAAGCTGCCTGCCACCATATCCAACGCCATCAAGGAACTCAACTACGGATCCGCCTGCAAGGTTGCCCTCGAGTTCTCAGAGCGTTTCTGGGAGCACTACGCCAATCCCATCTTCGGAGGCTGCAGCACAACCACCGACATTCCTGGCATCGGCACCATCTGCTACCCATCCTACAACCTCAATGGTACAGGTCCTGCTACCATCCTGGCCAGCTACCAAAGCGGTGACATGGGTGTTCGTCTGGCCAGTATGACCGAGAATGAGCATGTTCAGATGGTCCTAGACGCGATGATCGATATTCACGGAGAGTTTATCCGCGATCTTTATACTGGCAAATATAACAGGAAGTGCTGGGCGATTGACCCTCTCCAATCCGGAAGTTGGGCCAGCCCGACTGCGGGACAACATCAACTCTATATCCCCGAGTACTTCAAAACATATAACAAAGTAGGTATTCCGTCATTTGCGATGGTAATTCTCTTAACAATTCAAAACAGATGATTTTTGTTGGCGAGCACACGTCATACACTCATGCTTGGATTGCCTCCGCTTTGGATTCCGGTATCCGTGGCGCAGTTCAGCTCCTGCTAGGTATGTGCTAATCTTGACAAGACGAATCAGTTCATTACTAATTAAAACAGAACTTGGACTTGTCGACGAGGCGAAGCAAGCAGTTGAGAAATGGATGGCAAGGTGGATTGAAGTGGTAAGCTAACCTGGCCTTGTGCAATGTGGTTAATTACTCACAACACCCTCTCTAGTGAACGACCGCTCGCGCCACAAAAAAGGTTCAATGACCGAGAACAAGACATCATGAGAATTCACGATAATGAGGCTCGTAAACACCGGATACTGACCAGTCATGGCACGAAAGCAAGTAAGCCAAGGGCCTGATGGTGGTAGCATGTAGAATGATTAGCCTAGGTACATAAAATAGACAGTAGTAGTATTGATTGAAATAGCCCGTTACGTTTCAAACACTAACGATCATGACTCCAGCCGGAAATTAGTCAATACTAGTAGTACGTCTTGTCAGTCTAGAGCAAGTGAAAGACAATAAACCGTGACAGCTGTGTGGCGCTCGGGTGCGTACATGACGCCCTCACACTCCTCGAAACGGAGGGTCAAATCCTTCTACGCGGTGCTGTGCGCATCCTCCCCGACAGAGGCAGTGTACACATGGAAAGCTGCCAAGGCGTCGATCATTAAACTTTTGTCTGTTGGTCCAAGCTCACCAAGTAACGCTTGTCTCGTGGGGGCAACCTGAGCAGCTTTTGGCTATGCTACCCTTCTTCATAGTGTTCATATCGAAGTCATGTTTTTTTTCTCCTCGGTAGAGCTCATCACTAGCTACGGGCCATTTTCTTCGGCTCGTAGTTCCATCTAGGCACCCACATTATTTTAGCTCCCAGCCTCCCTCGGAGACTTTTCGGCCAGGCCAACAGCCAACATCAGATCATGCTGATGTTCGAGCGCCGCATGCTGTCTCAAACAGGCCATTGCCTCCTCGAGCAGGACACCCTTTTTACTTTATTCATGAATCACTCCTCCAAAAGTTGAAATAAGCTGTAAAGGTAGAAACTCCGAAGCGGCCTAAAGTTGAAACAACAACCAGGTAACATTTCACTGCATGAACGGGGAAATGGCCATCACTAAATGCAAATTCACGAGAACGTTGGTTTTCAAGGTAATCCATAACCGTGTTGGTGATATGGATTTTGGTGTATCGCAACTAAGGCCTGTCAGCTCTTGAAACGAGTCACACTCGGCACCGGGCTGGATGTCATTTTCCGCGGGACGCTGCCCATTTATGGTTGAAGCACATCAGATAGAAATGTCAAGTGGATTCTGTGTCACACAAAACCTCGATATCGGCCCAATTCCCCCTGGTCCTGCAGAAAGGAGCCAACAAGATGTTGCATCTTGCTGTGCCGTAGTGTATTATCCGGTCGCGATGTCGGGCCGAGTCACACGTCTGACCCCCAGACTGGGGAAGGATGGGGAAGCGGGTGCTCAAGCAACCCTTGTCTTGACAGTCAGCCTTAACCACAACTAGCCCTAGCTCGCTTGTCACGGGCCGCCACCCTAGCGAAGCCGTCTCTGCCTCCCACGCACGTCTCGTTCCTGACATTGCACTGACAAGTCAGATTAGCTGCCCGCATTAAGGCATCAACTTAGTAGCTTGCCCGACACTATGGATCTCATAATCCCTGGTCTCGGACGTTCTTTATGCTCGGCCTAAGTGACAAACCCTGACCAACTGTTCATGGCATCTGACCAACTGCTTCCAAGGCAATCGGATAGGCCCGTAAGGCTTACCCAACGTGCTGGGTCCCGCACTGCCCATGGGGATGTGGAGATTAATCGATCAGAATATATGGGGAGACTGCAGTCCCTTGTGGCAACATGTCGCGTCTCCTGGGTTTCCCCTCAGCATCACTGTGACAGAGTCGGTTCGAAGCCATTGTGACGGTCTCGGCTCGGCTCTACCCGGCAACAGGCATCACACGATGCCTCATCCTGGAGGCGTCGTTTCCCTGCCCCAGTCAGGGGCCCTAGATATCTTAAGGCAGTGATCACCCTTCTTCTGCGCTCGAACCTTCAACAACGTTGCACTGTCCCTTGTTTCTGCATCTTTCTACATGTTCAACCTTATTATGTCCCATGAATAGCCTACCATGCTCAAGTTCGTCGGTCGAGGCCACAAAGGCGACGACAGTCGCGATGAGATCGCACTGGTAGAAGTCAACAGCGACCAGGCCGAGTCTACCAAGGACCAGGAAGTTGTTTCAGAGCCTGCACCCCAGCGGCCGCGCGCATGGACCACGACTTCCAACGCCGGTCCTGGTCGAATCTCTGTTAGCTCTCATGACCTCCCGGACCACGTCCGTCAGACGCTGCACAAAGAGCGCCAGCTTACCTTTTTCGGATGCTGCCGCCAATATCCCAAGGCGGTGGCGTGGTCACTGCTCCTGTTCTGCACTATCATTATGGAGGCTTTTGACAAGTCGCTCATACAGGCCTTCATCGCCTTTCCTCCCTTTCGCAGGAGATACGGAACTCTCGTCACCGACGTCGACGATCCGTCGGGTGAACAGCATTACGAGATCTCTCCAACATGGCAGATGGGCCTGCAAAATGCTGCCATTGCCTGCGAGATCATCGGGCTTCTGGCCCATGGCTATATCACTGACGTTCTTGGATACCGGAAGATGTTGGTCCTTTGCCTAATATGGTTAATGATCGCAATTTTCGCCTCCTTCTTTGCCAGTAGTATCGCAATGCTGGCTGTTGGACAGGCACTGTGCGGTAAGTCTTGACTGCGCCATCCTTATACATGGAGACTAAGTGACAGCAGGTTTTCCGTGGGGCGTGATCCAAACCCTTGCCGCTACCTATGCTGCAGAAGTTGTTCCATCGACCTTGCGGGCAATTATGTTGAGCAATGTCAACATGTGCTGGCTGATCGGACAGTTTGCAGCGCTAGGCATCCTTCGCATCTTCATCAACAATGATACCCAATGGTCCTATCGACTACCGTTCGCCATTCAATGGGGGATGGCGGTACCTCTTATCATCGGCGTTTGCTTCTGCCCCGACAGTCCATGTGAGCATGCTTCACCCGTGATCTTCCTGGGGATGACATAACTAACTTAATCAGGGTGGCTAATTCGCCATGAACGGCAAGCCGATGCTCGTCGGTCCCTGCAACGACTCACCAACGGCCATCATCTCAACATTGACGAGACCATTGTCGTCATGGAACATACAAACATGTTCGAAAAGAAACACAACTAC
This sequence comes from Fusarium sp. JS1030, assembly GCA_000966855.1. Classification (NCBI taxonomy): domain Eukaryota; kingdom Fungi; phylum Ascomycota; class Sordariomycetes; order Hypocreales; family Nectriaceae; genus Fusarium; species Fusarium sp. JS1030. The sequence goes on from JWIW01000082.1 coordinate 641,550, forward strand.
GGAGGCGCAAGCTACAGAGATTGTTTCAAGGGCACCAACCGGCGCAGAACAGAGATCGCCTGTGCCGTCTGGGCATGCCAGGCCCTCTGCGGTTCTACTTTGACTTCCTACTGTGCCTACTTCTTTACCCAGGCCGGGTTCGATGCCACTTATTCATTTACTTTGTCTACGGGCATGTACGGCATGGGTATTCTAGGAGGCATCATCTCCTGGGTCTTTCTCGCTTATGTCGGCCGACGCAAGCTCTACCTTACCGGACTGTCCTTTGCGCTCGGCTTCTTGACCGTAGGCGGTATTACATCAGTTGCGCTGACCTCAACTGGCGTGACCAACTGGATCCTGGGCGGGCTCATCATAGCCATGACCTTCACCTACAACATCACCATCGGCCCTGTCTGTTACGTCCTAGTCGCCGAAATTCCCTCGACACGGCTGCGGGTCAAGACAGTTGCGCTTGCAAGAGTTACATACAACATATTCATGATGCTGAATAATGTTGTGGTGCCGCAGATGCTGAGCCCAACAGCGTGGAATCTTAAGGGGAAGGTGTGTTTTGTGTATATTGGGACTACACTCTTATGTTTGATGTGGACTTACTTGAGGCTGCCTGAGTCCAAGGCACTATCATACCTCGAGCTGGACATCCTCTTTGAAAAGAGGGCGCCGACAAAGAAGTTCAAGGAACTTCAGGATAGGCTCCAGGATACGGCTTACATGAGCGCTTCGAGAATCGAGAGGTCCAAGAATGCATGGCATGGGTGGATGGCATACTCGTAACACTTTATAGTTCCTTTGTGTAATCAGTGTAAAACATAGCATTTTTATTCAATTTGTTTCTTCTACGCTAAATTTTGTTATAAGGCAATGAGCAAGAAAGTGCTAGATCAAGGCTTACAGCTCGAAGCGAGCTGCGACAATGGTTGGCTTATCATGCCTCGTACAAGATCATGTAGTACGGTTGACACCAACCATATTGACAGAAACCGCAGTAGTAGTTCTCAAATATAGCAAGCAAAGTCATAAGACTAGATATAAAAAGTTTCTTGATGATCAATTGTTACCTAAGTATATAAATGAAAGAGTGGCGAACATAAAGCATAAGAAACCACCTCATTTCCTGACTGGCCAGTCTGACAACCTCCTTCCCCCAACTTGGTCTAATTTGATGACAGCAACTCAGGGAAGCTCTCATCTAGCCACATTTTTGATGCTCAGCATCGGTCAGAAGTGACAATGACGTTGTGGTTGGCGCTGCTGAACTGCTGGCCCCAAACCACCCACTCGTCAACTGGTCTGCATCCACAATCGGCGCAGTTAGGGTTGCCGAACCAGCATGTAGCTTTCATGTGACGCTCGCACTTGTACACTGCAATCTGGGCGAGATTGGCGATGTCATTGCACTTCTCTCCATACCAGTTGTTGTTGTCATTGCACCACCAGATACCGGCACCCCATGAGCACGAGACACGGACACAAGATCGTGCATTGACACCGCAGGTCCTGCTACCAATTGAGCGGAGGTAGCCAATCTCTTTAGCAATCTGGTCGCGGTTGGCCTCACCACCGTTGTAAGCTCCAACCCTACCAGCACGGCAGTAATGATGAGTCTAGCGAACAAAGACTAATGTTAGCGAGCCGATGGCTTAAGCAGTGTATAAGTGGAACTTACCGCATGAGCACGGCGCTCAAGCCCTCGATCAGAAAGGCTGACGTCGGATTCTTCCGCTTCCTCTGCTTCCTCCAGCTTAAAGTCAGGATACGCTTCCTTGATCTGCGCAATGACAGACTGTAACAAGGTTAGAGCTGCAAATATAGAAGAAGGAGAAGCCTTTAACTTACCTCTGCTGTTCCTTTGAAGGTTACGTTCTCGCCCCCGTCAACATAAGAGCCAATGACTTCAAGCTCGCCACTGAGGTCGTATCCCTCAGGCAATTCCCTACGGATGCTCTTGGAGTCTTGGTTAGGGCCACGCTTGTCCAGAATCCTAGTGTGCTTCGAAACTTACTGCCGCCGAAGCAGCTGCCAAAGTGAGAAGGAAAGCGTAGAAAGTCTTCATGGCAGCGACTCTTGGTGAGTTCAGTTGGCGTCTCGGATTGCACTTATTGCGTTGTGTTGTCTTGATTTAATAGATGACTGATGATGCACAAAGAACACCGTCCTGGGCGAGAGACTATACCTTCTTTTATAGTGAATACTGTCTCTCATCCTTTGCCACGCAGTAATTATTATTCTGGGTCATATGATACGACTGGCTGAAGGCCAAGACGCCTGCGATGGTATTGAAGTATTTTTCTACACATTAGGAAGGTGGCAGCATTGTCTGGCGATATTCTCCTGTTTTGCTGTGATAGGTCGAAGTACGGTATTGTTTGAGCGGGCTGCGCTGGCGATAGGATGGATTACGATTTTAATCAAAAGAGGTAGAAGACAGGTGATGGATCAGACTTACCGCTCTTCATTCTGGTGCGATGGTATGCGAAAGTCTCGTACTTTTTAGAACATTATTTTGCCGCCCTTTTTGTGCCATGAGTTGACAGTACCGGCTGGCAAGATCACATTTGGTCCTTCAAGCCTACGTGCAGTATGCATTTCACTCTAGGACGATGGATCTTAACTTGCTTTCCAACTCATAAATACTGCACATTAGACTCTATTGCTCTCATAGCCTGATGTTAAGGAAGGCCGACTTCCGTCAGTTAAACGGAGATCTCCTCCGAAGTGCCAAGACGGTTCAAAGCTACAAGCGAGCGCGGTGTGGGCTATGCTAATCTACATCAGGAAACTTGAAAGGTACCGGCTAAAGAAATCAGCATTACATTACGCCAGTGCGCAGCTGATTTGATAAGGTTGCATGCGTATCCATGGCATTATTGGCAATAATCGAAAGGGCAGCCTTAAGCTCAGGTTGTATGTCAAATTATATTGTGTTCAAAGTTGAAGTGTTGCTAATGAAAGTTAGTATTAAGCCAAGATGTTGCATCTGGGCTGTAAAACTCTAACTGTACTCCCTTAGACCCCTTAAACCTTTAACCTATTTTCTTACTTCTTTAGCTTAATAACTAGAAAACTTTAATCTTCCTCTTATTAACTTATATTAGTAATAAGACTTAGTAATGTGGCCTCCCTAACTTATCTTCTATAGCTAGCTTCCTTATTTATTCTTTATAGTCTTCCTGGCCCTTATTATAGCTACTAAATTAGCTATAATAGCGTCTTAACCTAGGCTTACCTATAGTTATTCTTTATCTTTATAGTAAATATATTATATTATGCTTTAGAGCTATAAGTAAGTAGCCTCTTAAGTTATAGTAGCTTATCTTAATAAGTAAATTACTTTACTAATAGTAGCGCTTTAAGTCTATTAAATATAATATAGAATGCTTTATAACTAAAGATTGCTAGCTTAATATAGTCTCTACTATTAAGCTTATCTTACTAGTTATCTAGTAGTATTACTATATTTATATCAGTAATAGATAGCTGTTTTATATTTAATTTAAGATATAATATCTTATAATCTAGTAGGGGGTAAGGAGAGGGAATTAATCCCTATATATAGTGGCGTTTCTGCTAGGTTGGCTGATTATGGCGCGTATTGTGGGTTAATGAATTGTGTTATATAAAGAAGGAAAGGAATAGGCTCTTATAAGTTAGGAAGAGTAGGTAGCTTTTATTCTTACTGAGAGGTTAAATAGCCTCTTATTATATAGCTAGGCGTGACTCTTTAATTAAAAAGTTAAAGATTAGGTAACTATATTAGTATTGGTTATGATGCTATAATGTATTAAGATACTATGTTCTTTGTTATAGTAGAAGGGAGATACCTAAGAAGTAGATAGATAGTATGTCAAATTAAGTAACTGTTCAAACCCACTAAGCCACACCACCCAAGTCCTCGTGCCATGGTCATTTTCCACTGGCTGCCTGCTGTTCCCGTGGCCTAAAAAATACTGGGCTGTCTCGTGGAGGAATCGTCTGGCCAAGCGCCTTGCCGCAACCCGACTTAAAGAGAAGCAATACTATCTGCAGGTGCTGTCCCATTTTTATGAGCAGATGGCACGTTCATTCATTATAGCTGTTGCCTAATATGCACTCCATTTCTTAATGATGTAATAGTCTATCATGCGGCTCACATCCTACACTTCAAACTCATGTCAAAGAGGCGCAAACCCTCCGGGTGTGCTTCAGTCACACCTGGCCTAGTAACGTCACATCTACCGCTTGGTCTGATTTAATGCTACCTAGTCCAGAATTCATTGTCATATGACGCCAGTGAAGGTTATTCACAGCTTAGAGGCTTCAGTAGAGGGAATGAGCCATTGGCGAGACGGAGGCAACAACATCCGACTGTCCAGCTCACACAACACAAGCTCAAGTGCACAACCCGATTTGATGGTCGGCCCTTTAATAAAATTTGGGTCTTCTCACGGAGAGACGTATAGTCGACGTTGACGCGGTCAAACATGGTGGCATGCCTCAAGCCCTAGTCAGCCCTGATCAATGCTAGGGGGGCACCCGCTAAGCTGCTCGGTCGAAGAAGTCAAAAGCTTAGAAACCAAGGGTTAATTAACAGAGCAAAGCTAGCTTTCGAGTGATCATTTCATCGACGTACAAAAGAAGACCAGCCAGCACGAGTTCAAGGACTACAGTGTCGATCCAATGTTGCTACGTTATGGAGGTGAGAGTGTAATTAGGGCATGCTTTTTAGACTAGACCTACCTTCTCTTTTTGTTTCTGTCTAGGAGTCCTTTATGGGCAAGTCGGGTTCCGGACCTTTGCCTATTAATTGTAGTTTATTGTTCGTTATTACTCCATGAAACAATGTATACTGAATGTAGAGACGCAAGTGATATGAGTGCCTTGAGTTGTCATAGTGCCACAGATCCCTATACACAGCAATGGTTTTGAACTCAACCAGCCCGCCCCAGAGGATAGACGAGCCCCTCAGGAATGAGTGCCACAGGCAAATCAACACCCACGCCAAAAGCCGCTTCTAGATCACCTAGCCTGCATTAGAGAGTCACGTTGCGTACAGCCATAGAGCCAATCACATTGGGATATCTTGCCGACAGCGTGCAGAGGAGCCCACAAGCCGAAGGATTCCATTTAGGCTATAGGTTCAAGCGGCAAATCATACGCCAAGAAGCACGGAAGCGGTAGGATCGAACTTTGCGACGTTCTCGACCCATTGCGCCGCACAGATAGTCGTACGACAAGCTGAGAGCTGCGCAGCTGAAGGATTGTTATGCAGGCACATCAGCTTGGGTATTCGGTTCTCTTACCACAACACGTATCATCTGTCATTGGCTCGTACCCGATTATGTAAACAGTAATCCAGCCGTCATCGAAAACTCTTGGAGAATCTGGGTCTCTATGATCCATTCCTTCCTTAGCAAACATATCTCCGATACTAGACTGGCCAGGAAGTATAAGTGTATGGGTGAAACCAAAATGGTGCCGTTCGTCAAACGGCGTTCGCAGACAGTTTCCCTTGCTATGATCTCTGCCCTGCATTAGCTCCCGCCGGAAGGAGATGAAGAACGTTGCCGATCCCAACCAACATACATCATTTCCCTAATATGACGTAATGTTCCAGCCTTTTACTATTGGCAGCTCAGGCCTAGACTGGTTGGCTGTTCATTGGTTGGGCGGAAACTGTCTCATATACTGCTTCTTTTGTCTTGTTGAGGCTACTTATAGTTATTCTTCATCAACTCCCCTCTCTGCCTCATATCTTGCGTCTGATTCGAGAACAGCGAACATATAGGAAGACGCATGACTCAGTTAAGCTTGAACCACGCGATGGAGCCAGCCTCTCACTCGACTTGCGCAAGCAAGGATGTCGTTGCAGGGTGTATTGCCTATGTTGGCATCGATTTCTTGACTATCTCTTTGATTGGGTAAGCCTCCATGATTCCAACAGGGACCTTCGTGCCGAGCCGCCCAAACATAGCTTGGTATTGGTGTAGAACATGTTGGCGAGCGGGCTGGGGCTGTGATGACATTGCTCAAACGCTTTGCAGTCACAGTGGCCAGAATGTCAGGTCAACCAATGTGTCAGTTCTCTACTTCACACGAGCGACGATGAGGCTTCAGGTACTGTTTCTTTAATTTACAAGAGACAATGTGTCTCTACCTACTTGTGTCTACTACATAACGGCCAGCGATGCCGCCCTTCTGCATCAAATCGTACACATCTTGCAGCTCCGACAAGCCAACGATCCTAGAAAGTAAGAGTCAGCAACGTCTTGTTTACTCGTGGGGAGAAACTCACTTGTATGGTGCCTTGATGAAACCTTGTCTGAAGAACTCGATGGCTTCAGCAGTATCCTGTCGGTTGCCGACGTAGCTTCCCTTGATGCTGATCTCGCTGGTGGATATGGTGGTTAGCCTAGCACTGTGACGTGCGAAAACTTTGTTGAACTTACCGGACAACAGTGTCGAAGACGGGTGCCTTGACAAAGGCATTGGCAGGGAGACCGACGCAGACGATAGTACCCTTGCTCTTGACATACTGGCTCGCCTGCTGGAAGGGCTTCTCGCTGGCCGCCAGAAGAAGCACGCCGTCGGGACCCAGTCCGCTCGAAGCGTTTTTGATGTCAGCGACAATGTCCCGGGACGAGGTGAAGTCGACAAATGTGTCGGCTCCGAGCTCAGTGCAGACCTTGCGCTTCTCTTCTCCTCCGTCAAGGGCAATGACATGCAGGCCCATTGCCTTGGCGTATTGAATAGCGAAGACGCCAAGACCGCCACCAGCGCCGGCGATAGCTACGGACTGGCCGGGTCGGACGCCGGATGACTTTAGCGCCTTGTAGACGGTCAGGCCTGCACAGAGAATGGGCGCCAGAGCGGCAAGATCGCATTCCTTGGGAATACGCGCCACATGTGCAGCCTTGCCGACGGCATACTGCTGGAATGAACCGTCGACTGTGTATCCTGAGAGAGAAGCTGTAGAACAGAGGGACTCGTTAGACTGTCGGCACTGCTCGCAGGACATGCAAGATCCGTGCAGCCACTTGATACCCACATGGTCGCCGATCTCGACGTCCTTGACCAGCTCGCCTCGGGCAACCACCACGCCTGCACCCTCGTGTCCTCCGACGAGGGGCATCTTGGAAGGTAGCGGCCAGTCACCATTGACAGCGTGCAGGTCCGTGTGACAGACGCCGCTGTATTTGATGTTAATTAGGACCTCGTCCGAGGCCGGCTTCGGAACGGGGATTTTCTTGTATTGCACAGCTACAGCACTGTTAGCTCAGCCCCATCCACTAACCGACGATTTCGGGAGTACAACGTACGGCCACCCTTCTGCTCCAAAACCTGTGCCCATTGCTCTGTCGGGATATTGGGGGCTGCGGTTGTGGCATATGCGGCCGTCTTGCCATTGACACCAGCAGCAATGCCGGCAGTGGAGGCCTTGACACGGCTGTTGGGATTGTGGCGTGCGCAAGCCTGGCCGCTAGAGCTGGCACAGCTTGCGCAGAGTGACCGCTGGCTGGAACTGAAGTGTCGAGTGCCGACCCGGGTTGCTGTTAGTGCCGAGGGAACCAACACGGGCTTCCGTGCGGCCGGCCGGATGGCCCGGAGAACGCTGCTCCGTAGCAAACTGCTGGTTGGTGTCATTACAATTCTCGATAGTCGAAACAATTAATTAATTGTCGTGTGTGCTCATATTCATTGCGGCTCCGTGGTGGTGAGCCCGCAGCTGTTATATACTAATACCCAATTTGTCCCCATGACTATCAGACTGCTCGGATCCGCATTGGACCCTTCGGATTCCATCATATCATATCATACGATGCACAATTTCCCCGGAACCCAGATTAGGAAATTGCTCCCCAATCTTAGCGAATCCGCGGAGAAAGACCTGGCAGCTGACCACGTGTTGGTGTCGCCGGCGGGGCGTCTACCCATTCCGTCATGCGCTCACCGGAGTGAGCAGTTTTTATCTTTGCGACCAGTGGCCCGGAACAAGAGCACCGCCCCACGGCTTCACTCAAGCTCTCACGAACCCGCTTGACCCCCAAGTCACATGTAATCCTCCACTAAATGGGTCGAGGATTCGTACAACAGCAATATCGACTTCCGGTACAATCCACAATATTTGGGGTCCCGGCTTTGCTCGAGATATCGTCAGGCAAGCCATGGGTGATATCAAGGAGGCTGTGAGGCTGTCGCGGGCGCTCAAGCCAAGCGGCACAGACTAGTTGTAGGGTGAATGAAACATTACTGCACGAATAGCATCGTGCTTGTGCCTCAGCAGCGCAGGACTTTGACTGCCGATACATGCAGAGTAGCCAATTGTGAATATGTGTCTGCTCACTGGCTGACCAAAACACCCCAGCTATGTAAGTATGTCAATAGCACACCGCAAGAGAAAACATGCCACCTAAAAGAAAAAGCCATGATTGGTTTGGACTCCACGTTGACGGATCGATCTTGTCTACACTCGTCCTCTCGGCCGCCCGCGCACTGCAGCGATCGTCACTCTCTACGCCAGGAACAGGATTAGAGTAAACCTACCTATACCCTCCATCTGTGATTGGTGGGTCAACTCGGTGTTAGCTGCCGTCAAAAGTGAGCTAAAGACACGATTTCCATCCCAAGAAAAAGTTTCTAGCCGAGCACTGTTGATATCGCGCGGCCTGGTGCTGTGGCTGATAAGTCCCAGCCACCCCCACGGAAGACACTGTGGAAGTGATACTGGCGTCATCCACTTTTTCGCGACTCGGTTTCCGCAAAGACGCGTCGCGCCCAACACAGAGAATCCACGTCTGAATCATGTCGGATAGCAAGCACATTAGTTCCGAAACCGTTCGCGAATATGTCGCCGAGTTCGCGCGCTGGCGGGCTTCCCAACCCATACCCATTTTAGAGGAGCCATCGACGCCAGAAGGGCGGGAGATAGAGTCCGGTGAATGGTATGTACCACCAAAAAACGCGGGAAAGTATCTGTATGCTTAGGAATTGGGAAACAAGGAAGCTGTTTTGCGATAGGCAGTGCATGATTTCTATCGTTTGGCGTGCTAATTATATATCTAAAATTGTGTTGAAGTTATACTAGGCTACCTATGTCGAGCAGGAATCTATTTTGTTCCTATGCCCCAGCTTTGTGCATGACACTGACTGCGACGACGGTTGTCTAATGTTCTTATTGACTAAACCTCTCATGATGCGTTTATATCCAAGCCTTTGCTACAACGCATCTAGAAAGGTTACGTAGATACCGTGTCAGATCATGGTGCTATCAGTGTGAGAGAATATGTTCTTGAGAATTCCTCCATGATTAACTAGGAGCCCGGTGACGCGGAGCAGTAGATACAAGAATAAGCAGTAGAGCATTAGATCATGCCAGTGCAATGCAAAACTCAACTCAAGACAAATAAACCAAAGCCTAGAGCACACGATACTAGTGAGAAAGGGAAAGAAAGACCGAATGTTTCTGATGTTTAGCCAACTAGAAGGGGAGAACCGATATCATTCTCTTCGCTGCTACTATAGTGTCTATGGCCCAATGCCAGCCAGAATGCATGAATCATGCGCTACCTACCCCCTTGCCCTTCTTCTTTTCTTTGGGTTTACATATGTGGCAGTAGGCATCGTCTTGAGCGATTGTTAAAGGAAAGGTCATGCCGCAAGAGCCGAAATCCTTCGTCTCTGTCGCAAGCGCAGTCTTGCAAGGCTGGCGCCTGTGGCCTTCGTTGTAGAACCAGCCGCATTTCTTGCAGAAGTGGTGAATACTGATATCCTTGCACATGATCTCGGATTCTTCCTCGGTAATGTCAGAGGCTAGAGTTCCATAACAGAGTGATGGAACTCTTGGTGGATGAACAATGAGGTGGACCGGATAGCAATATTTATGGCAAATCGTACGTCCGTGGCTAATTGACGCTTTTGGAACGATCAGCCGAATCGGATCCGATACGTAACAGTCGCGATTCTTTTGATGCTATGCTCATGTAGATGATTCAAAGACAAGTTCCTTGCAACAATATCACTGCCTCTCTACTCGGCTTATCAGAAGTAATTAACTCAAATTCCGCGCACATAAGAAATAAATGTGCAGTGACCAAGCCCCCCAAAGCATCTCCCATCGAGTTTTAGTCCCTGCCTGTGAGTCTCGTCTCGGTAGCTCGTGAGACACATCCTCGCCCTGTGTAGAGTTGCAAGTGCCTGTGGTTCCCGGTTAATCGTAGTTCTCGATAGATCGTTGTCGACAGAAAAATGCTTTGGCCGGACCTGATCGCGATAACAGCGTTGACGAAGCGCATCGATCTATGAACGAGGCCCAGCTAATTCGGTATCATTATGTAGCCGGCTGCCCAAGGAAGCGCGAAAGGCCTCAACATCTTACCATAAGCGCCATGCCAATTTTAATGGCCGCTTCGGTTTTCTCAACTTGACAACAGTCAGCATGCAAAGTCAGCAGCGGCGCAACAGAGATTACCCCAGCTTTCTGCACCCCGTTTATTTATTGCAGATGAAGGTGAGGGTGATCATACGCGATCGAGATGCAAAGGAGTAGCTACATACGCGAGAAACAAGCTGAGGCATGCAGAAAAATAAAATTGCCCGGATGATGAGAGTTCCGGTAGTTCCGCCAACTCAAATGACTTATTTTTGTGTGCTCACAGGGTTAGAAGGTTCCAAAGCTCAAAGACGGACAAGGACTGTCAGATAGCGAGAGCGGAGCAGACCAGGGCTGTTCTCACCCAACGATTACGGAGCGACCCCCAACCGTTGAGCACCACCAGATACTGCAGCGCAATGATGCACCACTTTAGGGGAGAGAGACAGCTTCCGGAGCCTGCGGATGAGATGTTGGCCCGACGGACGTGTACGCGACAAGACACAGGCTCAGCCACACGTCATCAAGCTCACGGGCTCAAAATTACCAAGGGAGGTCAGAGAGTAGTGGGGACTGGAGACATCTGAAGCAATCAGAGCCAGCAAAGCTAGTGCCAAGCCAATGCATCGTGTCTTGATGGGGGCTGACGACAACGGCGATTACAAGTTTCAAGCGAGAGCAATCCTTCTAACTCTATAATTTCTCAACCTCTTAATCCTTCGCACTCCCTTCACTCTTGCTCACTGTTGTCGCGTTGGTCTGCCGAGACTATCCCTGACCAAGAATCCACATTCATCTCCACAATCACCCCATCAACGCCAGTCGACCCAGCTCGATAGTTCTGAGCACACTCTGGTCACAGACGTTGATTTGGCCATGGCGTATACTTCAGGCGTGGCGCCCCTGTACCAGGTGAACAAGCCGCCCTTTACGATCGAAGCTCCCGGCTACGACAAGAAGCCAAACGAGACCATTCCTCGCCGCCATCCTAATGCTCGAGATGGCCTCATTGACCGACCTGCCGAGGATGTGTACACAGTTTTCGACATCGTCCGCCGGAGCGCGCGCCTTTACGGCGACAGAAACGCCGTGGGCTCGCGCAAGCTGATCAAGCTTCACAAAGAGATCCAGAAGGTTGAGAAGCAAGTTGACGGGCAAACAAAGCACATAGACAAGGAATGGTCTTTCTTTGAGCTCTCGAGTTACTCATTTCTCACATATAAGGAGTATGAGACTCTATGTCTTGAGATCGGCTCTGGACTGCGCAAGCTAGGCTTGACCCAACAGGACAAAATGTTCCTCTTCGCAACCACGAGGTACATCAACATCGCGCACTACCGCATATTGCAAGACTCTAACTGATCACGACAGTGTACAATGGATATCCATGTCGCATGGTTGCGCCTCTCAGTCCATTCCCATAGTCACAGCGTACGACAGTCTCGGCGAGAGTGGCGTCCAGCACAGTCTTGGCCAAACCCAGGCCAAAGCTCTCTACGTTGATCCTCACCTCCTCAAGACAGCCGCCGAGCCACTGCGAAACTCCAGTGTCACGACCGTCATCGTAAACGATTCTTGTATCTTTGCTAACGGTCATGAAATACAAGACTTCAAGGAATCACATAAAGAGTTCAATGTTCTTACGTTTGAGGAGCTGCGCAAGATCGGCAAAGAAAATATGGCTGATGCAGTGCCAGCCAAGCCATCGGATCTTTACTGCATAATGTACACCTCGGGATCCGGTGGAGTTCCCAAAGGTGTCCGCATCACCCATGGATCGCTTGTAGCTTCAGGTCGGTTTTACTCCAGTTTTTCCCAAGAAAGAAATACCAAGGATCACTGACTTCCACAGTCTCGGGTCTTTATACGTGTGCCGGCGAATGCGTCACCCCCGAAGATGTGCTACTCGCCTACCTGCCACTTGCCCACGTCTTGGAATTGGCCCTCGAAAATCTCGGCATGTTCGTCGGCGGAACGGTTGGCTACGGTAGTCCCAGGACCTTGGCGGACTCATCAGTGAGAAATTGCGCCGGAGACATGCGGGAGCTGAGACCTACAGTCATGCCTGGTGTGCCACAGGTGTGGGAGACTATCAAGAAAGGCATCATCGCTAGGTTGGAATCCAGCCTGGTCCTCAGAGCTCTTTTCTGGGGCGCCTACAACTTCAAAAGTTTCATGGTCTCGCATAAGCTTCCCGGAGCTTGTGTGCTAGACAACATTGTATTTGGCAAAATCCGTGAACTTGCTGGTGGAAGGGTTCGATTCACCTTCAACGGGGGCAGTGCTATTTCGGAAGACACCAAACATCTTCTCTCCATGGCTCTTGGCCCTATGCTTGAGGGCTACGGTCTCACCGAATCCTGTGCCACTGGATCTCTGGGATCGCCACTTCAATTTTCTTCAACGTCCATAGGTCCAATTCCAGGGTCTATCGACGTCAAACTGGTTTCTGTCCCCGAACATGGGTACTTCGCCGACTCCAAACTGCCTCAAGGTGAAGTTTGGATTAAAGGCGCTCCCGTGATGGTGGGATACTACGATAACGAGGAGGAGACCAACGCGACATTGACACACGATGGGTGGCTCAAAACCGGAGATGTCGGTGAATTCGACGCTGACGGCCACCTTCGCATCATTGATCGTATCAAGAACCTTATCAAGATGCAAGGTGGCGAGTACGTCGCCCTCGAGAAGTTGGAGTCGATCTATCGGGGAGTTCAAGGCGTCGCGAATGTCATGATTTATGCTGACTCCCAGCACACCCGGCCAATCGCAGTCGTCATGCCTGATGACAAGGCACTAGTCGGCATTGCCCGAGGTCTGGATGTTGATGAGAAGGACATGCACACAGATACCAAGGTTCATGATGCCATTCTGAAAGGCCTACAAACCACGGGTAGGCGAGCTGGACTATCAAGCATCGAGATTGTTGCTGGGGTGCTCATCACTCACGAGGAGTGGACTCCTTCCAATGTACGTCGACTAAAATATTCCCTCACGTAAAGCTGCTTACCTTACTCACACATCTGGCAGGGCCTTGTTACTGCAACGCAGAAGCTCAACCGCAGAGCCCTTCGCGAAAGATTCGAGAGTGAGATCCACCAACTTCTTCAGACTATATCATAGGAGTTGCATGAGGCAAGGGGCGGGCAATCCGAAGCTGTGGGAAAGCAATGGGGGAGGTAGATCGGTTCCAGCAATATTGTGTACTCAAGCAAGCAATTAGAGGTTTTGCCCGGCTCCATCAGTGTATCAACCAACGTATCTAACGATTCAAGCGCATCAAGTTTCGTGTAATTAATAGAAATATCATCTGGGCCTAAATTGATATATACAGACGATACCGACAAGATGCTCCGTGTCACGAGATTCCGGAACTCGCGGCACATCATAAGTACTAGTTCCACCTTCGGAAATTAGTCGCAGACTCATCAAATGTGTAATAAATCAGGTTTTGACAACTCAGTGAGGTAGCCAATCGCAAATTCTTAACACATGGGGCCATTGTTTCGCTGCTGATGTTCTTTGGCGGATGGCAAGAAAAGGCGCGCTCAACTCGCCGACATAGGAAACGCTTCGGAGACCCTAGCTCTATGGGGATTGGCCGGAGCAGCATATCGAGATGGGAACCTGCATGTGTCCAGCTGATGCTTTCGGATCCGGATGCGGGGTCGTGAGAGGTCACTGGAACTATCCATTTTCGGTTGTTCAGCCAAGGATGCTAACAAGAATCTGGAGTCGTCCAGCCGTCATCACCCTTGGCGATTACCCCGCGTGGAGAGGCATCCCTGCCGGTTGATTTATGCATAAACCGGGCAGAAACTTAACAAGAAACGGATAATTCCCAGCCGGGACGAGCAGATTGAGGTACCTCAGACGAGATCAGGACCAGCCCAGACAAGGACAGGAGTAATAATAACGCCCGAGATAAACCCATCGATTTCCAATGGCAGCAGTCATAAACGTTTTTCTACAATTCTCAATGAGGAAGGCAGCTTGGTCAAGTATACCCGGACCACTCGGTTATGACGATCTCCGCCTAATTGTTTACTCTTTCTTCACTAAATACGACCTCACGCGGGGGTTGGGCTTTGTTGGGCGGACAGGGGATTTGCTAGCCGCGGCCCTTGGAACAAAATTTCACGTGGAACTCATCTGTGGGCGGTTGAGCCACTCTTTGCCTCCAGGCGTTCTACATGGATGAAGTATTCATATAATTGCCCTGCCCTTTGACGCTAATTGTTCCTTGGCCCTAATCACCCGTGGCTTTTCTGTCAAGTCCCCGTCGCCATGGCTGTTCTCCGATCTTTGGCCACATTGGCCCTGGCCTTGGGTGCCAAGGCTGTAACATACAATACTTTTGACGGCCCTGGATTTCCAGCTTGTCAGGATGTTGCTGCTATCCACGACGCCACAAGCGTCAAAGACATTCAGAACATTGTTCAAGACGCCATCCAGGCAGGCCAGAGAGTCCGCGCCTCGGGAAAGGCACATATGTGGTATGACACAATGTGTTCCGACGACCCGAACACTGTCATTATCCGTACTGAGCAGGTCAACAACATATATGACTTGGATCTGGAGGCCGGCACCGTTATGTTGGAGGCTGGTGTAACATTCCTGCAACTTGCGGATTACTTGCACCAGCGCGGGGCTTCTGCTGGATACACCCTCGTCAACTGGAACATCACCTTGGCCGGATGCGTGGCAATGGGTGCCCACCGCTCGTCTATTCGGGAGGATTCCATGGTCGCTGCGGGTGTGCTGGCTATGGACATAATCGACGGCAACGGCGAGTTGCGTCACCTGGAGCGTGACGACAGCGACGAATGGCTAGCAGCCTCCACTTCTTTGGGATTACTGGGAGTTATTGTGAGAATGAAGTTCAAAATCTATCCAGATTTCAAAGTCTACGCCGACCAGAAGACGCAAGTATCTAAGCCCTGTCATCACACGCAGAGACGCTAACATGGTAAAGGTTGGATGAAGCCGAGGTCCTTGACGGTGACATCTACGGTATGATTTCTCCCTACGCCACGGCAAACTTTTGGGTAAGGATTCCACAGATATATATCACCAGCCGAGCTCATGCTAAACAATTGCAGTGGTGGCCGCACAAGAAGAAGTTTCATTGGCGATATTACGATGTCGTTCCAACCAATAAAAGCGACCAGGAAGGTTTCCAAAACACCTTTTCGGTAACTCAACTCGAGGCTGGCTCGATATCTGCCCTATGGAATACCGGAAAGGGCATTGCTTTGTCCAATCTGCTTGCTGAAGAGATCCTTTTTGGACAATGGGAACGCCCCAACTTTCGGGAAAAGACGACCAACGAGCCCATCACAGAATGGCCTGTTTACGGTTGGAACTATGATGTTCTCATCGGTGGTTTGTATCCTGACCAGCGCCCAGTGTGGGACTATGGCATTCATGGCTACACTCTCGAGCTCGCGTTTCCCATCACTCAGGCCAATGCAATGCTCAAGCGAGTGCGTCAGCTGTTTGACGCCGAGGCAAAGAAGCTCAAGCCTATGGCATCCACATACAGGAGCGGTATCAACATCAAGTTTGGAAGGCCGTACTTTGACCTCCTTGGCCAGGTCACATACGGCACGTCCGATGGTGCCGACTGGGACAAGGGTGCCATCATGTTTGACTTTCCTTCCTACAAGCCAAGCATCGGTGATGGGCTGAGATATAATGAGCCCTTCTGTACGTTTTCCAAATTAATGGGCCTGCAACTCCCCTGCTGACAGGATATACAGACCACAAGCTCGCAGAAACGCTTATTGACGAATTTCCTTGTCGCCCGCACTGGACCAAGAACACGAGAGAAGTATTTGAGCGTTCTGCTAAGAACTTGGATCCCGACGTAAGATCAGTCCCCGTCAAGCAAAACGCTCCCAGGCTAATGTTCGTCGCCTAGCATCTTGCTCGCTTTAAATCAGTCAGAGAGAAGTTTGATCCAGATGGTATTTTCCGGAGCGTTGTTGGTGAAGCCATTGGGGTGTACTAAACTCGGTCCTGTCTATGAGTGGCTTTGAAGTCTACCTTTCTTGAATCTGAATGTCTCCCGAGACGAGTATAACCAAAGTAGCCTATCATTAGAACATCGATCGCCTCGCCAACACATGTCTAGAAGGAAGCCAGGCCATTCCCACGTTGCCACTTCAATAAAACTTGGTCTTGGGTTTTATTCCATATTATAGTCTGTGGGTACAAGAACTCCTAGAATCCAGTGACGAATTGGTACCCGCCCGTCTCTATGCTTTCGCCAGTCCAAGCTCTCGGATGAAGATATCTGCCGCCTTCTCCCCGATGGCCAGGGCCGTGTTGTTTGTGTTGGCACCAACGTTTCCGGGTGCGATGCTCAGATCCGCAAGCTTGAGTCCATCGACACCGTAAACGTTCAGATTTGCATCTACGGCGCCCCCTTTCTCCCGCGGCGCCATTTTACATGTACCCATCGAGTGCCACGTCGTGTCCGCCTTGCTCCGGATGTACTCTTCCAATACGGCATCATCCGCAGATGAATACACGATATTTTCGACATCATTAGGTAGAGCATCGTCGGTAGAGACAATAGCAGCGGGCGAGTCATCGGCGAAGGGTGGGTGCCATTGCGGGACCTCGCCGCGGTAGCACACCAAGCGGCGCATAATTTCACGCTGAGTCTTATACGCCCATACGTGCTTCTTGATGTCGATACCCTTCGCATCAGAGAGGAAGCCTGTATCGAAGTCGAGAGCATCATCGATGCTTGGTCCAGTGATGTGAACATGGCCACTGGAAAAGGGATACAGGGTGAAGGATGTGAGGCCGAGATATTCGCCGTACGAGACACCTTCCGGTGGTACACCAGGCATGCTGTTGGGAATCAGTAAAGCTTTGAACGTTGTCCAAGAGTGTTTCTTACGCATTAATCAGGGCCATAGCACACAGTGGCTTGTCTGGCTTGTTCTTGAAGTGGGCGTTCCAGGCCTCCAAGAACTCTGGCCCCAGCAAGGCAGCCTCCTCATCCGTCGGGCGAAATTTACCGCTTGCGTCCTGAGCGTTGTAGCCCAGAGTTCTGTCGTTACTCTTGATGAGATCTATAGGGTTGTCTTTGCCAAAAAGGAGGCCGTTAATAGTATCGCCTTTTTCGAGGCTTGTTTTGTATGCGTAACCCATCAGCTGATGATCAAAGTAGCTGGCTCCGACGCCGCGGTTCTCGACGGCGACGGCCACGCCCGCCTTGGAGAGAACGTCAGGAATTCCGACTCCAGACCTTTCCAACACCGGCGGCGTACCAATGGCACCGCACGAGACGACAACCAGCTTTCTCGCTTTGACAGTGCGCTCGGTCTTGTCATCAGGATGGAACTTGGGATTCGGTCTAAACACCACTCCTGTTGCTTTCCCGTTGTCAATGGTCACCTTGACAACTTGCGACTCGACGACAACGTGCAGGTTGGGATGTTTGCCGTCCTGCAGCAGTGGGTGTAAGTATCGGTGCGCCGTGTCCTGGCGAGTTCCTTCGGGAGAGACGTAGCGCAGGGCGCGAGCCACGGCATTCACAGCGTCCATGGTCTGCAAGTCTTCGACTTCTGGCCAGCCAGCCTTTTTAGCAGCCTCGATGAAGTCGTCTTCGGCCTTTAAAGCACGGTGTGTGCCGCTTGAAATATGGATAGGGCCGTCAATTCCATGGAGAGCCTTGTCACCGCGTCCATGATAGGTCTCAAGCTAAACCTCATTAGAGAATAAATCAATCATTGAAAACCACAGAATGCATACCTTTTTCATAAACTCCAACATATCATTAGCGGACCATCCCGGAACATCCCAATCGTCAAAGTCCGATCTCTGCGGGCGGCTGTACATGCACATGTTGATTGACGATCCTCCACCCAGAACACCTCCGGCTGGAACGACAGGTGCGCGGCCACTAATGTGATCTGACGGTTTAGACGGGTAGAACAGTGTGCTTTTGCTGTCGGGCATGAGGTGGCCAAAGAATAGCCCAATGTGAACAATGGACGGGTCCTGATAGTTGTCAGGTCCGCCCTCAACAACGAGCACACTGAGATTTGGGTCTGCAGCAGCAAGGCGCGAGGCCACGATGCAGCCTGCGGTGCCGCCTAAGTAGGAACGTCAAGTTAGTCGCTTCTTTTGTATCCACGTTGCGCTGGGGTACTTACCGCCTGCCACGATCACGTCCACCTCGCCAATCTCGCCAGGAAGCTTCTTGTAGATACCCATGTTGACAACCTCAAATATGTTTTACCCCAGAAGCTGGATGCAAACAAAGATTGAGGTCAATCAGCTTTATGAGTTCGTTGATTATGACCGAAAGCGGGGAAGTTGAGGGATTGCAGCCAAGCCACGCGTAAGCACAGAGACCGATAAAGGTTACGCAGGATCATCTAACGTAATTGAGCTCTACGCCGCGCTCAAAATACTTGGATTTACCCATCAATTTTACCGCCATTGCTTGGTATTCAATCCTGCGTAAGCCTAACAGCTGTACATTTACCTTACCCAATGCGATAACCGAGCTAGGTGTCAATGAAATAGAATTTCAACAATTGCAACAGATGATGCTGTCTGCGCTAGCTTGGTAACGGATTTTGAAGAGCAAAAGCTTGATTTGTTTTTCGCCTCTATTTCCATGCCCTTAGATGTTTCAGAGCAGAAAGCACGGGTTGAGATCTGCGCAACGTAAGGATTCTACAAATGCTCCGCAATAAGAACTTTGGTTTCCAAATTTAGCCCGATCAGAATCTAGAGAAGTGAGCTTACGTGAGGGAAACTCGATTTGGAGCTGGATTGATAGAGTTAGGTGAGTTTTGTAGCCAGACACAGGCATGGCGGACCACAGAGACAAGTTGTCTAAGAAGTCAATGAGAAGAGATCAAGGCAAACTCAGCCATTTACAGAGCACAAGTGATTTGGTATTTTAGTTCGCATGTAATCCCCAGCTGCCATTATCTCTACCAAAGACGTGCCACAACCCGCAGAAACCAACGTGGCTACCTGAGGGCGTTGCCAGCGATTGTATGCGATGAATGCTCCATTTCCAGTCGTCGCCCCATCAAGGGCGGCTGCAAAGTCCTTCCAAAGAATTTGTGCAGGTGAGTAGCCCAGTTGAAACACGGACCGATTTATGAAGACGGGCATAGAAATGGTCTGCGATCGATACCTACTCAGGAAGTTGCAGAGCTTTGGATGCTGATGTATTTCGTACAACGCGTTACTAGGATCAACTATTTCACAGACTTCACACACAGAGTCGTGGGAACTGCAGAGGAACAAACGCGTTAGAGCCGCGGCAAATGATTCGGCAGTCTCGGCGCGTGCCTCGCGAGCTTGACGCGACGCGGTGCGTCCGCGTCCCCTTAACCATGTTACGTAAGATGGGCAATTCCTCTAGGATCAAAGCGGCAGGCGGTCAAACTTAGAAACATCTCGGTCCGTAAATTATCCATGTGGCTAGAGATTGTAGTGGCGCACCGCTTTGCGTTGGTGAGGTCTTACTGGTTAGATTTGACTTAGGTAAGCAATGTGTGGCTGGACTACGTAGTGGTTGAGTCTATTTACAAACGTGTTATTATTTTTGCCAGGTTTGATCAAGTTCTGGTGATAAAGATAATAGTTATTAGTTAACTTAATTTTTTCTTTCTTTTATATTATAAGAGCATCTTAAAGCAAAAGTTTGAGATATTAAGTTATTCCCTAAAGTATTATTATCTAAAATACTTAATTTATTAAGACTTACTGTTATTGTAAGACTAAGGAGCAGATTAGAGGAAGAGGGTTATATAACCCCTTTATATAGTAGTGAGTTAGTTAGGGCACCTATTATAGCTAGTATAGTTATATAATTATATATAACTCTTAGCCTACTAATCTCACGGCCTAATAAGGCTATATAAGCTAGAGGAATTAAGGAATTTACATAAGAGAGAGAAGCAGCTAGATAACCTTATAGGCCTTAATTGCTTTATAGGTTATAAGCCTAGCGTCTATACTATATTAGATTTCCTTTATTTATTTATTTTAACCTATATTTTCTTCTTAGAGAGGCTATTTAGAATTAGTACTTAACCCTATACCTTTAAATATATATCTCTATAACTAATACTTTTCCCTTTATAATTAGTATAGTAATAATAATTAATTATAGCATAACGATCTTCCCTTTTTATCTTAACTTTCTTATTATTTAATAACCTTATTTATTAATTATATATTATATTCCTAATAATTTAACTTAACTAATAGTCTTTTATTATTTATTTATAATTTCTCTATTTTTACGCGTTATAGCTATAGATAGACCTACTTTTAGGGCTAATTAGAGTTTTCTACTATATTATATTACCTTTTTATAAAAATTCTATACTAATACCTCCTTATTTAGTAATATAGTTATATTATTAATACCCTTATATAAGACTTAAAGTTAAGCTATATAAGGAGATCCTAGACTAGAAGAGCTAATTAATATCTCTTAAGATTAATATCTCTACTTAATAATAATAACTATTAAGATTAATAGTTACTAGCTTTAAAGCCTATATAGCTAGAGGTCTATAAGAAATATATATATTAGTATTAGATCTAATTAAATATCTAATAATTAAAGTAATAATAGATTAAAGTATTACCTATATAAAAAGCTTTACCTTTTTTAACTTAACCTCTTACTTCTTCTTTTTCTCTAATAGTTAAATAAGCTATTTTACTATCTTTATCCCCTTATCTTTATTAGCTACTTTAATTACCTAACCTATAAGCTTAATAATTATATAACTAGTTTAATTAAGAAACCCCTTTTTAAAGAAGTCTCTAATATTAAACCTAACCTATATTAT